>OZ030393.1:35186128-35579639 GCA_964023965.1 Melinopterus prodromus | reverse complement strand
AAACGGCTGTTGTGCATTTCTCTCTGGATTTGCCCAAAAGGTCGTTGTGGGTTAGGTCTGTGGGGGGCTCCATACCTCGTAGCTCGGATGTGAAGTTTCTGGGAATTCACGTGCAGGAGTCGTTAAAGTGGGAAACACATGTTGAGTTCACCTGCAAGAGGTTGAACAAGCTCTACTTCTGTATGTACAAACTACGGGATAATGTAAATGTAAGCACACTGAGACAGTATTACTTTGCCACCATTGAGTCTGTTCTGAGATACGGCATTGTACTTTGGGGTTCGTCAGCTCAGTCTGTGAGGCTCTCTACAGAAGCGATACATTAGATGCATGCAAAGACTAGGGCATCGGGACTCGTGTAGAGGCCATTTTAAGGCTTTGAAAATCTTAACATTGCCATGCTTGTATATTTATAACCTTTTGCTGTTTTGTAAGAGTAACTTCAGTCAGTTTGTAACAAACGGTGACATATCGGGCTCATTTCAGACCCGCAATTCCATGCGTCTAGCCATCCCTCACCACACTACGTCTACTTTTGAGGCCGGACCTATGTACATGATGATAAAAGTATATAACGCGATGCCAAACGACTTAATCAGCATAGTGAATTTATCGCGATTCAGAAAGGCAGAACGTGAATATCTGTTGGAGGAAGAGTTCTATGACGTTTCCGACTACATCGCTTGCCCCAACTGATTTGCGGCATTTTGTTCGTATTTTGAAACTTATTGATGTGTCTTACTTTATAGTTTGCATTTTACATGTTCAAAATGACAATGTCTGTATCATATTTTGATCAATGACAATAAAGAATTATTATTATTATTATTAAACATGTTTAAACAAAATAGTTCAAACAAAGTATTTGTTTTAAAACATGTTAAAACACCGTTTTAAACAAACTGAAAACAAACTGTTTTAAACATAACAACTGTTGGTATAAACAATTAATCAAAATTTGTCAGAAGTGCCGAAAAAATTAAAGGGAAAGAATTTTCAGACCTTTTTTTTTGTTTTAAAGAAGGTATCAGGTAAATATATTTATAATATATACGGTGTTCATTTTTATTAAAAACTTGGTAACATTTTTTTCTAATACAACACGCTGTACCTATATTTACATTTTTTAATTCCAAGATCAATTCTAAGAATTTTTTATGGTAATCATTTTTTTATAAAATTGCATATTTTTTAGCTATAAGCAATTAATCAAAACTCATGAAATTATATTTTAACCAAACCCACTAAAAATTAAAAAAAAATAAGAAAAAATTAAATAGAATTAAATTAAAAGCTGAAACTGCCAAATTAAAATAAAATTGTATGCATTCTTAATTTAGGGTTTGGCTTATAATTAAAAAATAACGAATTTTGTTAAAAATAATACCTACAAAAAATTATGTTTTTTTTATAAAATGTTTTTTAACGGAACAATGTTTTAAACACTACGCATAAAATTTTCTAACTTCTAAACATGAAATAAAACATGTTTTAAATCACACACAAATAAAACAGAGATTGAAACACGCAAATATTTTATTTGTCGGCATTTTAATCGGCGTCTTTTCATTCCTTATTTTACTTGGTAAAAAACAACTGATTGTATTACTATACTTTCTGAAAAACAACAAAAGCTGTTCAAATTTCGGTAGTTTTAAAAACGTTTAAAACACAACACAACAAACTGTTTAAACATTTTTAAAACAAAGTATTTGTTTTAAAGCATGTTAAAAGCACGTTTTTTGTTTGTTTTAAAGTGGCTATCAGCTAAATGTATTTTTAATATGCAGTGTGTCTCACGGGACATTGGATTGTATGGGTATTTTTGTTACTATTAGAGATAGAAAGTCGGTTAAATGGGCAAAATAGTGCATATGTGCTCTTTCATAATCTGTTCAGAAAACAGTTGAATTCCAATTGACTTTATAACGTTATATTTTAATTATGGTCGTAACTTCTTTATTTGTGACCCTATCAAAAAAGCATTTTTATATTATAAAGGCACTTTTTTTGTCTACAATTTGATTATGTCAGTTTAAAAATTAAAACACACAACTGTTCAAATAATAATAATAATCTGTTGCATAAATTGAGAGTTTCCGCCATGTTTCCACCATTACTACAATGATCTGCATTAAAATTATTACCACTAATAAGATAACCAAACAAGCATTCGGCAAAACCATAGACATAAAACCAGCGACGGTGGCGCCCAACAGTGGAGAAAACTGAACTTGTCTGTGAAATTCTGTGATAGATAAATCAGGTTATGTTGTGTTTATTGTTTACAACTATCACGACAACCAACGACAACTATGGTGGTAATAATAACCAAAAACAACGTCGATCAGCACCCTTAACTTTGTTATAAAGATATAACAATCAAGTAAACTTACCGAATGTAGTGTTTTCGTAATAAATACAATAAGTTAACAAATAATATATCTATCACAGAACCACCATATTCATGAATCGCAGCGCCACCTAGGGATGGCACACAAATCGATGTTTTCAAAACATCGATGTATTTCCAAAAATATCGATGTTTTTACATCGATGTTAGTGTTGCGATATAACGTTGAAAAAATCGATATTTTTGTTTCGATATATCAAAAAAGTTTTATTTGTAATAATAAATAGGTATCGTTAGCAATAATATAATTTTCGGTTGCCATCTAGTGGAAAAAAATTATTACTATTGTTAAAAGGTAGAAAACTGCAGCAAGAACTTGTTACTTATTATCAGTGATTATTTTATTTATTTATTTTATTAATTTTAATTTATAGCATTTCTCACTAAAAGTAATAGTGATTCTCAAGTCATCAAAATTACTATAGTGGTAGGTGTCAACACCACCAGTACCACTACCCCACTACTATTGTGAAAATGTAGAAAACTGTATAACTTGTTAGTGACTACGAGCTGGGAGTGATTGTTAATTTATTAATAATTTGTAGTATTTCACACTTGAGGTGATAGTGACTCTCAAAAGTCAATAAAAGTACAATGGTGTTTTTTTCTGTGGATTCTACATTAGAATTCTACATTAGTTCTCTACGTTGATTATGAGCATCGATAAAAACATCGATTGTTTTCAAACATCGATGTTTTTTATACGATACATCGTATATATCGATGTGTGCTTACGATGTATCATATGATATAAAACATCGATGTATTCGTAATTTTTGCCTTCCCTAGGCTCGCCGCCACCTATAGTCCGTGATTTCTCCGAATATAAACATTTGTTGTGTATTGCAGTTACCTGTAATACGTGCGTTACCGACTGTTATGTATTGTAACTACAGATATTACAGGTAACTGTACTATCTATCAGGTTATGTTCAAGACAGGTGTTGTAAACGTGGCGGTGCGAGAAATTTTAATATTGTGCGAGTAGTTTCGCCCGGTTTTTGTTGAGTCTAACTTTATCTGGACCGGTAGATAGTCAGGAGTCCGGCTGTCTAATTGTCTGCGGTATTGTTGCGGTAGTGAGGCTGCAATTTGCGACTTTTCGTTGTTTCCGTTTGGTTTTCTGGAGGTCGGACATTCGAGCAGGCCTTTTTCTTCGCTGCGAAACTGGTATTTTGGCGGTAAGGATGAGTTCGAAGACTAGATCACAGGTAAAACTTGTCTCGGACAAAAAGAAGCGTACCGATGGTACCAGTTCTAATACTGGATATATCACAGAGATTAGCGATAATGAGGATCACCGAGACAATGGCGGATCCTTACAATATATCGTAACTGATTTAAGAAATAAATTGGCTACTGCTCAAGTTGCATATGATAAAAAACTTGATGATGTAAAGAAACTGAAGCGTAAACTAAGAGTTCTCAAGGCTACTGTAAGCAATAAAGATCTAATTATTGATAAATTGGACAACACTATACGCCTCTTCTCAGAGAGGAAACCTATTAACATCAAAGACGAGTGTACTCAGGTTGACATCCCAGTTATGGAAGTTCTGACTTTTGCTGAGGAACGGGATTCGCTCCCTGCTGAATCTGTACCGATGGAGGCATCTGATAGTGGTGTTATAATGCAAGCTACAGACCAGGAAGCTCCGTATTCACCTACTCAAGATCGGGAAAAGTCGCTTACGTCCCAGCGTAGTGAAGTGGTGGTGATTGACGACGGAGTCGATCTTTTTTCGAGCAGAGGTGAATTACAGCCGGAAGTGCAGTGTGTTGGCGATCTCGGTGGGGTATGTGTCAAACCTAGATTGCTGTTGTTGGCCGACAGTCAGGGTCGCGGTCTTGCGCAAAGAATTATAAAGTGCTGCAGCGGTAACTATGCAGTGGAGGTAATTTTCAAGCCTAACGCTTGCTTACTGAATGTTATTGCTGATTCAATTAACCTCACTAAAATGTTTAATGAGCGCGATTTTGTGATTTATTTAGCTGGCACTAACGACGTCTTACAGCGGAAGACTTTTGATCGTTGGGCATTTTTTGATATCGTTTCAAAACTAACTCATACCAATCTTGTATTTTTTACTGTTCCGTTTCTGTATAGTAATCTTAAGCTAAATAATTCGATATACGATTTTAATCTTGATTCATATAAGTTCTATTGCGATTACAAGGACTGTCTAAATTTCACATACTATGACTTAAACTATTTATTAAAGCAGGAACATGTCAGTGGACGTGGAATTCATTTGTCCAATCGTGAGAAAAATAAACTTTGTCATGCGTTATTGGATATTGTTAACACTAGTCATATTGCAAAAAGAACAGATTTTATTAATGTAAATAATTTAACTTATGTGGACACTTCGTTTAATTGTCCTGGTTCAAAGTGTTTTTAGCACAGGGAATTACGACGGGGGAGACAGCACTGATAGTCAAAAGGACACACTTTGTCATGTATTACACATTAATGTTCAATGTCTGAGAAGCAAATGCTTAGCTCTAGAGTCCTTTCTGGCTACGTGTGGTACTGATTTTTTGGCGCTGTGTATTAACGAGCATGGTCTTAGACGGGATGAGATTTCGGGGTTGGGGATTCCAGGTTTTTCGGTTGTTGAATCTTATTGTAGGAAAAAGAAAAAGAACGGTGGTGTGGCCGTTTTAGTTCGGTGCGATGTGGAGTGTACACCGCTAAACCTCCAACTGCTCTCTTTGGAGACAGATGGTGAAATCGCTGGTGTGTTTGTCCGTAAACTTAACCTTTGTATACTCTCTGTATACCGTTCCCCTTCTGGTGATTTCAGCACATTTTTGGGTGTTCTGTCCCGTGTTCTGGATTCTGTAAATGTTTGCCGATACAATGTTTTGCTGACTGGAGACTTTAATGTACATTTTGGAACAAATGACACGCGGGTGTTTCGGCTGGTGGACTTACTTTATGAGTTTGATTTAGAGTCCAAATTTTGTCAACCAACCAGACTGAATAACTGCTTGGATAATATTTTTTATAACCTGACAACACCGGTAAGATACCGCACGGTCGACATGCTGTTCTCGGATCATCTGGGTATCGCTATGACATTCGACTTACCGTGTCGAATTTCTGACAAAATTAATTGTTTTATTACGCCAACTACTGCTGCCGGCCTGAATGCTTATTTTTTGGAAGCGTTTTTGATGGATTTTGAGTTCATTGCTGATCATACACTTAATACTAACGATAAAGCTTCCAAATTGATCTCATTCTTGGAGGTAGCAGCACGGTCCTCATTTCCATCTAAAAGGTTGGTGGGCGGTAATTCTGACCCACTTAGAATACGCTGGTTTAGTCCAGAGCTTAGGAGTATGAGAGCACATTTGGAGTTTCTTCATGACACGTACCGCGTAACAAAAGATCCTCGGATTCTGGATTCGCGTAATAGTTATCGCACTCGATATAAACTAGCTATCTCGAACGCCAAAAGGACAGCTAGTGATAAATATATTTTAGCCCATCAGAAATCCCCATCTGCTGTCTGGAGACTTATTAGGACTGGTGGGTCTTCTGCTCCGCGAGATTCCTCCTCCGTTTTAACTGCTGACAGTTTTAATAATTTTTTCCTGAATGTCACCGCTGGCCTCACCGCCGATGTCGGTGAGTCTACAGATCCAATACATTTTATGTGTAGTTCTGAACAACTAGGGTCTGGAACCGAATATTTTGAGTTTCGAGCCGTTTCAGAGGTCCAAGTGCGTGATGCGGTGCAGAATCTCAAGGCCAGTAAAGCCTTGGACTACTATAGACTTAATGCGCCAATGATAAAAAAGATTAAGGATTTACTAATACAACCACTCACAAGGTTGTTTAATCAATGTATCAAGACCGGCACGTTTCCGGATGCAATGAAAATTGGCTTAGTATCTCCTATCTTTAAAAAGGGCGATAGAGATAGTCCCGATAATTACAGGCCTATTAGCATATTGCCAGTGATCTCTAAAATATTCGAGGCCTTACTGAAGGATCAATTGATGATGTATTTCGAGTCTAACTCTTTACTCAACCCGCGGCAATTTGGTTTCAGGGCTGGGAGATCAACTGCCGGGGCTATTGCAAGTCTGGTGGAGGTTGTGGTTGACTGTTTTGAGGATTCAGAGTACTGTCGGGCCTCCTTTCTTGACCTGTCAAAGGCTTTTGACTCTGTTCCGCATGTAGTCCTTTTGCGGAAACTGTATATGTACAATGTATCCCCTGCAGCATGTGGTTTGTTGTCATCGTATTTGTCCAATAGACAACAGGCAGTCAGTTTCAGCCAGCAAACTTCAGAGCTTGGTTATCTCTCTTGTGGTGTGCCCCAGGGGTCAATTTTGGGCCCCGTGCTGTTTTTAATATTCATCAATGACCTTCCGGGCACATTAAATTGTAGTGATACTGTGCTGTATGCGGACGATACGACGATACTGTCGAGGGGCTCTAATCTTGTTGGTGCGGAGGAGCGCCATGCTCAGACTCTGGCTTTGGCCAGGACGTGGTTCCGTAGTAATCTGCTCATGTTGAACGACTCTAAGACGGTAGACATGACGTTCACTCTGAGGCGGAGTGTGGATGCACGAGGGGCTACCAGGTTTCTTGGAGTTGGAGTAGACTCGGAGCTGACTTGGATTCCGCATGGGAACACATTGTCAAGTCGCCTCTCCAGCGTGGTATTTATGCTGCGCCGCTTGACGGACTTTCTGTCTCCTGCAGTTCTGCGGGTCGCATATTGTGCATTTTTCCAATGTCATATTTTATATGGACTGTTGTCTTGGGGGCACTCTTCTATCATGCACCGCGTTTTTGGTGTCCAGAGGAGGGCTATTCGCGTTATTGCCCGACTGGGTTATCGGGATGATTGTCGGCAAGCGTTTGTCACCCTGGGTATTCTAACACTCCCGGCGCTGTACATCTATGAGTGCATTAAGTACTTGACAGCAAACCTAGGCGCTCATGTGACCCATGCCGATAACCATAATTACGGCACGCGCCATAGGAACAACATTGTGATGACTGCACTAAGGCTAGAAAGGTCTCGAAATAGCTATAATTATTATGGCATAAAATTTTTTAATGTCCTACATGTTCAATTTAGGTCCTTGCCACGCGCTTCGCTTCTCAGGCAACTTAAGACATATTTAAAAAATAAGGCATTTTTTACTATTGAGGAATATTTGTCTGATCCCCCGATCAGTATTGTCCCTTGAACCTTCAGTGTGACTGTTTTAACATTATGTCTATTGTATGGAATTGTTTAATAGTTTTGTAATGTATTGTATTTTGTGGACTGTGTGAGCCTTCGGGCATGTGTCATTGCGATGTTGCCTATGTTTATCAAATGTTCTTTTGCAATTTTTTTAATTCTGATAAGTGTAAGTGACTTGTGTAAGCCTTCGGGCAATTTAACACCAATAAAATTATCTTATCTTATCTTATCTTATCTTATCTTAGTTACCGGCCGTATGTATGTAGCATAGGACATGCGGAACCGAATGTTGTACCGTAACTAAGTGCAACGAATACAATAAACATTATAGTAAAGTGTTAGTTTCATTTGATAAAGAAACACAATATTAAAATAAATAACATGTTCTTTACCAACCAACTGGATTTTGATGACAATAATTATTGTCCTTGAAGGAAAGTACATCACTGTTTAGTATTAATGGTATTATCCTTGATTATACCATAATATTGACCCATCCAACGAAGACTATCGTAACTTAAGTGCAATCCCTGTGTAGTTACTACAGTCTTCGTTGCATGGGTCGAATTATATAACCAAGAGTATCATACATACTTACCTTTTGTATTAATTTACTAATGTATGCATAAACTACTATGTATTTACTGCAAGTGTTGCAATGTTCGTAGAAAATCTGGATACATACTGTATTAATTTCATGAGAACATATCAAAGAATATAAAATAACTTTTAAAAATTGATTAGACGTTTATTAAAGATTGTATACAATTATAAAAACATTAATTCAGATAAATATAATCAAAATTTAATAAACAAAGATCACAATAAAATAATACAAAGTAATACTGAACTATGAATATTATGAAACCAGATACATATAACAAAGAAACTATGTTTAACAAAGATAATAAAAATAAAATGAATAAATTAATCCCTGTAAAACTTTGGGTAAAAAGTTTCATGTGGAATTATTTATCAACAAACAATGGGAAAATCAGCAATTTACAACAAATAGTATATATTATAATTATAAAAAGTAAATAAACTAAAGAACACATGCAACAATAAATTGAATAAAAAGGTATTTTGTTTACAATTTCTTATAATGTTACAGAAATGTAAAATATTAACAAAACAAAAAAAGCAAGAAATTCAAACTCATATCAAGCAATGTAACAACAAAGAAAACCCATGAAACTGTAAGTGATAATTTCCTTAGAATGTACATGCCATTCTGTGTAAAGCATCTTATGCAAAACAATGATAAATTAAGATTCATATAAAAACCATGCCAAAACGAATACTTTTGACTTTTCTTCCAAATAAATATCATTTAGAGTGATGTTTAGAGTAATAATTTCATAGAGTTATTTGTTTTTATAAAATTACAGTAAAATAATAAAACACATGTCAAATAATAATAAAACCAGCAATGTACACCAAACAGTCTATATTACAATAATAAAAAGTAAATAAACTAAAAAACACCAGTGAAATGCAAAAATAAACTGAATAAAAATAAAAAAAAGACAAATGAGTCCATATGAAACGCTCTTATTGTTTTTTAAATGTTAATCTGAGTAAAAGGTTTCATTTAAAGTTGTTTTCTTAGAAAATTTGAAATATTAGCAAAACAGAGGCTAATACAACATGAAAATTCATATCAAACAACGCAAAGACAAAGGCAAACTAAAAACAGGAAAAACACAAAAAATACAAATTAAATAAATTTAAGAATAAAGTTTCTTTCTTTACTTTTTACTGATAAAAACTTGAATGTGAGCATTTGATTAGAAATAAAGCAATAAAAGTTTAATATTTAAGTTTGTTTTAATTTATAAAAACATAACTATAAAGACAGAAATGCTAGCTGCAATAAAAACAGCTTGTTTTCTCAATTCCTTAAAAACTTAGTCAGTAAAAATATCACCAAAATAATAGAAATCTCAAAAATACTCAAATCTATATACTCAACCAGCCACACCAATCCTGAATATAAAATAATTACACCCCATTTAAAAATATTCCAAGCAATGTTTTCTCTTAACCTTTTCTATATATCTTAATACTTTTAAGAACTTATTCATACTAAAAATAAAATGCTAGACAAGACGTTCTTTATCATACTTAGTTTATTTTATATTTTCTCTCTTTTCTAAATTTATGCGAGTTTTTAGTAGGCCAAACCTGATACGAACATGACAAATTTACGACAAATTTACCACCCTATGTTGCTGAGCTTGCTCACTAAAGTTCAACCAAATTTGTATAATTTAATAAATGAAATACTACTTTAAATGAATTGATATTATATAAAACGTCTACGTTTTTCATCTTTGTAAGCCTATAATGGAATAAGTTTAATATAATTTATAAAAACAATATCTGAACTAAACTTTAACTGGCAGTGATCAATTCAATTAATCTCTTGGTACTGTGTGACATTTACTGCACAAATTTATTTTAATTTCGGAAAATTAATTTCCTGCCCATTTTATAATTTACTTTTATAATCTACATATTTCTGTCGCCATTCTAATGTCTCATAATAATTACTTTATATAGATTTCTCTCGTACACGCTTTCCACGAATTGCCTATATTTTGCATCGAACCGATTCATTTCTGTATTCCGGTTGTTATTTTTTCTTTACAGAGATTGTATTTCTTGATGAAGATCGGTTGGTCGGTTGCTTCTTTCTTCATATTCCTGTTGATTTCGTGTTCCTCAAACATAGTTATTCCTCAAAGAAGAAGATGATTATATTCTGATAATTTTCTTTGCCCCCTGCGTACAATAAAAACCTATAAGCAAAGACAATATTTAATAATTCTATTTATTAGAATGCAATTATCTGCATGCTTTATCTTTTCAATTCCTAAAAGTTACAGCCGTTTGAAATATTAACAAAATAATAAAGAGTAAAGGAAATTGGGCAGTGAGGAATACATTCATTAAAACAAATGGGTCTAACATCTTAAAGAATTCAAAATTTCCATAAGTCCTGAGGAAACTTTTTACTCAGCATGACATTTACTTTCTAAAAACTGAGTAAATAGTTTTAGTTCTGTATATAGTGTCAGTTCTGCATATAGTGAATCATACCGCCATTTCAATTTATTGATCTTAATCGACTTATTGAATGAATCGTTAGGAAATTGCTGCTATTATAACTTGTTGTTTTTCTTTTCAGTAAACTTTTTAAAATCATTTAAAACAAAATTTCTTATAAGAGTTGTGTCACTTTTACTGGCTGCAACATATTTACCTAACTGTTTGACCAAATGACTTAAATGGATAATTTGAACATGTTATTTTAATTCCCATCATTTCGGAAATTGTTTAGTCTATAGTTTGATAGGGTATATCCTAACATGTGGAATCAACAAAAATTTAAAAAATGAAATACGTAGATTTAATTTACAATCTCTCATATTTAAACCTTGGTATTTTTAGCAGCTGAAGCTTAAATATCTATTACATAAGAAAATTTGTAGGAAAAGGGTTAATGAAGATAATTACATCTGATATATATAATATATATATATATATATATATATATATATATATATATATATATATATATATATATATATATTACCATTCGCATTGATGTTGACAAAATTGTATAAATTTATAACCAATTACAATTTTTGTGATCTTTGTTCTTTAGAAAAAGAATCAGCTTTGATTATTAAAATGTATTCATATTTTATGGTAAGTTTAACATAACCACAGTTTGTATAAATTTAAAGACACAAAGAAGAAAAATACCATTTTACGATTGTTTCGTAAAAAATATAAAATAGCGCATAACGAAATTATTAATAAATATGTAGTCGGTACTTACTGTCAGTCTTTTGTGTCCATATCAATTATCAGAAGCGTGAAGTTCTAAAGGGCCAGGTGAAATGTTCCCTCCAACCGCAGTACGGTATAATTCTCCTTCGGACAATTCTAAAATTTGTGACAAAAAGCACATGTACTATGTATATAGATTAATTTTTCAATGAATTACAAATATGTAAAAAAAACACAGAAAAAGTAATCAGATAAAAACAAATTAGGTACTATTTACTTACTTTGAAAGTTCTTGAAACAACGTGCGTGTATGCAACCAACATGACAGCAAACGGATAAACTCTCACATCACATGTTTATCAATTAGTTCTATTTGCTTGAATGTGCAGTACACTTTCTCATCTTTCGATTTCGTTTCATTCTGACAGTTTTGTGAATCTGGAAATATTTCTCAATTTCTAGCCTAGAAGCACACAACAAACCATTAACTAAAGAATACTAAGTAGAATGTTAAATTATGTACTTACCTACCATAATGAAATTGCGCTTTAACCCTCCAGCCGCGGGGAACGCGATTTCCCCGTTCACGATGTCCCGTGATTTCCCGTGCTTTACTGTGGAAAAATTGAAAACTTGCCCGCGGCAGTAGGGTTAATAACAGCCAGGCACTTGTTACGTTGATTGTAAACATAATTGCAGAGAATTTATGCCTTGTTCGCGGCTTTCCATGTTACATGGTTATATTTGACAGATAGATACCAACCACGTTCATAGTTTAACTACAACAAGTTAGGTCAATCCGGCAACTATTTGGGGAAGATTCTGAGGGCGCATGCGTGCCCGCAGCCTGTGTTCACCATTTTCCCGTAAGATGGCGCTAGCTTTTTCTGCTTGCCTGTTTTGTGCTCAAACACAATATTAGTGAATTTCGCACTAAATTATCGAGAGGGAATCTTTAAAACGGCATTACATCGAATATCACAATTTTTAAGGTATTTATTTCATATCTGAATTGTGCTGGCGTTCTGGTAGTGGCGCCATCAAGTATCATTTTCACGAACCAAATCCAGAAGGGCGACACTGAATTATCGAGAGAGAATATTTAAACCCGTATTACATCGTCATTCACAATATTAGAGGAATTTATATCATAATTTAATGAAAAATCACTTTATTCTTAATCAATTCTTATTTAATAGCAGGTCCATTTTGCATGCGCCATTTAGTGTCCTTTAACGAACTAAGGCTGGGCTCGTTCGATATATCTGAAAAGTTGGGACGCCGACATCAAAGGAGCCGACACCTAACGCGTCTACTTGTAATATGTTTACTATGCCACGTTCACGTAGCGTGCCGTATATCTATTCTGTGGTACCAACAGAGTTAACTTAGGGTCAATGACAGTCATCTGATTCGGACTTCCTAAAAGGAAATGCATATTTAATAAATACATCAGGCTGGTAGTTGGAAATACTTACATCTATAGAAATACCTAGTTGTTGTCTCCTTACGCCATGATTTCACTTGTCTAACGTCACGTCTATGAAAGCGGCAACTGAGAACTGACAGATCGAACGCAAATACCGCCCAAAACAATAATTTCAGACAGGGTACGATTAGAAAACGTCCCGTAGGCGCTAATCGGACGAAATTCTTCAAAAATGCAGTTTCTGTCGTCGGTATACTTGCGAGCTGACGTTCACGACCGGTTCCTTCGACATTTATGCCCAATTCGACCCAATTTGAGCGTAAATATGTGACGTTCGGGAAAACTGTCACTACTCAAATTTCGTCCATACATTAATTTTCGCGCAATAAAGACGTCTTAAAATGCCGCGTAGGCGCTCTTCGGGCCAGATCGGTTCGATATATGGGCCGATGTAGGCAGAACCAAAATGACGCGCTAACCGGGCCCCTAGTGCGAAAATTTCCCGAAACTGACAATTATTCACGTTCGTAAAGGTACTTACGGTGGCCGGCGACGATTTTATTCCATCTGCGAGTCGATTTTACGGCACTTATTGGGCAAAAACCGCGCATTATCGCTTAGCTTACAGCCATTTCATCGCCGTCAGAGTACTGTCAGTTTGTTGTTGGTCGGCATGGCGACGCGAGCCGACAGTACAGTCTCAAATCAATAAGCAAAAATTTAATCAAATTCCAAAATATTTTTTCGAAAATGCGGCCAAAAATCGACGAAGTAAAAAGCCTAATCACTCTACCGTATTGTTAAGTCTGCCCGTCAGGCAGGTAGTGTTGAATTTGTTGATGTGAACAGTGTTATTTGTGGGTTTGATATGTTACCAAATAGCAGTGATGGGCATTCTTTAGTCGACTAATGAATAATAACTAATGACTAATCTTACATATGTTAGTTATGACTAATGACTAATAATTTAGTCATTAGTCTTGCATTGTCCGATTGACGATTGATTTAGTCGTAATCTAGACTAACAATTGATTTATTCGTTAGTCATAAGTCATAACTAATAATATATGCAATAGCAATATGTAATAATAATATTGGGTGGTCACGTTGGTGGTGCATAAACAGCAATTTCTAATAATTTCCAAACGCTTTACTCGCTACTTTCATCGCTACTCGCCTCGCTACTTGCATCGCTACACGCATCGCAACTTGCCTCGCTACTCGCATTGCTACTTGTCTTGCTACTCGCCTCGCTACTCACGTCGCTACTCGCCTCGCTACTTACGTCGCTACTCACGTCGCCACTCGACTCGCCACTCGCCTTGCTACTCGCATCGCCACTCGCCTTGCTACTCGCATCGCTACTCGCCTCGCTACTCGACACGCCACTCGCGTCGCTACTGGCCTGCAACTCGCCTCGCAACTCGCCTCGCTACTCGCGTTGTTACTCGCATCGCCACTCGCCTTGCTACTCGCATCGCTACTCGCCTCGCTACTCGACACGCCACTCGCCTCGCTACTGGCCTTGCAACTCGCCTTGTTACTCGCATCGCCACTCGCCTTGCTACTCGCCTTGCTACTCGCCTCGCTACTCGACACGCCACTCGCCTCGCTACTGGCCTTGCAACTCGCCTCGCAACTCGCCTTGCTACTCGCCTCGCTACTCGCATCGCTGCTCGCCTCGCTACTCACCTTGCTACTCGCCTCGCTACTCGACTCGCTACTAGCCTTGCTACTCTCCTCGCCATCCGCTATGCTACTCGCTTTGCCACTCGCCATGCTACTCGCTTTGCTACTTCGTCGACTTGCCTTGCTACTTGCCTTATTACTCGGCTGAAATTCGCTTTGCTACGCGCCTTACTACTAAGCCGAGTAGTGGGTCGAAGATATCCGAATATAATTTTGAATCATATAGTTTTCACCAATGAGCCAAAACAATATAGTATTTACCGGCGAAGGGTACTGCTACAAAGATAATTTATTAGTCAAAAATTTAATCATTTTCTGTTATTCATGATTGAAATTTTATTCGACTAATACTATCTTTTTTATTCGCAGACTAATATGCAACAATGATTAAATTAGTCATGATTAATTTAGTCATGACTGATTTAGTCGAGCTTAATTAGTCGTTAGTTTTAGTCACGGTTGAAAATTTAGTCGACTAATGCCCAACACTGCCAAATAGCATCTACTTGACATATCGAGGCAAATGCAAGGTCCTATCATTTGTATTGGTAACCATTGACCATATGTCTAGGTCTTCTGTTGGTGACCACATAAACTTGAGCAATCTTACTAGTATAAATACCACTAACATAACGATGCACGATTTAGATAATCCGTGTTCCTAACGAATGTCATGTTAATCCGATATCGCTCATGTGTTACAATATTCGTAGCCTTAGAAACAAAACTGAGCTCATAGATATTTACTTGAAAAGCAACAAAAAACAGATTATTTGTTTAACGGAACATTGGCTTAATTGTGACACTATCCAACTTGAAAACATTACAAATTATAATTTAATAAACTTTTATTGTCGAAATAACTGTAGAGGAGGAGGTTGCTCCACATATTCACATGTATCGTTTGACATGAAATCAGAATCGTTCGATCTTGCCCCAGTGGAGGAACATTTTGAATATTGTAGTGTGAGTTTTAAAGTGGGAATGTAAGCGTTTTATATTGATGTGCATATATAGATCACCGTCGAGCGATGTTGATACTTTTCTGTCAGAAATAAATATTTTATTGGATCTAGTGTGCGAAAAGTTTCACTGATGCCACGAGGGCTAATAATTGTATTGACAATGTATTCTGGAATGTGGGGACGGATAGGGTGAACCTGTGGCTGGAAAACCCAGGCCTTTCCGATCATGTTTCAATGTGTAGTAGTTTCTCAATGTTGCAAGAGGCTGTACCAATGCGGCGCAAGGGGCGTTCTTTTAATGAGCCTAACATAAACGGTTTTTTGACTGACATCTCATCGGAGACTTGGACCGATGTGTTTAATCAGGTGGGGGACATGAATGATGTTTACGGGACTTTTTTTATGTATTCAGTTTTTACTTCGAAAAGCATTTTCCTGTCGCTGAGTCACGTAGTCGTAAGGTTACCGGCTACCGCATTAAATATAAATCTGATGAACTTCGTAACTTCTATTGTGTCTGCAGGGATGTTGGAGATCCGGAAATGTGGGAGCGGTACAGGATTATGAAGCGATCTCTCCGCCAATTGGTGATCGATTCAAAGCGTAATTACTATAGCTGTAGGGTGGCCCAGTCAAGAAATAAATCGAGGACTGTGTGGGCTGTCACTAAGGCAAATACTCTTCCATCTTCAGCTCATGCACCTATTTTTACTGGTTGATGGTGAGGTAATTGATGACCACAACCGGTTGGCTAATGCGTTTTATGACAGTTTCTCTACTGTGCAGCCTCACTCTTTGCCAACCCCATCAGGGGGACGCCTGCGGATAAATGTCTCCTAGACTGTATTTTTGTATCCTGTGGACGACGGGGAGATGCGATGCTTGCTTGATGCAATGCGACCCAAGTATTGGTGTGGCTTGGATGGTATACCACCGTATATTATGAAGAGGTGTGCAGTTTATCTGGTGCCGGTGTTTACTTTCTTGGTAAATTTTATGTTATCATGCGGAGTCTTTCCTAGTGCACTTAAGGTGGCAAAGGTTGTCCCGGTCCATAAGGGTGGTTTAAGGGACTGTGTTGGTAACTATCGACCTATTTTGATTTTGTCTTGCTTTCCCAAGATTTTTGAGAGGGTAATATATAACAGGTTGATGAGTTTCTTCGTGGGGCATGATATGATTTCCCGACGCCAGTTTGGGTTTTTACCTGGATCTTCATGTGAGCGGGCATTATTCGGGGCGCTTATGGGAGTGTTGACGTCTGTCGATAGGATAAGCTCCGTGGCTGCAGTCTTCTTCGATCTTTCCAAAGCATTTGACACCATTAGCCATGGATTGCTGTTGTCAAAGTTCGAACAATACGGTGTGAGGGGTACGGCGTTGAACTTTCTGGGGTCTTAACTCGATGGGAGAGAGCAGCGTGTGTGTGCAGGGAACTCAATGACTACTCGTGTGTCTACTTCTTCGGCTGGCGTGCCACAGGGGTCCATTTTGGGTCCGCTAATGCTCCTAATGTATATGAACGTTCTGGCTGATGTTTTTCCAAGTGGGCAACTTTATCAGTTTGCCGATGATACTACGCTGATCATTAGGAGCGACACTTTGGCCGGTCTTTCTGCCGCTACTGCCGATGCTGTGGGTAAAATGACTGGTTGGTGCAGTGGGAACGGAATGGTGTTGAACTGTAAGAAGACTGCTCTGTTGCAGTTCTCGTTGGATGCGCCGTCTAGTTCGATATTTGTTGCGACAGTTGATGGCTCGCTGCCGGTTAGTAGTAGCGTTAAGTTTCTAGGTGTCCACTTGCAAGGCAATTTAAAGTGGGATCTTCATGTCCAGTCCCTCCAGAGGAGGCTTAATGTTGTGTATTATTCATTTTATAAGTTGAGGGGGATAGTTGACTTCGTCTCTCTCAGGACTTACTATATCGCTAGTTTTGAATCCATCATAAGCTATGGAATTATGCTATGGGGTTCGTCGCCTAACATTATTTCTCTTTTTCGGCTGCAAAAGAGGTTTTTCCGGTGTATGTTGGGTCTCTCTTATCGAGAACCATGCAGGACGCATTTTAGGGTGAATAAAATACTGACTTTGCCATGCCTATATGTGTACCGTCTGTTGTCGTTCTGCAGAGCCAATATGGCCAAGTTTGTGAGAAATGGTGACATCTCTTCATCAATGCAGACACGTAACGCTTCTCTCTTGGCCCACGACACACATTAACTGTGTTTGAGAAGGGACCATACTACATGATGGTAAAGACATTTAACGTACTCCCATCAGACATCTGAATATATATAAGATATATATATATATATATATATATATATATATATATATATATATATATATATATATATATATATATATATATATATATATATATATATATATATATATATATATATATATATATATATATATATATATATATATATATATATATATATATATATATATATATATATATAATATAATATATATAATAATATATAATAATAATATATATAAGAAACGCAGCAACCACTAACCAATTCAAATTAAAATTAAAAGAATACTTGATTACTGGAGCATTTTACACCATTGACGAGTATTTGACTGAGGCAGGTTCGCGGAGTCGTTAGATTAAATGTTCTGTGTTATGTGCGTTCTATAGTAGCTACATTATCTTTCTCGGCTTGTGGTTGTGTTACATTGTAATATTTTATGACAATTGTCCATGTCTGTAACAGATCCAACGACAAATATATACATTATTATTATTATTATTAATAATATGGCGCTAAATAAATCAGATCTTGTCCATTCTTCGGGTTTGATACATCACATAAATGGTACGTGTATCTTTAGGACACAACAAAGACAATTTTGTCATCATTAAAATTCCCTGTCTGATTCTATAAATGGTTATAGGTGCCCTAGATAATATCTAAAGGAAGGCTCACAAAATCAAGCCAAATACAAACAATAACCCTGCCGAGACATTCATGTCCATATTATGCAAGTTAAATTGCGGTAAACGATTAAACCTAACGGGCAGAGGTTCATTTCAAACAAGAGTATATTTAACTTGTCTTTGATACAACGAAGGTAAAGATAAAGTAAAAAGTAGCAGCAACAAATTAATTATTTTTTTTTGCTAGGATTACAATGGCATTTAAAAATTCTCATTTCCGCAATGTATAACATGTTACCATTCTTTTTTAAAATAATGGTGTAATAATCAAAAAACCTTCAGGTACTCAACTGGAGCTTGGTTACAGACCACAAAATGCACTTGGATCAAGCGGCGCCCTCAGCGTTAAGTTTGCCATTTAACCAAATTAACGTTAATTGTGGTTGATTGTGGATGTAAAATGCCGTTTACCAATAACGAAAAGAGTTTAATTGAATTTTGACATTTTCCGATACTCGTGTCTTTCCTTATTTTCGAAATGTATAACATGTTGGCATTATTTTTTAAAACCATAGTTTAATAATAATAAAAAAAAAATACGTTCTTCTTTTTCTTCTTGTTTGTCGTGCCTATCAAGTAACCAACTGCAGCTTGGTTACAGACCGCCGCCGCCGGACCAAGAGTGCTTTGGATTTAAAACATTCAGATTGTAAAAGAAGCTAGTTTATACAACATAAAGATTATTTTTTAAGTAAATGTTCAAATTGGCCGCTATTTTCTTGAAGGCATAAAAGCGTGCCCGCTTTTCCACATGTTGTTATGCTCTTCTAACTGTTCTTCCCGGAATAGCATTGACCGCATTTGTTATTCGATCCCGCAGATCGTCGATATTTCTGCGAGTATCGTGATAAATTTTGTCGTTCACAGTTCCCCAAAGAAGAATAGTCCAGAGGATTTAAACCAGGAGATCTACCACTTCACCATTACCAATCCAGCGATTTGGAAATTGTTGATTTAAATAAATTCGTACAATTGCAAAGTTTGACTTGTGTGGGGTTTGTACGGTTTCAATATCTTTGTTCGTGGTCTGCAAACACATGTTTGCGGTAATTACAAATTAAGTGCTAATTCCCGCTTAGAAATCCAAGAATCGTCATTTATGTAAAAACTAGCAGTTGAAGCATTGCTAATCAATGTAATTTAACGTTTACCATTTTAAAAATACCTCTTTGATTAGTTTCAACATTTCCATGAGGTGTAATGGACTATATATATTGAACTAGCTAACTTATAAATAATCATATTTAAGTCAGAGAATACGCGTTGAAAGTCCATAGCACCTCGATTGCGGAATTAGCTTATAAGACACATTTAGCAGGATGTTTCGTACAAGGCTCATAATAACTGCGGGGCAAGCAATCCAGCCTGTCAGCTGAATTGTGACACCTTGTACAATAGATATGCATTTCTGTACATATATTATTTTACTGTTAGTCTTAAGATGTTCCTAGTTAAATAAACATGTAAAATCACTAGGAGTGTTTTATTGGAAGAACCTGGCACTGTACTTAGACCAAGTACATTACATGGCGATCCTGCCAGTTCTTCACATAAGAAGCAGTGTAACAACAACAACATGTAAGTAAGTAAGTAAAGTTTATTCACCCATCTCAGAAGACAGTACAATTCAGAGTTAACAAAATTAAAAATAAGAACAAGGAAAATAATACAAAATTACATAAAATTACAAGGTACAATAACATGTTCACAATAGGTCCGTCAAAAATGCGCAATTTTAGGAGAAAAGGACATAAATAAATATTTATAACTATCTAACTGGCGTTCCAGTTAAATTCCAGGAACTCATCTAGCGTGTAAAATGCCTTAGCTATAAATACATTTTTCAGTCTACGCCGGAACAACGGTATGTTAGTGTTTAAGTAAAATGGGCCACTCCAAACAAGAGATAATCGTATCTCAGGCTGAAAATTGTAAGAAACAGTGAAAACCAACACATGTGCTATGGTGAAATTTTGGGCAATTAATGGGCAAAATAATGCATAATCCGTGCATAGCATCTTTTCGTATCTACAAATCCAGAACGTGATCCAACGGAGCAACAATGAATTGGCGAGTTGTGAAAAGTGAAAAGAAAGGCCATTAAGTGCAGTGTTGTGCGCAACCTACCAAGATAATGTTGATGCGGCAAAATTAAACACATTGTAAGTTAGGAATTAGTATAAATGACAAATAGCCAATTGGAACGTTTTAATATTATTAGCGAAGAACTTAGAGTTATAAATAGAAATTTATTAAAAGATAATCAAGCCCGTAGATTAAGTTTAGAGGTAACGAATAAAAAGTTATCAAAGTTATCAAGCAAGCTAAGCTATACGTAGCGGAAATAGAAACATTGATTAGGGAAATTCGTGATAGTTTAGAAAATAGAATAATTAGTATTAATCAAGAAGGAATTTTAGATAGCACCGTAGTAACAATGGCAGAAAAATTCGATTTACGAACGGCGGCAAGCCTTTTGCCAACTATTGATAATTCAGAGGATAAAACGAAGCAATTAATTGATTCCATAGAATTATACGATTCTTTATTAGATGAAGCTGGGAAAAAACTTTTAACTAATGTAGTATTGAAAACAAAATTATCGCAAGTATTAAGTGCTAAATTAAGGTTAAAGACGACCTACGAAAATAATTTAGAATTGATTAACGATATGAAACTTCATTTGTTGTCAAAGAAATCCGCGGCAGCTCTGTCAGTTGAATTGCATAGCTCGATGCAGAGGGATAAATCCGTTGATGAGTTTGGAAAATCTATCAAATGTTTAATGGTAAATCTAACGCTAAGTCAGTCAGAAGGTAAAGTCAGAAACTTCTAAAGTATTGCGACCGGCAAACGAGAAGTTGGCTATAAATGTTTTTGCAAACGGTTTACGTAATCACGAATTACGAACAATTGTCAAAGCAAGAAATTATTCCACATTAAAAGACGCTATTTCTGGTGCAATAGACGATGAGAATGCACAAAAAGGCTCTTAATATGCAAAGGTATTCAACCTGCGCGGTAAAAATGATAGAGGTTCGAATAAAAATTATAGAAATAATTATTTTAGAGGACAAACTCACTTCAGATGTCAAAATAATTTTAGAGGGCAAAATGAAATCAGAGGACAAAATTATTATAGAGGACAAAGTTATTCTAGATGGCAAAATAACGGTAGATTCCAAAGTAATAATTACAATGGACGACGAGGTCGAGGAAATTTTAACGGTTCATCAGACAGAAGACTCTATATGACTTCTGATTCAACACCCAAAAACGATAATACCTCAAAAGAACGAGAAGACCAGTTTTTTCGTTCCTAATGCAAAATCTTATCCAAAAAAGGGCATTATTCTGAATTTTGGCGGTTCAAATTATTTATCGGTAAAATATTCAAATAAAGTTTTAAAATTATTAATTGACACGGGTGCTTCAATTAGTGCTCTATTCGCATCATGTATAAATAAATTGGAATATGTTGACAACAAAGCGATTAGAAATAGAGGGTATATCAGGTTCAACAGTAGCTCATGGGTCAGCAAATATTTGTTTAACGTTGGGCGATTGTAAATTAAACCACATTTTTTTATTATGAACGATATAACAAAAGATGTTCATGGCGTTATTCGGGCTGACTTCCTTATGAAGTATTTTTCGGTAATAGATTATGAGAAATTCATGTTTTCATTTTGGTACAAGGGAAAGAAAAATTACATACCGCTTGAATCGGGAAAAGAATGTTTTACTCTCATTCCACCGAGATGTGAGACAATATCATATTTCAACGTGGAATTTGACTCAGACTATGTTGTTTTACCGGAAGAAATTTCCGAAGGCGTTTTTACTGCAGGAATTTTAACAAAAGCAATTAACAAATTATTACCAGTAAGAATATTAAATACAAATGATAGAGACATTCAATTAAAAAAATTTCTACCAAAACTAGAAAAGTTTTGAAATTATGATGCATGTGCATTTAATAAGACAAAATTTTCAATTGATCAGGTTGATAAATTGCTAACAACTTTAAATAAAGATGGATTAAATAAGGAAGAAAAACTATCAATCGACAAAATTTGTGCTAAATTTAATGACATTTTCCACATGGAAGGCGACCCACTTTCGGTACTTAATACTAGTAAACAAAAAATACATTTGCAGGATAATGCAATGCCTGTTTATGTAAAACCATATAGATTACCTCAATCACAGAAGGAGGAGATTCACAAGCAGGTAGACAAAATGTTAACAGATGGTATTATTGAGGAAGCGACTTCAGAATGGTCAGCACCTTTATTAATCGTACCTAAGAAACCTGATCATAATGGTAATAAAAAATGGCGCATAGTAATAGATTATAGGCTATTGAATAGACAACTAAAAGATGATAAATTTCCGTTACCATGTATTGACGAAATATTAGATTCTTTGTCAGGAGCAGTATATTTCTCGCATTTGCTTTTCTAAATAAATAAATAAATAAATAAATATCGCCTTTATTCCCATCACAACAAAAAAGGTAATACAAAGATAACATGTTAAAGAATCATAAGGTGCAGTTCAGATGAAAGGATAAACCTTCCCCTGCTCTTCCACTGAAACCTTAAAGTTAACAGAACAAATAAACAGCTGAATGCCTTCGCAAAGAATACCAATAATAAAAAAGTTAATTACAAAAAAGAAAAATCAAAAATGAAAAAAGAAGTCCATGCCACGAATATAAATTAAAGCAATAAATGTTATGCATCAATTAACTATCCCACCCATACAGCCCACAATCTACATAAATATAATTTACGAGCACTATTGTGTCTCTAACAGAAACCTGTGTATAGCACACCTAAACGCCGGTATATACATAGACTTGAAAGATTCCGGTATTGCATTAAATTGCGAGTAAATATTGTACGTAAACGATCGCTGAAAAAGTGCAGTCCTATGAACAGGTGGCGTTATAAGATTTTTGTTCCCGATATTGATAGTATGAATATCACCTCTGAATGTTATTTTGCGCAGCAGGTATGGAGGATTGCCCGTAGTGAGTATTTTATGATGTAATACCAGCGTGTGTAGTCGCATGCGATTTCTCATATTCAGCCATTTCAGGTCTTTAAGTTTATGAGTTATCCGTTCGTATTTCCGGATACAAAAAATATACCTTAAACAGGCGTTCTGTACTCTCTGAATACGCGCTGCATCGCTAACATCCAAACACGGACCATATACCGAGAGACAGAAACTAAACCGAGACAAAACCATGCTTTCACACAGCATAACCTTCAGTCCTATGCTGAAAACATGAAGGAACGGATATAGTAGCTTAAGGTTAAGAGACGCCGAACGTACAACTTTAGTTACATGCGCGCGATAAGGAAAACTGTTGTCGACCAACAAGCCCAAATTTTTTGCTCGTGTAACCACGCTAATCCTGTTGTCACCGAGCTTGACATCACACCTGTCCCTATACTGCTCAAGGTCTCTTTCTCCACCAAACAAGATTATCAGACTCTTAGCCGGATTCAAAGTTAATGTGTGATTTGCAGCGTATGACCGCAAATCCTCTAGATCTGAATTTATTTTATTCAGAGATGCGTCCCAATCATTCTTAGAAAAGGTTAAGTATAACTGCGTATCATCGGCATACATTTGTATGTTGCAATGAGTGACAGACTTCGGAAGAAAAGCAGTGTAGATACAAAATAATAACGGACCCAAAATAGACCCCTGCGGCACACCTCGACTGACGGGCAATGGCTCCGAATTACCTTCCGACAAGTGCACAATCTGTAATCGACCGGACAAGTAAGATTCCACAAACTGAATGAAGTGTCTCGAGCAACCAACATGAAATAGAATCGACAACAAGATTTCGTGGGTAACCGTATCGAAAGCCTTGCTAAAATCAAGTAAGACCGGCGCAGTAAAGTCATTCTTATCCCTTGCCCTTAAGATGTGATCAGTAACGTTTAAAAGAGTCGTAACACAACTCCTACCGGGAACAAAACCTGACTGACAATCAGGCAACAGATTAAATTGTTGCAGATGACCTCCAAGTTGAACATTTACTATCTTCTCAAGGATCTTACTTATAGCAGGAAGAATGCTGATAGGGCGCAAATCACTATATTCAACGGGGCTTTCTACCTTAGGCAAGGGGTGTACAAGAGCAAGCTTCCACTGGCTAGGAAAGTAACTCTCCTCTATGCAACAGTTAATTAAGTGGGTGATATAAGGTAAGGGAGTTGCAACAGTCAATTTAATCATTGCCATATTGATTCCATCAGACCCATAAGCCCTACTACGCATGCCCAGTATTAATTTCATAATTGTGTGCTCATCAACAGTCCCCAAATCAAAAACAGATCCAATTGAACGATAAGTCGAACTGAGTTATGAATTGGTAGTCAAGCTGTGATCGATATTTAACGTCGGTACACTGTCAACAAAAGCCCGATTTATGCAATCTGCGTCTCTAAGGCGAGAAGGTATCTCCCTTGACTTGCGCGGAACCGCGGCAACATTCCTAATTGCACTCCATAACCCCTTACTATCGCAACGGCCCTGTAAGAATCGAAAATACGCCTTTTGTTCATTTCGAATTGCAAGAGTGGTGTAATTACGTAATTGCTTATAATAACTCCAGTCTCTCTCCGCGCCAGTGCCCCTAAACTTTGCCTTAGCTTTGTCCCGCATTCGCTGTAGCAGCTTGATAGTATCTGTCAACCATGGCATTTTAGGGCTGCTCACCCTCGCCGTTCTGATGGGAGCATACTCGTGAAATATGTCTAGCAGAGCGTTGTTAAAAAACATAATCTTATCATCAATAGACATATTAAACATTAGATTAAAGGGAATTTTATTTAAATCAGCGAGGATATCCTCACAAACGAATGACGAAAAGTCTCGGTATGTATAAAAAGAAATTCTTTTACTAGCGGATAAACTACATCGACAAAACACCAAGTCATGATCCGAAATGGCCGAGTTCTCGACACCTGATTCATATATCAAGGTCTCATCAGATACCGCAATCAAATCTAAAAGAGTAGCAGTACTCTCGGTCACCCGAGTAGGAACCTTCACCAACTGAATCATATGCAACGACTAAAAGACAGCCATTAATTTCATAGTATCACTGTGACTAGTATTTAAGAGATCGATATTAAAATCACCCAGGCAAAAAACCACATCATAATTTAATCTAAACTCAATCAGCTGCTCCTCCAGCTGATCAATAAAACCCGTGTTACACAGCGCGGGTGGCTTATAAATACAACCGAAATTTTAAAAATTTTAAATACTAAAATATATAATAATTTCCTTCAATATTAAATAAAGTAAAAAAAAAAACATAAATACGGTAACGTTAGTAAGATATGAAAAGTAAACTAACTAAATAAAACAAGTGTATCCAATTCAACCACGAAAAACTTAACTTAATGATGGAGACCGCTCCTATCCTCCCTTTTGTTTACGTGCCCTGGCCCTTGTGAGTATACCAGCAGCCACTGAAGCCTGGAGCTTTGGTTTCAGAACTTGAAACTCGCTATGACTCCGGATTCTGAACATTTCACCTTCCAATTTAAAACAAACCCGAGCATCCGACGTCCAAACATTGGTACCACCGATCACTCTAGCAACCTCCAGATATAAATCCAAACGTATCTTCGACAAGGATTCGGTGACCATAATATCTGTTCCCTTCAGGTTCTTTTTATTAAACCATACGTTACAGCGATGTTTGTACGATGTAAATTTTACAATTACGAGCCGATTATAGTTAGTATTTTTATTAATTCCGCTACTCAAACGATGACATTGGTCAATAATAGATTCATCAGGACTCCAATCAGCAACTTTGAGCTTATTTAAGACATGCAGAATTTTATTCTGCAGCTCACTCCTAGTCTCATTCGACGACTCCGCAACACCGTGAAACACCAAGCAATTTCTTCTGGAGTAACACTCCAATTCGTCAATTTTTTTAGCGTTCAACTCAATTTGCGACCGAAGATGTTCCATCATATGCAGCATTTGTGACTGAAATTTTTGAAACTCCCAGCCAGCAACTCCAACGGAAGGGGACCTCAAGGCTTTCTCAAGGCTTTTACCAGCTTGGGTTAGATTCAGATTCGCGACCATGTACGGCATTCACTACTGATCGCGGCCAATATCAACTAACTAGGTTACCTATGGGATTAAAAATAAGTCCGAGTGCTTTTTCAAGAGCAATGACAATAGCTATGTCGGGACTAAATTATGAAAGTTGTTTTATTTACTTAGATGATTTAATAGTTTTTGGAGGTAATTTAGATAATCATAACAAGAATTTAGTTAAAGTAATGAATAGATTAAGGCAAGTAAATTTAAAATTGAATCCAAACAAATGCGATTTTTTAAAGAAACAAATTTTATATCTCGGTCATGTCATCTCAGCGGAAGGAATTCGTCCTGATCCGGAAAAAATTAAAGTTATGGAAGAATATCCAGTGCCAACTAATGGAAATGAGGCAAAAAGGTTCGTTGCTTTTGCCAATTATTATCGAAAATTTATAAAGAATTTTGCGGACATAGCGGCACCATTAAATCATTTGTCAAAGAAAGGAGTTAAGTTTCTTTGGGATTCTCAGTGCGAGCGATCCTTTGTTACTCTTAAACAAGCTTTAATACAACCTCCAATTTTACAATATCCAGATGTTTCGCCTGATAATCAGTTCATTTTAAGAACAGATGCATCTGGATTTGCCTTAGGGGCAGTACTTTCAAATGGTAATGATAAACCTGTAGCATATGCAAGTCGTACAGCCGTGGAAAATTCAATGGTAACAGGCTTGCCGCTAGTGTACACCAAACGTAAGTCGGAGAATGTCGGTCGTCGTATACCTACCTGGTAGTCATAAAACCGAAGAGTCACTTCTGTTTCATTTCATTTTAAGTTTTCTGTATATAGATGGTATGAATATGAGTTTCGTATTTATATAATATATTTTCGATATTCGGAGCGAAACTGCCGCTCGTAGCTAAAGATTGTTATTCGTTAATATTTTTGTTTCGATATGCAATTGCAGTATTATTTCATTTATACTAAAATACATAGTAACGTTAGTTATAATTGTAAAAATTTTAATTAGGCACATATTGAAATACTTCATCATCATGGCTACGTCGGTGTATGCATCAAGGCAAACCGATTACTACGATTACAAACCGATTACAAACCGAATATTATGATCAAATATAATTCGACCCGTGCAACGAAGACTAACGTAGCTCAAGGGCAATCCCTATGTAGTTAGTATAGTCTTCGTTGCATGGGTCGATATTATGTATAATATACCTATGTATTATGCAAAGACAACCATCAACCCACAACAACTGTTTCAGGTTGTCGAACGTATTGCATAAAATATTGGTTTTAGATCGCACTACATTTTTATCATGTTTCATTTTAAATTACATATAATGTTTAAATTGCAATTTAATTAAACTAATGGACGTATTTAACGACCTTTTAGCTACTCATTATAATTTATAGAGGTTTGGACTGTATTGCATATTTATTTACTTAAGTGTTTAAAATGTATTATAAAAGGAATATTCATATTTATTATATGTCCAAAATTTTTTCCCGCAAAAAGCATTTTTAGAAACTAAATGTCATTCAGAGTAAAACTTTTCATATGGACCTATTTGTTATTCCAAATCCTTAAAAAGTTACAGCACACTTGAAATATTAGCAAAATAAATTTTTATATAAAATATAATTTCCGGGGTAATGCCACTGATTTTCTAATTTAACCGTTTGTATTACCAATTGTTATGCAGGAACGGATAACTTCGAATACAACCATTTTGTTTTTTTTACAAATTTTCTGGTGTTCAAATTGACAAGTTGGAGGATTTTTATAATAGCAATTCATTTCAGAGATTTTGTCGTATCCATACCCTACATAATAAATAATATAATTCAATTGATTATTTAATATTAAGGTAAATAACAATTTAATGATAATAAAATAATCAACAAAACGAATAGCACGCAAACATTTTAACAAAACACTGTTATATTTACTATACACGTATTTATACCCAATGCACTACAATAATGATTTTAATCATACAAAAGCAAACTTACCGATATATTTAGTTCATTAGCGATCTCTCCTTTGTTTCTGCCAAGTTCCCAAAGGGTGACGATTCTTGCACGATCTTCAATAGACAGGTGATAGGGCATTGTAACTCTTCGAAATTGTGTGTCGATAGCACGAAGTCACTACGTTATGTGATACATATTTTCAATATTTGCCTAATTTGCGGAAAGGCCAGCAAAAAAGTAAATTAAGGAACAAAACGCGACCCATAGAGTAATAAAAATACCTACCTTTGTGCTTGATCATCCGGTAGGTCGGCCGCTATACAAAATGTTATACAAGGAACTAGTGGACTTGAAACTTTTGCAATACGGCGAAAACGATTGAGTAACATAAATATAGATTGAAATTTCAATGATTTTATTATAAATTTTTTCAAAGTTATTTGCATATCGTTCTGATGTGATATCATTCATATTGAATTGTAAATCCTGCCCTTACATGTCACACATAAAAGAAAAATGTGTGTGGATGTTATTATAGAACGTAAATATATAATTTTAATAAACATAAAAATAACAACATTTTTATAATTAAGCTAAAATGCAACACTGTAGTATCAGTTCTAAAGGGCATATCTGCAGCAAAGAAGAAACCGGGGCAAATACGATTTACAATTACATGCAAAAAATACATTAAATATTACAGTGCAGTTTTGTCAGTTTCGGATATCGGAAACATAGACGAAATTCGATTTCATTCCATAGATACAGAAAAATAAAACGAAACGAAACAAAAGTAACCCTTTGGTTTTATGACTTTAGCAGGTAGGCATCCGACGACCGACAATCTCCGAGCTACGTTTGGTGTACAGTAGCGGCAAGCCTGTTACCATTGAATTTTCCACGGGTGTACCTTAAATAAGGCTGAAAGAAATTACGCAACTATTGAGAAGGAATTATTAAGTATTTGCTACTCAGTGAAAAAATTTAGGCCTTATCTATTTGGCAGAAAATTTTTGATCCTTAGTGATCATAGACTATTGTTATATTTATTCGATGACAAATCCATCAAGCAGGTTAACAAAGTTTCGATTAATTTTGGAAAAATAAGATTTCACAATTAATTATGTGAAAGGTAAAGATAATGTCACTGCCGACGCATTATCACGAATAATCATAGACTGATGATTTGAAAGAATTAGGAGATAATTCAACAGCAAAAATATGCGCGATAACTCGAGCACAACAAAGAAAAATCGATGATTCTGTGGATTCTTTTAATAATATTCCAAGTGAAAACAGGCTTGATCACCCTGGGGTCGTGGAGTTATTGAAACCATCTGTAGATTCAGTCGAATTGAAGGTTATACAAGAAAAAGAAATAAATAATAAAAGTATTGATGAAAAATGTTATGTGTTGAATAATGTAATATATGATGAAATCAATGGAATAGTTTACATAATAGAGGCAACACGATCAACGTCAGTTTTAGACACGTGGTTGAGAGACCTGAATACAGTTTGTAGAAAAGTTTAATATTCCAGAATTAACAATAATAAAAAGTAACTGCGCAGTACTTTTAAATGATGTAAAGAAATTAAAAAATCAGATTAAGAAAACCGGTATAAAAATGACAACCATTAGAGGTACCCAATGCATAACAGAAAAAGAGATTCAACAATTAATATTAAACGATTTTCATATATTACCAACAGAAGGACATGCGGGTATGAAACGAATGTATAATAACATAAAAAATATTACTTTTGGTCAGGAATGTATAAAGACATTGAGAACTTTGTTAAAAAATGCGATTCGTGCCAAAGATTCAAACATTCAAAACCGCGCAAAGAACCAATGACAATCACAACTACAGCATCGTCAGCATTGCAGAGAATTTTTCTTGATTTAGTGGGCCCAATTGATCAAGATAATAATGATTATCGGTATATTCTCACTTTGCAGTGCGACTTAACAAAATTTGTCGAGGCATATCCAATCAAAAATAAAGAAGCAGAAACAGTTGCAAGGGAGACAATTTTAGTTTACGGTATGGTATTCCAGAACAGGTTATTACGGACCAAGGAACTGAATTTTTGGCTTCAGTATTTCAGGAAACTTGTAAGTTGTTAAAAATCAAAACATTAAAATCAACTGCATATCATCATCAAACTCTTGGAGCTTTAGAAAATTCACATAAAAGTTTAGGTGCATATTTAAGAATGCATACGTTTAAATTTCCAAATTCTTGGAGTTCGTGGGTTCCGTATTGGTGTTTTTCTTACAATAACACTGTTCACACCGAAACTCGATATACACCACATGAGTTAGTTTACGGTAAGGAATGTCGACTACCATCAAATTTAGCAAATGCGATAGATCGAGTATATAATTTTGATGATTATCCAAAAGAATTAAAGTTTAGATTACAAACAGCATGGAATGACGCGAGAAATAATTTGCTGGAATCAAAATTGCAACGAAAATCGGAATATGACAAAAATGTAGCTTTAAAGATTATAAAATAGGAGATAAAGTTTTATTAAAGAATGAAACCGGAAGGAAAATAGACCCAATTTTTAATGGACCTTATAATGTTGTAGATGTTAAGAATCCAAATATTGTTATTAGAATAGATCGTAAGTTAGTAGAAGTTCACAAGAATAGGATAAAACTGTATAAATGATAGAAAAAAAATTAATGTTTCATAATTTTTTTTCTCTCTTCCCCAAGGGAGATGTAATGGACTATATATATTGAACTAGCTAATTTATAAATAATCATATTTAAGTCAGAGAATACGCGGTGAAAGTCCATAGCACCTCGATTGCGGAATTAGCTTATAAGACACATTTAGCAGGATGTTTCGTACAAGGCTCATAATAACTGCGGGGCAAGCAATCCAGCCTGTCAGCTGAATTGTGACACCTTGTACAATAGATATGCATTTCTGTACATATATTATTTTACTGTTAGTCTTAAGATGTTCCTAGTTAAATAAACATGTAAAATCACTAGGAGTGTTTTATTGGAAGAACGTGGCACTGTACTTAGACCAAGTACATTACAGAGGATTATAAGAATTGCAGGGTTTACTAAACGATCCATGGTCCGCTAAATTTCCGTCCAATGTAAGGAATATTGTACGATGCGACATTTCTAAGAGAACAATAATAAACCCTTATTATACCACGCTTTTCGTTATTGGTAAACGGCATTTTACATCCACAATCAACCACAATTAAGGTTTATTTGGTTAAATGGCAAACCTAACGCTGAGGGCGCCGCTTAATCCAAGTGCATTTTGCTGGCGTTGCTTGGCAACGACTCCGGCGGTCTGTAACCAAGCTCCAGTTGGGTACCTGAAGGTTTTTTGATTATTACACCATTATTTAAAAAAAGAATGGTAACATGTTATACATTGCGGAAATGAGAAAAACCACGAGTATCGGAAAATGCCAAAATTCAATATGGCGCCCATAAGAGAAACAAAAGTTGGCCATGGTTACGCCGCCATCTTTGATATTATTTCAAATTAAAAAATGACACTGCATTCCTTGTCTATATTATGTAAACTGATTTCACGTATTTTTTCTCACCATTTCACATGCGAAAAAGTGGCTTCTTAATTCTTTATGGAAAATTTGGAGAGGCCTTTTCGAGCGCGCGGAGCGCGCCCGATCCCCTATATGGGCAATTTTACGTTGCGTGAGTTTTTGAAATCGACGCGAAACGGCCTCTAGGGCGTTTTTCCTTCAAAATTTTCCAAAAAGCGAGCGATTTTGGTGAACGCGCCTCAACATTCCAACAGCAGTTTATTACGCGTCGTCATGGTTGCCAGCTAGAAACGTCAAAAGTGCAGACATAACCTTATCATAACCTCAAACCTATTTACATTGCAGTAGGTATCTACAGAGCTAAGCGATTTGTTACTTCCCCACAAGTATGATATTGTGACGATCTTAACAACCGCGAAAACGCCGAAGTTCTAGGTTATTCTAGAAACAACTCACTCCGGAGAGATCCATCCGAACGACAAGTCGCGAGCGTTCTGACTTCTGGGCCAGCGTGGAAGATTGGCGAAGGTTCCCGCACGATCGATACGGATATATAAACAGAGCGCTCGGCCGCTAGAGGCCAGTATTATTCAGAGTGCAGTCGGAGCGCGGGCGCGATTATCGATCGACATAAATAGTTAGAAATAAATACTGTGAAGATAAATGTTTATAGTAGCCTTAAGTGACAGTTAGTTTTTAGTGTTCGTGTTTAGTGTTCGTGTTTAATAATTAGGTAATAAGACTGTAATAGTGTTAAATAAATTAGTTGACTATTTTAATATACCGAGTGTTTTAATTCACACCTTAACGAACGGAAAAACGCTACATTGGTGTCAGGTGTGGGGTGTGAATTGGACATTAGTGAAATTAAAATTGAAGTGAAATAAATCGGACTAATTAGTGTGCGTGAAAATGGCGAAACTAGCGGACTTAAAAGTTAGTGAGCTGAAAAAGGAGCTGGAGGAAAGGGACTGCGATACGACGGGGAAGAAAGCGGACTTGCAGGAGCGGCTTCGTAAAGCAATAATTGAAGAAGGCAATGACCCGGACAACTTTGTTTTTGCTAGTGCCAGTGATATCGGCCAAATGCTGCAATGTTTGGAGACTAAATTGCTAGAAAATTCCACCGACCTGGAGGCTAAATTGCTAGAAAATTCCGCCGACCTGGAGGCTAAATTGCTGGAAAATTCCGCCGACCTGGCTAAAGTGTTAGAAAATTCCGCCGACCTGGAGGCTAAATTGCTAGAAAATTCCGCCAACCTAGAGGCTAAATTGCTAGAAAATTCCGCCGACCTGGAGGCTAAATTGCTAGAAAATTCCGCCGACCTAGAGGCTAAAGTTTGCGAGCTTGGGGAAAAGCTAGGAGAGAATTCTGCCAAGTTGGAAGAAAAGATGGCAAACTTAAAAACGGAATTACACGAAGAAATTTTAACAAAATCTTCTACACTGGAAGAGCGAATTCTTTTGATTTTGGAAGGCAAGATCCAGGAAGTTCAGAACAAAATCACAACGTTGGACGTCAACACCTTCCAGGAGTTGCCCTATCAACCTTCAGCAACGGACAACAAGAGCAAAGTTAGTGGCAATCAGGATTCCGTTGGGGTGATGCGCCTCAAACCACCGCAATTTGATGGTTCAACGTCGTGGAATGTTTATCAGCGTCAGTTTGAAGCGGCTGCAAAAGCGAACGGTTGGTCATCCAGGGAGAAGGCGACCGCCCTTACGTTAGCTTTGAGAGGAGATGCTGCTGCTATCTTGCAAAGAATGTCCCCGGAAGAGCAAGAAGTCTACGATCACCTGGTCAGACACTTGGAGACGCGTTATGGCCAGTCACACCTGGAACATGTCTACCACACTCAGTTGAAAAATCGGTGCCAGAAGTCAGGGGAGCCCTTACAGGAATTTGAGGCAGATATTGCACGTTTGGTTCGACTGGCATATCCAGATGCCCAGGAAAAGATCATGGAACGTTTGGCGGTTCAAGCATTCCTGGACGGACTCCGTGATGGTGAAATGAAGCAAGCCTTACTACTAGCACATCCATCGAAGCTAGTTGATGCACTAACATGGGCCCTTGAGTTCGAAGCTGCCAAGAACACAAGTCAAGCTCGTGTCCCACAAGTATTTCCAGGAGAGGACGACTTCGAAGAATCAGTCAAGCGGATCGTCAGGGAGATCGATAAAGAATGTAGCCGCCAGGACCGGAAGTTGGAGTGCTGGAAATGTGGCAAGGCAGGCCACATAAGAAGACGCTGTCCAGAAGGCGTCAGTCCCACTTCCGCCAATCCGGAAAACAAAAAAAAGGTCGATGTGAGGCGGCAAACGTCGACCTGTATTCAGCAAGCCCCAGCAAATACCGCCCAGGTCTCCTCACTGCAACACCATGCCAACAGTGTTTTCGTCGACGCGTGCGTGGATGGAACCCTCCGCACTGTGCTGCTGGATACAGGTGCGACGAAGACAATCATAAGGCCGGACATAATAAAATCTGCAGCTAAGGTTCGGCAATCAAAATGGCGTCTACGCACAGCAACAGGAGATCAAGCAAAAGTGCATGGTGAAACAAATGTCATGTTTACCATCGGGAAAGCCACGTTTGACCATCCTGTGATAGTGGCTGAGATTGAGGATGAGGTGATCATCGGGACAGACATAATGGACACCAAAGGCTTCGAGTTAAGCTTTAGGCGGGGAGTTCTGCGGGTAGATGACGAGGAAGTTGTTTTACACCGAGAAAAGAATTTAAGCGTTCAGGTCCTACTGCCGGAGGAGACACTGATACCAGAACGGAGCGAGATAGTTTTGGACGGCCGCATTGATGGCAAGACCACAGATGGTGAGATAGTCATGTTCGAACCCGTAATGCATGACGAGGCTGTCGGCCGAGGAATAGCGGTCGGAAAGGCCCTTGTGCGGGCTGGCAGGAGTATTCCTGTGAGGATAATGAACGTCAATAACTATCCGGTGTTATTAAAGGAGGGCACGGAGTTAGGGCACTGCTCTGGAGTTTCAGCGATACTGCGACAGGTTACGGCCGTGGAATCCAGCCGGGAAGCCATTCCAAAGGAATTAGAAGTGCTGGTATCGTCGTCAGGCACCGGTCTAAGGCCAGACCAAAGGAGGCTGAGACATTTGGTCCATAAGTATCGAGATATTTTTGATACTGGGAAGAAAGGGAGGACAAATATAATCCAGCATAAAATCAATACGGAAAATGCTCGTCCCATTGGGCAGACAGCTAGAAGGCTACCGCTGGCTAAGAGAGAGGAGGCTGACAAGATTATTGAAGGTATGGTCGAGGAAGGAATCATAGAACCATCCAGCAGTCCATGGTCTTCACCGGTAGTACTGGTAAAGAAGAAAGACGGCTCGACCAGATTCTGCGTTGACTACCGGCTGCTTAATAATGTGACGAAAAAGGACAGCTATCCTCTTCCTCGCATCGATGACACTTTGGACACCCTGGCCGGATCGAAGATCTTTTCCACGCTGGATTTGAAGAGCGGGTACTGGCAAGTTGAATTGGCCCCCGAAGATCGGGAAAAGACAGCTTTCACGGTAGGTGCTGGATTATGGCAATTTAACGTGATGCCATTTGGATTGTGCAATGCTCCTGCTACTTTCGAACGACTGATGGAAACGATTTTAAGAGGACTGTCCTGGAAGACATGTCTGGTCTATCTTGACGACATTATTGTAGTAGGAAAATCGTTTGAAGACCACATGCGAAACCTAGAAGAAGTGTTCCTGAGGCTACGAGGTTCAGCACTGAAATTGAGCCCAAAGAAATGTCACCTATTTCAAAGAGCTGTGCAGTACCTGGGTCACGTTGTTTCCAGTCAAGGAGTGGCGGTTGACACGGCAAAGATCCAGACTGTCAAAGATTGGCCAGTTCCCAATGACAAACATGAGCTGCGCAGCTTCTTGGGATTATGCACATACTACCGACGCTATGTGAATGGATTTGCCAACATCGCAAAACCATTAACCAGGCTCACCGAAGGAGAACGAAAATTCCAGTGGTCCCAGGAATGTCAAGAAGCTTTCGATCACCTAAAAGGGGCTCTGATAAGCGCACCTATCTTGAGCTATCCCCTACCTGAAGGAAAATTTGTACTGGACACCGACGCTAGCAATGTGGGCATAGGAGCCGTGCTGTCCCAAATTCAGGATGGGCAAGAAGAAAAAGTCATAGGCTATTTTAGTAAAACGTTGTCCAAGCCTGAGCGTAACTACTGCGTCACCCGCCGAGAGTTGCTAGCTGTTGTGAAAGCGATGGAGCACTTTTACAAGTACCTCTACGGAAGGAAGTTCCTGCTACGAACAGACCATGCAGCTTTAAAATGGCTCCTTCAGTTTAAAAGTCCAGAGGGACAAGTGGCAAGATGGATAGAGAGGCTACAGGAGTTTGACTTCGACACCGAGCACCGAGCAGGGAGAATCCATGGAAATGCAGATGCCCTATCAAGAAGACCCTGTCCACGGGACTGCAAGCCTTGCCAGCGGGCAGAGGAAAAAGACGCTGACTTGTTACGAACCACCATAGTCGACAATACTTGGCAAAATAGAGATCTTATAAAAGACCAAGAGGAAGATCCCGATATCCAGATAGTCCTAAACTGGATGAAAGAGGAGAAGAAGCCAACCTGGGGAGAAGTTGCCAAGTATCCTCCTAACATCAAGTCGTATTGGGCACAATGGGACTCCCTAATTCTGGAAGATGGACTCCTGCGGCGTAAAATAATTGACCACGACGGCCAAGAGGAAAGAAGGCAAATTGTTGTGCCCAAATGTCGGATTGCGGAATTGCTAGAAGAACTCCATGCTGGTGTGTCAGGAGGACATCTCGGAGTGACAAAGACGCTGGGAAGGGTGAGGGAAAGATTTTACTGGGTCAAAAGCAGGGAAGACGTAAGGGACTGGTGCAGAAAATGCGTTGTATGTGCGGCAAGTAATGGGCCGCAGAGAAAGCAGAAGGCTTTGATGCGCCAGTACAACGTGGGAAGTCCCTTTGAAAGGATTGCTATTGACGTAGCCGGCCCGTTTCCTGAATCCGAAGCAGGAAATAAGTACATCGTGGTCGTGATGGACTACTTCAGCAAATGGGTTGAGGCATACGCTCTACCAAACCAGCAAGCCTCCACAATTGCCGACGCCTTGGTGAAAGAATGGATTTGCCGATTTGGCGTACCTTTGGAGCTACATTCGGACCAAGGGCGAAATTTTGAATCCAGTTTGTTCCAGAACATCTGTAAGACGCTCGGAATCAAGAAAACAAGAACTACTGCGTTACACCCGCAGTCAGATGGAATGGTGGAGCGCATGAATAGAACCATTAATCGGTATTTGGCCAAAGTGGTCTCCGACCATCAAAGAGACTGGGATGGCTTTCTTCATTTGTTCCTCCTGGCTTATCGATCGGCCGTCCACGAAAGCACGGGAGAGTCTCCGGCTCGGATAATTATGGGAAGAGAACTCCGTCTCCCATGCGATCTGAAGTTTGGTTGCCCGCCAGGAACTGATGTCGCCGGGGAGGAGTACGTCAGTGAACTGCGAAGAAGAATGGATGCCATTCATAGCCAAGTTCGCATTTCCATTCAAGATGCCAGTAATCGGATGAAGGACGCATACGATGTGAATGCCAAGGACCACAGGTACAATGCCGGTGATATGGTTTGGCTTTACGACCCTAAGAGACGAAAGGGACTGTCACCAAAATTTCAAACATCCTGGGATGGACCATACAAAGTTCTGGAAGTTATCAACGACGTCCTTTACCGGATACAAAAGCCACCGCGGGGTAAAGCTCGAGTCATTCACTTCAACCGACTGGCTCCTTACTACGGAAACCACGAAGACGCGGAGCTGCGGCAAATCCAACCAGAGCCGGATTTTACATTCGACGAATTCATGGCCCGTCATTCTAATGGTCAAAAGAGTCGGTTCGGTGTGACCTGTGAAGTGCAGCGGGACCTGTTTACTGCTCCAGATGGCTACGCACTGGCACATTGTGTGGCTAAGGACTTGCAAATGTCTAGAGGGATAGCCAAGGTTTTCCGCGCGAAGTTTGGAAATATTCCGGAGCTGCGTCGGTCTAATCCCAGAGTCGGACAAGCACTCAAGGCAACCGATGAAAAGACCGGCAGAAAGATCTTCCACTTGGTTACCAAAGAGACGTCCGGTCAGAAGCCAACCTATAGGGATGTTTGGGACACTTTGTGTTCTCTAAAGGAAGAATTGCTAGCCGAGGACCTGAGAAGCCTGGCCATCCCCAAGCTGGCATGCGGACTCGATGGCTTGGACTGGAGGATGATTCGCAGCATGTTGGAAGCACTCTTCAGGTTGACGGGAGTACAAATTCTGGTGTGCTGTTATAGCCCTCAACGTCGTTCCCTGGAGAAAACCGTGGACTGTTACTTCCACAAGAGGTCCTGCTGCAAGAAGGGAGCTTTCTGCAGATATCGACATCCACCATCTTTGGAATCATTTCGGGACGAAACGAGCTTAGGAAGGGGGCAGTGTGACGATCTTAACAACCGCGAAAACGCCGAAGTTCTAGGTTATTCTAGAAACAACTCACTCCGGAGAGATCCATCCGAACGACAAGTCGCGAGCGTTCTGACTTCTGGGCCAGCGTGGAAGATTGGCGAAGGTTCCCGCACGATCGATACGGATATATAAACAGAGCGCTCGGCCGCTAGAGGCCAGTATTATTCAGAGTGCAGTCGGAGCGCGGGCGCGATTATCGATCGACATAAATAGTTAGAAATAAATACTGTGAAGATAAATGTTTATAGTAGCCTTAAGTGACAGTTAGTTTTTAGTGTTCGTGTTTAATAATTAGGTAATAAGACTGTAAGTGTTAAATAAATTAGTTGACTATTTTAATATACCGAGTGTTTTAATTCACACCTTAACGAACGGAAAAACGCTACAATATGAAAAACCTATAACCATGTTGATCGTATAAAAATATGTATTAATTTGCGTTATAAGATATGTAAAATTTGACAAACTGCGAATATTTCCGCGCAGGTAAGTTACTACGAAAACATAGTAAGTAAATTAATAGAGATGATTAGCGTTTCGACTTTCGTTTAGTAGGGCCCCTTACTTACCCTCTAATTGATTACAGTTTGAGAGGTAGCCCTTAGATGGCATCAATGTACACCAGTCGACCAGTCAGGTCGGGTCTGCGCACATCGCCAATGTCAAGAACCATCACCTAACCTAACGTCCTAACCTAATCTAATATTTTGATGGTGAGATTTCCCAAACAACCGCACCCATAGCATAAGGTGAATTTATTGCAGATTATTTGTAAAACACATTTACTTATTTATTAATAATTTCAGGATGTAAACAAACTGTCGTACGTAATTTGTACGTATTTAGCCCCACATGCAATAGATCTTCCAGGTCAAAGTATATCGAAAGACATAGATGCCTCAGTCTCCAGAGCCCCTACAACTACAAGAAAGCCGAAGTTAAAGTTGTGTGCGAATTGACAGAGCGCAAGAGAGAAGCCTAGAACATGAACATCAGCTCACTATGCCAGAAATGGGGATGACTCGAAAGAAAATAAACAAGAATTTTTCCTCTAATCGAACATTTAGTACAAGAATTTGAACGAATGAAACTATTTATCGTTATTTTAAAGGTACATTAACTATTATATTTTTAGTTGAATTTCTTTTAATTCGATTTTTGCACAGGTAACATATACGATGTGATAAATAGCCTGAGGAACAAGGAATCTAATTTTGGGTTAAGGAAAGTTATCTGTTACTTCGAACAAAACAGATTTGTATATATCAGAACAAATGATCCAATCAAGGTCTGTATTGCTATAACCATAAATGAGGACAAACTTTGGATTTAGTTAAAATCTATTTATTTCAACACGTTTTTGCACAGCTAAATGTGGCATTTTGTACGGCTAAAGGGTGGGATTCTACGCACCTATGTGTAAATTGACAAAACGTTTTCTCTGGGGCGGTTATGGAAAAAGATTCTATTCAAATTAACAGTTACATGTTACGAAGAAATATTTAAATTTGTTCATAATCCATTTTTTACTTATTGTTTTCTGTAATATATACACGTGTATACAACAATGATGTGCAATGTTCTACAAATATATATTATATGCACAGTCTCTGTAAAGGAACTAATTTAATTTTTAGCCTCAATCATGTTTTAGTTTCTTAATTATCATTGCTTATTTGTTATTTAAAAATACCTACTAATGTTATTATACATGTATTACATATTCTGCAATATGTGTACAATGTTATTAATCTACAATACCAATCTGTATAAGTAGTGACCAACCAAGCAGTAGAGTGTATAAAAAGAACTTTTTGGAAAATCAAAGTTTTAAGTTGATTTATGTTATCTCTATGAACCCACATATAACATCAACAAGATTAACCCAATTAAGAAAAAAATGTCTCCCACAAGAGGCCTAATATTTATAATTTTTTTCAATTGTTTTTTGTAGTTAGGTTAAAGTATTTTTAAAGTTGAAAATTTCTAACTATATTTTGTGAAATAATAGCTTAAAAATATTACTTTACTGCCAGATTTAGATTTCCTGCACTTGGCATAAAATTGAGTAATTCTAAAAATTGAAGCTTTTTTCTATTTCAAGTAATGGAATAACTGGGAACAAAATATAACAATTGTTTTTTTTTTTCAAGTGACAAACATCTTTAATAAAATCTAAAATAAAACAAAAACAACTCAACATTTTTTCATTAAAGCTCTCTATATAAGTGTAGATTGTAGTTGCTGGGCCAACAACATGCCATTATAAGAATTATTTATTATTATTTAGTGTTTAATCTGACAAATAGACAATTATACAAAAAATCATTATATAAGTTGATAAAAAGGTCTCTACGGACCCACGTTTACCACCAACAAATTTTGCCCATTTGGAAGCAATCTGAGTCTTCCACAAGTGGTCTAAAATATTTTTACATTATGATTAAGATCATGTTTGCCACTTGAAAAAAAGATTAGATTAGATTAGATTTGTCGTCGTAATTTGCATTGATTATATAATCTAATAATTATGAAAGTAAGCTAAATTTGTTAAATTTACTAAATTTTATGCAATTTAAGTGTACCTTGCATTAGAATACTATATTTTTAACTTTTGTTTCACACCATACGTATTGTTAACATTATTCAACTTGAAAAGAAAAAGCAACCCAAAAAATAAATCAAATTTATTGCGACAAATTATATTTTTTGTTTTCAATTGCGGTAGGCTATTTTTTTTTTTAATTGAACCATTTTTGTTTTATATATATGAGTCCATAGAAACAACTTTATAGTTATGTATAACATAAGACAGTAGTGTATATGCGGTCTATCGATTCCTGCCATGTACCGATTCACTGATCTACCCAATAGGTGGTCTATAGGCCACTAGTCTATATTATGTAAACTGATTTGGCGTGTTTTTTCTCACCATTTCACATGCGAAAAAGTGCGTTCTTAGTTGCTTATAGAAAATTTGGAGAAGCCTTTTCGGGCGCGCGAAACGCGGCCGTCGCCCTAAATGGACCATTCTACGTTGCGTGAGCTTTTGAAATCGACGCAAAAACGCCTCTAGGGCGTTTTTGCTTAAAAATTTTTCAAAAAGCGATCGATTTTGGTGAACACGCCTCAACATTCCAACAGCAGTTTATTACGCGTCGTCATGGTTGCCAGATAAGAAACGTCAAAAGCGCAGACATAACCTGCAATTTGTTGATTATTATCTTCACACAACGTCCGTTCCAAATAACCTGTGAGAAACCTATAACGTATGTTCTACGTATGTGAATAATTAAGAATTCGCATTTGTCTTTATTACGTACGTATAAACCATACAAGCATAATATGGTATGATTTTACAAATTATAGCAGAGATATCGGAAATTAATTGGTGAGTTTGGGTAAGTTTTCCTACGTGTTACAGCCTCTGAACTCAATAACACGTCCGACCTTATGTCATTTTTCCTATGAGCCGAGCTGTGGTTACTTATTTAACGTATAATGTACTCGGGTAAAGTGTAGTACGGTGCCGTGGCTACCATTTCAATCGATCGATAAATTGCCCACAAAATGCATTTCTACAAGAATTCGGACGTTTTAGCCGATTAGTCGACAGATGGCCCTACCAGCGCTATTAAACGTCAGCCGTACATAACCTAACATATTTATGTTTATAAATATGGATTCACTTTGCCGACTTTGCCAATACAAATGGCATATCGTAAGTTTATTACATGTTATTATGAAGGTTTGTTTACGGTAGTCCACATTTATTAAATATTTTTAGCTTACATACACAAGTCATTCTACCGTGACCGAATGCAAACAATATAGATGTATTAGAGACAACAAAAGGTAATGGAAATAGCTACATGTCAATATCAATACAATAAAGTAATTGTTAGTGAAGCCAAGTGTAACATGAGAAGAACACGATGTAAAATTTTGCCGCAATGAGAAGGAAGAAATCTGAAAACGGATAACGTTGGAAAAGTTCAAGTAGTGTGATTGGGAATTCATAGCAGGCCAAAAAACAAGCCTACAAAGACTAGGAATGTTGTCCTTAGCATGATTTTTCTTCTATCGGTGATCACTCACACGAAACAAAACAGGACCTTTTGAAGATTCATCACATAAAAGAGTTTTTAACAATTTTTTATCAACATTATTGTGGAATTTATTATTATAATAAACCTTTGTGGATCTATACGTTTCCGGTATTGTGATCACAGGTAACCCTGAATAGTAATTTAATTCATATTTCTTTAGGTTAACTTTACGTCTGTGACAAAGCTTACTGAATTGTCAAATGGACATTCCATAAAAAACTTTGAAGACAGGAAGAAGATTATTCTAATGCTAATTATCTCAACGTTTATTCAGTGTCTTCCTCAAGTAATTTCCAACAAAAAAGTGAAATCAACACGGATTTAATTCAGAAGAGTTATTGAGGTGCTATTTATCAAAGAAAGTATTCAAAAGTGTGTGCATTCCTCAATCGTAAGCCAATGTGACCCTTAATGTGATTTTCAATTTCATTGAAACATCCGTACTATTCATACTACAAAAGCGGACAGTTATTTACCTCATCCCGCTTTTGCACATGGTGAGCAACATTTTTTAGGGCTAAAAGGCTGGACTTCTATGTAGGAATAATCGAAATGTATTTAGGGGTAGGTCAAATTAATAGGCACATGAGACAAAGAAAAATTTAATTTTGTAAATATTTCCCTTTTTTCTTAATTTGTTTTCTGTAATATGTATATATTTATGTATACAATACTGTGCAATAATAAATTATCGTATATGTTTTTGCAACAAATATTGTTGTACAAATATATATGAATGTTTTCTGTAACGGAACATATTTTTATTTTTAGCCTTGATGATATTTTTTACAAATTATTTATCGCTTCACACATCATTGGTTATTTCATTATTTATTACTTCACTGGTATATTTTTCTTTTGTTTTACAATGATTAAGTTACCAATAAAGTATGGTTACATAATATACCTAATACAAGGTTTGAATTATTATTATCTCTATTATTATCTATTATTCTTATTTTAGATAATAGGTTTGCTCGAGCAGCATCAAAATAATTATATAAAGCACTTATTTTTACTCTTGCGCATGCGCAATGGGGGTTCTGCCTTTACAAAATCTCCATTGCGCATGCTTAGCAATTAGGAATAACTAATTGTTTTTTACTGATGGACAAACAAACCAATTATACATATTACAGGTTCTAAATATATCTAGAATGTTATAAATCTACAATTCCAATATGTTGGTATAAATAATGTTCAATCAATCTGTAGGGTGTATCAAAACAACCTTTTTTGGAAAATCAAAATTTCAAGTTAATATAAGTTGTCTCTATGAACCCACTTAGGTATAACATCAAAAATATTGTCCTAATTAAGAAAAAATGTATCACCCTCAAGAGGCCTAAAGTTTATAGTTTTTCTCAATAAATGTGTTGTTTTGTAGTAGGGGTAAAGTATCTGTCCTGATGAAAAATGCTAACAATAGGTTGTGAAATAATAGTAATGAAATATTACTCTAATGCAATGGGTATTCCGCACTTGGCATAAAATTGAGTAATTTTAACAAATAATGGTTATTTTTGTAAATAAGCTCAATGGTGCTGGGAAAAAATATACAAGTTCATAAAAAGTAGTTTCTATGGTCCTATGTATACAACAAAAAAATCACCTAAATAAAAAATATTCAGGTCTTCTGCGAGGAGTCTATAATTTTTTCATGTTTCTAAATTTTTATTTAGATCATGTGTGTTTCTTGAAAAAAAATCGGTTTATAGTCGTAATTTGCATAAAAATATCAATTTTTTTTTAAATTACTCAATTTTATGCAATTTAAGTAGGTTGTATTAGAATTATATATGTTTATACTATTATTTCACAACCTACTATTGTTAAAATTATTCAACTTGAAAAAGTTTTTTTTTTCACTTGCGGGAGTTTTTTTTAAGGCTTTTTTGGTGGTTAATATGAGGCCATAAAAATAACTTTACATCAACTTGAAAATTTGATTTTGCAAAAGAAGTCTTTTTTGTAGATACCCACTGTCTATGCGGTCTATCGATTCCTGCGATCTATCGATTCCTGCGATCTACCGATTCACTGATTTACCCAATAGGCGGTCTATAGGTCCACTAGTTAAAAAGTACTTGTAGAATGTTTTTTATTCAAATGTCTAGCTACATTTGGTTCTGAATAAAAAATTAAAAACGATATCTTAAAATTTCAGTTTTTTTGTGGATATCTTCAAAATGAAAAATGATAGCTTAAATTTCTTTTTAGATAATTGATTACCACAAAAATACGAAACTTTGCTAAATTTAAACATAGGCTCTATCTCCACTAATAAGCGAGATCGAATTTGAATCACCCGGTATTTTAAACATCACACGGAACATTATGAACAACAAAGGTGGAAGCCAAGTAATATTACAGTGACAAAAAAGGCACGAATGGAGGCAACCGAAGGAATCGACAGAAATGTAGATTCTGGGATACACGCTGAGCAAGCACCTCTTACCGCAGAAGAATTGCGTGCAGAATCCCAAAGAATTTTGAATTCTTTACAGGTTATTTTTTAGTTTCTATAGCCAGTAGGTGCCTATGCATCACTATTGTTTAGCTGTCTAACTTAATTGGGACTCGGGAGTCATTTTACCAGTGATAATCAGAAATGTTTCTATTTGCCGATGGGATATATCTGCTTGTGCTTCTATTGGCTTTGACTCTGGTCACATTCATCCAACGTCAAGTTACGATAATGTCATGATATGGGAGCTCATGATCAAACTTCCTCTTACCGTATGTGAAACAGTATGAGTTATGATAATCGTGACAATATAAATCTCTTATCACTTTCCTTGCCATTCAGATACTCCATTTGCCTATTTTCAATTTGTTTGTCTCGTATTAGTTTAGATAGCTAGACTTGGTTTTTTGTTCTTAGTCTAGCCTTACCAGATTGTACATGAGGCCTCGTCAAGAATGCATATAACTTCCAATAACGAAAATGTTATCATTTGTGTGAGATAGGTTTACAAATTGGTGATGATGGATCATCTATGAACCATATGGACAGTATTTACTTCTGTTATTCAAATTTAATATTAGTTTTGCACTTTCATGTTTTACTTGATATTATTTGTAAAGTTATAATCTTACTAGGTAACTGTTGAAGAACAAGTAGAATATGCAACTCTTTCAATAGAGCGGTATGAGTCCGATCATTATAGGCAATTAAAAAATATTGACTAACAGCCTCTAATTTTGGACGGATTGTGAAAAGACGGACATCAACTGCTCCCGTTAAACTGCTGAAAAGTTTATTAACACACAGGAACATAGAATGTGCTGCTCTTGATTACGGAAGGAAAATGAACACGTGGCCAAAGAACACTTCGAAAATATTACTAGATATTCAGTTGAACCTTTTGGTTTATTTATTAGTTTGGATGATGGATTTCTGGGAGCTTCTCCTGATGGTAATCACATCACTATCTAGCTAGAATTATACTAGTTTTTTATTTACATTATTGTAGGCCTTGTATGTGACGATAGTATTGTTGAAATAAAGTGGACTGACAGTGTTCGATGCAATATCTCAAAAAACAAACTTTTGTTTGGAAGAGAGCCACAATTATTATTATCAGGAATTCATAAGATACAAAACAATCTAGTTATATCAGACAAATTTAATTTTTATTATATTATATTTTAATTAATTTAGGTTCAAGGTCAGTTAAACATTACTGGAAGAAATAAATGCTATTTAATAATTTATTTATATGATGAAACGCCATTATTTATGTCAATTATACAAAAAGATGAAGTATTTTGGCAAAATAACATGCTCCCAAAATGAAAAGAATTTTATCTTGGCCACATGTTACCAACATGTTACCAGCAATAATACAGAGCGGTTCTTAAGAATTTGATATTATTCGCTACAAAATACATCGTGGTAAGTTGTTCAATTTATGTACACATTAAAGTGCAATACTAAGTGGATCTTATTCCTATGTAGCAACCATAACTTTGGAAATACAATTTATATCATATCATCAAGGAAGTATACTTTGTAGAAAAACAAAATGTGAGATGTTGGTGCTCAAGATTATCACCCACTCAGAGTTGGTGGTTGGCAAAGTTGTAGAATATTTAATTATCTCTGAAGAAGATAAGAGATAGAGATAAGAAAGATTAGTAAGATTGGCAACGCATCAGAAATTAACATACCTACCGCATAAGCTGTTAACGCTTGTTCTCATTTGACAAACAAGATTATTGTTATATCAGATAAAACCATCTGCTGAGGATTCAAAGCAAATGTAAATTTATTCTAAAATCACTATTTTGTTTAGTTTTCTATTGTTTGCATTTCTTTTTTGTTTTAGGAATTTGGATTGCCATTATATATTACTACTGTATATTTTATATAATAGTCGACTTACCAATACAGGATGGACAACAAGGAAACTACCTAAATGTTCACAAAAGGAATCAATCAAGATTAAATAAACACAATAAATGGAATAGATTGCAAGCAAACAGTTTTTGTGTCAGGTTGGGTAATAAAATTGATATATGTCAAGGAACAACCACGGCTTCTTGTTGTAATACAAATATAATAGAAAATTTACTAAACTCATTTTTATGCAGAGGTCCAATTTTTAACCCTTTCCCCTACATTTCCATTGCTAATAACTAGTCATATTCTATGACCATTTTATTAATAGAAAACCAGTTACTTATTGTTCTTACATTTTTGGTATTGTAAATTGTAAATAGTTTATGCCTAGGAGAAAGCAAGGCCTATCAACAATATACTAACTAATGTTTGAAGATTGTTGTTATTACAATATTATATTAATAAAGGTATCCCAATTTGAGAGAGAGCTAAGTGAGATAATAACTAGGTAAAAGTTTAACAGAGAAACTTTTGATGAGCCATTGGCACTGTGAAGTTTATATAACAGGTAGGACAGTATCCCTAATGGCCAGTAGCGGATACAGAAAAATCTTAAGGGGGGGGGGGGCGCTAAAAGACATCTTAGAGTTATGGGTGTCATCAAATCTGATGCAAAGTCGGATCCGCTTGGTTCTCCTTGTTACAAAATCGCGCCCCCCGAGCTTCCCATATGTATCCGCCACTGCTAATGCCTGGTCTACACTAACGTCTAACACCATTATATGTTAACTAATGTGTAATCAATGCCGCCAAGATTAAACGATTGCCTTAAGCCGTGGTCACACTAAATTTTAACGCATTCATTTTAACATTACTCGTTAGGCATTGGACGTTAGTATAGCCCGGGCATAAATGCAACACTACTGACCTACTAAAGTTCATGGTACTGAGTTATATATAACATGTTCGTACAGATTTTGTTTGTGACATTTTTTTTAGCATTTCATACCTGAGAAGGTAAAAAAACTAAATCCATAAGGGTTCTATAAAGGATAAATCCTATAACTGATGAGTTATGTATTGTTTGACAATCTTTGTTTTGTTATCGAAAACGTTCCGATCAGTCTAAAAAGCCATTTCACACGCTTTGCCATGGCTTTATCTGTGCAAACCATATTGACCAAACAGAATAATACAAATAATTCTAGGAAATTAACAGAACAGGATCTTACTTATGGTTCACATTATTTTGTATTATATTTCATGTTATTAATATTTGATAATAATTAATAATAATTAATATTTTTTTTTAAATCACAGACAAAGACCAGACCATCTCATTCAGGTCACGGAGAGAAACAGCTGGAGATGAAACTTCTGGGCATCCACCTGGATGCTACGTTGACCTGGCTGCCACACATAGATGTCCTCAGATTGCGGTTATCCACAGCAATCTATGCCATTAAACGAATCAGACGAGTATCAGATGGAATCACAGCAAGAACAGTTTATTGTGCCCTCTTCAACAGTAACTTGACCTATATCTTCATGATTTTTGGCAATTCTCTCCACGCCTCGAGACTGTTCACCCTACAGAAAAAGGCAGTCAGAGCTGTTGTGGGTGTACACCCAAGAGAACATTGCAGGCCAATATTCAAGCAACAGAGAATATTGACAATGGTCTGCGCGTATATCTTACAGAATTTGGTATATCCGAAAAGCATTGAGACCAGGGTTGGGAAATATACCGTATATCAGGTTTTATACCCTATAGGTATAATACTGAGGTATAAAACGTATAATAAAGTATAATACTTACAGCTGTTCATATCCGTATTAAACCGTATTATATAGAATTTAACAGTACAGTGCGCACGCGCTTTTCCACATTGTCAGTAAACAAGTACAATCTGGAATCAGCTGATTGACATCCTCAATAAAAAGAAAGATTTAAGTATAAAACCGCTTTTATATTGGGAATTCTGCTCAACTAGAACGTATTTTCAGCAAGTGGTCGTATGTACACAAATTACGTAATAGAGTAGGGGCAGAAAAATCTAAAAAATTAGTAAAAACATTATGCGTTAAAAATTCAAGATAGTTGTCAATCGAACGATTATTATGTGACCAAGCAGAATCATGCATATCATACAAAATTTTTTTTTTTTATTTTTTAAGTTTAAACTAAAGTGTTCATTTTGTGTCTTGTTTTTTTACTTCCCTAATTACAAATTAATAAAAATTTAAAAGACAGATTTACTTATATTTTTTCCTTTCTTTCCTTATTTCATTGAACTTTTTTCATTACTTCCGTCTTAAATTTGAATTTCAGATCAAAACGTATAATACGTTAGTTTCATACGTCAGGGTATTATACTGTTTTATACGCCACGTATAATACTTATTATACAAAACGTATATTACGTTCCCAACCGTGATTGAGACGGAATTGAATACACGGAGCGACCTCCGCACCCACAATACCCGAACAAGAGAGGGTCTACATACACCACAAATAAGATTACAGAAAGGCCGAACAGGCTCCAGATATTGGGGTTACCGATACTTTAATAGATTACCGATTCACATCAGACATCTACCAGCACCAGTCTTCAAAATTAAGATCAAAGACTACCTCGCTAAAATGGCCTTCTATACCCAAGAGGAATATTTAACAAGTGAATGGAACCAATGCTAATACAATTAATACAATTATTTTGAGTTTTCTTGGCATGTAGATATGTTATAAGAATAAACTTTACTTAACTTTACTTTACTTTCCAACTGAAACATGTAATATCAATTATTGTGTAAAAATATTTTCTTTTAATAAATTAGCAAATAACATTCGAAGTAATTCTACTAAGTTAGTTCTTTTGAAACAACACTATGCATTATACGGTACAATACCACAAAATATTTATGGTATATGTCCAATTATATGAACCAAAAAATTCTTTATTTATTAAAAATAATTGTAATACATTGCTTCCGCTATGGGTTTAAAAAATAATCTAAGAAACAATTCAAAAATTAGATCACCCGAGTATGTTAGTCGGTTTCATAGGAAACAATAGGCACATGTATGTTTGTATGCATACGTAACTGTTTTGTAATTCAATACCTATTTATAGTAGGAAAACATCATCAATAGATTAATAATATGGTGATATACAATAGAGTTTACATAGGGATGACCTCAAGGAATGGTGACATCCGTTTTGTTGAACATACCAGAAACAAAACCACTTCAGCCCTGGGGAGGCACCTTTTCGCACATGGATATAAACCTGCAAAACAAACATGTCAATGCTTCATAAGGTCAACAAGTCCTACAAACTCTGCTTGCTTGAAAAATACGAAATCCTTAAACATTCCAGAGATGACCATCAGCTGTTGAATGACATCACTAGCTTTCCTGAACCACATCTATTCAAAATGATATAGACATACATATAAAATATACATTCACACGGAGAACCTGACTGTGACCTTTACCCTTCCTTGCCCTAGGTTTTTCCTGTGACTAATAGTAGTTAAGAGATTGTTTTTTTGATTAATTAGTTTAATTATTATGTTTGTTCTCGCGACCGCCCCGCCCCTTGTATTTGAGTTTGCCACTTTACATGTGTGACGTACATTCTCGACCCGTTAGATGGCGCTACATACACCACAAGCCTCCATTACATAGAACTACGCCAATACTTAAACGTGTGTGAGAGAAAAACTGGCTATGCCTGTCGACCAGAACAGATTTTGCCCCTTATCGATGATACCTGATTAGCCATTGACTTGACGGTGGGTGTTTGATTTGCTCTTTGTTTTTTGTCCGACTCCTTTTTGTTTTAATCGTATTTATCATCCACTTTAAGCCAGGGCACAACCACGTAGGATTGTTCCATTTTTTGCATATACACGTCATGCGATATTCGTATTTTTTTCATATAGAAAGACTTCTTCATTAAGATTGTGGCCGTTTGTTTTATATTTATTGCGTGTTATGAGACGTTTTTATTGTTGTTGATTTGTTTGTTTGCCGTGCTTTATAGTTAATTACGTGAATATATTGTTGATTGTATGATCTCTCTTTTCCAGCTCACCTGATGATGGTTGAACTTAATTACAACCAAAATCGATCATGAAACAGTTTAATTTGATTATCGACAAAAAAGTACTGTAGATCTAACAGCGCTTTGTTTTCTTCCAACCTAGGTAATGTCAGTTTTTTTAAAACCCACCTGCCACTTTCAAATTTTTCAAAGAACGCATTTGGTACTGCTTGGCTCATTTGTTTTTGAGTTTCGTCGAACACTTGACCTGTTTGTTTACAAACATTTTATTAATATTGTTTGTTGCTTAATTAGTTATTATAGTGTTGTTATTATGGTTGTTGTTGATTAATTTAGTTAGTTTTGTTTTGTTTTGTTATTACGAGGTAAATATATCGACATGAAATAAATCCTAACCTTCAAAATACCTATAACTTTTTGTTTTAGAAGATAGCGGTATGACCCGTTTTAGGATGCAAGAACTTGCGGACAAAGGGTATGGATATCCACTATTTTAGTTTTCTAAAAGATCCGGCCTAATGTAATCGATGGATATGTCACGTTGTGACAGGAGATATAACGAAAATGCCTTATATTTAGTTGAACTTCGAATAAACGCTTGAAGATAGCCGTGTGGCGCCATCTGTTGCTTGACTGGAGAACTGGAATGCAAACTTCCACTTGTCTTTTCTTAATTTCTTGTTAATTAGCTTTGATCTACTTTTATGATAACATCTATAGCTCTGTATGTGTGGGACCCTGTGGGAAGCATTTTGTCCAAGTTTCATTCTTGTAGGTGCAGTTTTTGCGGCCTTGTCAGTCCAATGTTCGCAGGCATTTTTCGAACTTATTTGACTGTCCCCAAGGTTACCCCCATGTGCACGATGTTAGAATTACCGAAGGATTTGATTCTAGGCAAAACCGGGAGAGCTGAAGTTGACTCATCGCTTAAAATCGTATGAACCAAGATATGAACATACCGCGTGGATTGGTTATATAGCTGTGTATATTAGGTTGCCTACTAGGTAGTTCGTTAAAGATTAATATTTAATTATTAAAAATAGTGATATTTATTTGTGATAATATCCTATCTAATTTATATATCCATCATTACCATGTTTAACAGAAGCAAAATGAAAACATACCAACGAAAACATCTTGTTCACACCACACGTTCGCGCTCGAACTTGGAGGTTAGGTTGCTACCGAGTAAGTACCGCTGTCATTCGTTCTTATGGTTCTAAGAACACACGTACTTTTTTGTCTTGCCCATTTAAATTATACAGCAGACGTATGAAAAATATGCTATTTCGTTTTAACACGCGTCAATATTTAGAAATAATCTGTAACGTATGTCGAAAATAACAGCTGAAATCTATGAGTAATCTTCAGTTCTCCCGGTTTTGCCTAGTGTCGTTTGGCTAATTGACATAGTTTGTCGTTTTCCAGGCAATTGCGTATTATTGTCTATGACGTCACACGGTGTGTTGTATTTCTTATTTGCTTTTATTTATTCAGTTTGATTTCATTTTGGCATTGAGTAGTTCAAAGGGGATCGTTTGGTTGCATTTGTTCCATTATTTGCAGTAGTTATTGAAATTCCAATTTAGACAATTTAGTTTCGCTATTGTCCGCTATTGTCCGCCATTGTTCCACGTCAGAGTTTCATGGTGGAGAGAGGCCGTGCCTATATAAAGGATCGATTTTTCGCGTGGTTTTCAGTTCATTTTGTAGATTGCCCCGAGCTCCGCGCCGCGCCGTTTGAATCCAGCATTGGGAGTTGATTTGTTGTTTGAGTTTATTTCGTCGACCTTCTTTTGGTTGTTGTTGATTTTGGATTGGTGGCGAAACCATTTTTGGGATCTACTCTTGCAACATTTTGAGCAGTTGATTGGTTCATCGTATTTTTACGGATTCTCAAACTCTCAATCTGTGACACCTAAGTACCCGGTTAACATATTACGGGGTAAGCTATTTTGTGTAGTACTTTTTGTAGTATTTATTGTAGTACCGTTTCTCATTTCCATGGAATTAAGCGGCGAAGAAGTTTTTATTGGTTGGCCAACAACAACAACATTTTATCGGCTAGCGAAGGACCGATTGGAATTAGTACCTCGGCAGGGGAGATCTATTGAGGAAGTTTCAGCGGAGACTTGGAGAACTTAACCTTCAATATTTTGGGCGCGGCGGACTGGTAAACTAGGAAATTTATACGATCAACATCCGATCAACATCGTTGACGTCCGACATATACCTTTGCGTTGTGAGTACCGGAACACCTTGGCACTTGGGAGAAGAACGGAATAAGACCTAACCTCTTAGTTGGCCCCTTTTGGAATTTCCATGGTTGAGCACATGCTCCGACTACACAAGTAGGTTATCGTTTGTATATTTTAAAACGTGTCTTGAGGGTACCTCCCCGTACTGGTTTACAAATAACTTCCGATACCATTCAGCCGTTATAGGATTCTTACTGTTGGGTCTTCCGAAGGAACCTAACCTCTTTACGATTCACTTTTGTTTTGTTTATATTTTGATAATTTAATTAACCTTTGTTTTTGACTTTGCTTTTTGCATTTTGAATTTGAATTTGATTGGTAGTTTGATTTAGTATATAGTAATTTTGAATTTAATTGTCGATTTAAATACATTTCCGTCGATCGTTTATTTATGAGTCAGTTTAGTGAATAGGAAATCGTTTATTAAACAACTCTATTAATGCGCGATTTCTATTAATGCATGATTTTTTTTTCTCTTTTTTTTTTTTTTGACTTGTTTATTTTACGTCGGTCTAGTTCCGCAACTTAGGCCAATCACCGACGCTGAGGGCAGGCTACACACACCCAGGAATTTTGTCCTACTGAAGGAATTCCAACCTCCAGTAAGAGTTCTTTAACGTGCACGTCGCATAATGACAGCACACGGGGCCACCGGCTTTACTTCCTCATCCGATGGAAGGCGACATGCAAAGGTATTTGTTCCTTTGTTATAGCGAATCACAAGACGCAATGCCGTCGTTTGATTGGCCAACCGAACATGTGAAATGAAACCTTCCAATTAGTGTCCCTGTATTCATAGAGTACCGCAATTGGTTATGCCACTACTAGGACCCAAAATGGCTGCTAAGTATTGACAGCTGGCCTGATTGAAAAGTCAACATAACCTTACTATAACCTTTCGCCCATAAGAAATGAAACCAAAATGGCGACTATTGCGGTACTCTCTAAATACAGGGACACTACTTCCAATCAAAACATACCGCCCTCTAGAACTGTCAGTGTTAACTTAAATAAATTGTCATATAACCTAAAAAGACATCGGCGAAGAAAAATTTATATAGACGACTCTAGAAGAATACGATCGACCGAAAAATTTTGTAACCAACTCTTATATTAAACAGCGATTAATGATCTCGACAATTAACGCACTCGCTTCGCTCGCGCGTTAAACAGTCTCGATCATTAATCGCTCTTTTTAATATACTTGTTGGTTAAATAACTATTATAGAACTTTTACTTTGCCGTTTGACATTGACATTCTCCGTCAACATTTTCATTTAATTTTGAGGTTAATGTAAGCTTATCAGTCATTAAGTTAATTATGATTTTGGATATTTTGTAATATTTAACTCAACGTTTAAATTTTTTTTATTATTTAATTCTTAATATCGTCAATTTTTCCTTTTATAATTTTAAAATTTTGTGGCAAGGTGTACATCAATTGTTTTCAACGCTTTATGATTAAACCCAGAGATTAGTAAATAAAGATAGGAAGCGATGCGACCGTGTCGATGTTAGCGCCATCTATCGTCTCAGATATTAACTAACTCTCTATGACGTGACTGAAATGTCATGTCTTGTCATGTCAAGTGTTCAAAACGCAATTTGAAATGTCATTTGACTTAAGTGGCCTTTAGTGATAACGCCGGAGTTTCATTATTTACCAAGAGTTACAACATGAGTCGTGGCACTTATTGCATTTGTAATTCGAGTTACAAAAATAAATTCGATAATAGGGATGTAGCATTCTTTGCAATAATACCAAAGGATCGTTCGCTGTAAGTAAAAATCAATCTTTGAAATTAGTCATCTGCATAGATTTTGGTTTTGCAGAGCCAAGCAATGGATGTTAAATATTGGCCGAATTTACCTTTTGCAAGATGACACAAAAAACTATCACATATGAAGTGATCATTTTTCTGTCGAGCAATTCAAGAAAACATAGGCGCGATTGCTTTTCAAATCAGGAGCTGTACCTTTACTTTCTGCAGATAATATGGATGTTGCTACGAACAGCAGAGAAGAGCAGCAGGTCAGCAGCAGTTATGAAGCTAAGCTTTCTATTGTTGTTGTTATAGCTTAGTGTTGAATTACTTTAGTACCTAACACTGTTCTTATTTGTTATTGATATTTATTATATAATAAATAATGTACAACTAAGTTTTATATGTTGTGTAGGAAAACGAAATAATAAAACATATAAGAAATGCACACAAATAAAAATTTACAGCCACATTCCGCCGAATCGCCCAGAGCGCCACCGTGCTGCCACCTAACGTCTCAGATGTTAACCAGTTAATAAAGTGTGGTCGAATTTCACCATAGGTGGCTTATGGACGTTTCCTATCTTTTTTTACTAATCTCTGATTAAACCCTTAACTGCTGGACCAGAGATTAGTAAATAAAGATAGGAAGCGATGCGACCGTGGCGATATTAGCGCCATCTATCGTCTCAGATGTTAACTAACCGCTCTATGACGTGACTGAAATGTCATGTCAACTGTTCAACGTACTTTTTGTAACATTATTTTGACTTTGACTGAAGTAACATTTTAAGTGGCTCCGTTCTTTTTTGCAAAATGAGTCGTGGAAGTTATTGTATTTATAATTTATGTCACAAAAATAAGTTCAATAACAGGGATGTGGCATTCTTTGCATTACCAAAGGATCGTTCGCTGTAAGTAAAAACCATACCTATACCTGTGAAGAGATCAGCGCCGGATTTAAGGGAGGGCTGACTGGGCTGCAGCCCAGGACCCCCCACCAAAAACGGGCCCCACCAAAATGCAACAAAACTAACAAAATATAAAAATTATATTTAAAATAATCTGACCAAAAATAAAACCAGCACCGCAGTTTAACACTTTTATTGAAATCATGTGTATAGAGTAGGGTGACCAAGTGTCCGTATTTGAGCGGGCAGTCCCGAATTTTGACCACTTGTCCCGACTGAAAAAGCGTCCCAAATTTTGTCTCGATTTTCTGAAAATTGTATTTATATGTCCAGAATTTCAGATACCAGCCATAAAAATAATATTTGTTATCGGAGAAAAGTGTACCATACTTTACCCTACTTTACGAGAATGAGCTAATAGTATCTACAAAAAAGTAGATATTTTCTATTTATTTATAACAACATACTAGCGTACTTAGTTGGTATTGTAAATAGTGAAGAAACTCATTAACTATTATGTGAAAATACAAAAATATACTAAAAAGAAGCCGCTGTATGGATATAGAAACTTAGGCAGTCGCGATTGACCAAATTGTATATCAAAATTTGTTGACAACCAACATACTGAGAGCTTTGCGTTCGTGATTGTATTACATAGAAAAATAGTATTTCTAGTTATAGAAATGCAGCACATGATTAATCCGTTTTTGTAATATAGTCGAACTGATTTTAATTGATCTTAAATTTGGTAAAATAGTTTAAAAGAAAAAGTCCACTGAAAACTACCGGCACTAGTCCACATAAAACAAAACTGAGAAAAACTTTGTTATTATCGGGCTTCGATCCAAATAAAAAGAATTAACAACTTTATAGTTACTGAAAACCCATATTTTTAGACGTTCTACTTAAATCTATAAAAAGGCTTCCACTATGAATAAATAGTAAACAACCGCAAACTTAATGACAATTTAGAGAAACATCCATTATTGGAAATCAGTGGCAAAAAACAGTCGGATAGAACATTTGTTTTGGTTAGTTTTTACAAGAAAAGATTGTTCAGGTATATTTTCTTTCTTATTTCTGTATCTACCACAATGCACAACTTAACATGCTATTGGTACCTAATACCTATGACATGTTATGTTCTTTATTTCAATTAGTATTCCCTAAAAAATTTAAAAAGGAATTAAAAAAAAGAAAAAAAAAGAACTAAAAAAGCTAGCTTCAAGTTTATTTTCTTGTCCTGTTTCCATGTTGACAACGATGATGGAATAATTACTTAAGATGCAAATTTGTTTCAACCATTCACAATATATTATATACCCCCTAACCTCCCCCCGGAATTAAGCGTCCGGCATTCGAGTATTAAAAAGCTGTCACCTTAGTGTAAAGTGGCAAAATATATTTGCCATTTTAAGTGTTTACAATGCAAAATCATGTCATCAAGTAATGTGCTTCTGCTGCGTTTTTCCTAGACCCCACAGCTTTTCTGCTGAGGGGCCCCCAGACCTTTTTTGTCCAGGGCCCCCACAGCTTTCTTTTTGCCTAGAGCCCCCACAGCTTTTCAGCCCAGGGGTCCCCACAGTCCTAAATCCGGCGCTGGCAGAGATTAGTAAATATTTACTAATATATTAATATATTTATCTACGACTCGCATATAATAAGTTCATTGCATACGTATCCATAACTATATAATCCCCATCATTATACGCGCCAATGATTATAATGACACTAGCGTTGTATAATGATGACAGTTCGTTCAAATAATGAGGTCATTATTTGAACGAACTGTCATCATTATACAACGCTAGTGTCAAAGTCTGCCAAAACCTACGTGGATGACAGTTAATTGACAGTTCGCCTCGCCATCATTGACAAATATATTTGAAAATATTTTGCATAAAATGGAATTTATGAGTCGTAGATAAAACGTCGTATTTGACTCGCACATAACGGATATAAATCGCTCTCATGATTACACGCTCGCCTACGGCTCGCGTGTAAACTTCATGCTCGCGATTTATATCCTTAATTATGTGCTCGTCAAATAATATACTATTACTCTGTGGTCTTGCCTTTTTTTCTGGCTGAGCTCTGGAACTACATAGTAGCATTGCTTACGTATACTCATACATAGTGCTATAAGTAACATACAGTAATTTTTAAAAGTAAGATAGCAAGAAGAGCATCATACTGACTTTTTTTGGTTTTGTAGAGCTAGGCAATGGATAGTAAATATTGGCAGAACTGATCTTTTGCAACATGACAATTATATTACAAAAAACTATCGCGTATGCAGTGATCATTTTTCTGTCCTGCAATTCAGAAAAACTTATCCGCGATTCCTTTTGAAACCAGGCGCAGTACCTTTGGTTTCTACAGATATGAATGTTGTTAAGAAAAGCAGAGAAGACCAGCAGGCCAGCAGCAGTATATAATTAGGTAATATATTGGGCAAGCTTTTATTAATAAATTTGGTTGTTGTACATGTTGTAAACATTTTCTATATAGGGCCAATATGACATCTTCCTATAATTTTTCCATGCCATTTACATAGAATTTTTTTTCAATATATAGCATGGACAAAAATTGTGTCCATTATACTCTGAACATATAGCAAGAACAAACCTAAAAGTTTATTTTAACGGGTTACTCATTTTGTAGGATTTTTTTTTGTTTTTTAGTTGAAATAAACAGCTTTAAGTTTTTGTTTTGAAACTAAACTAACTTTAATAAGCTTCCACAATGATAATATTTTGTGACAGTGGGTGGCATTTTAACTTCGTCGTGGCCAAAGAATTTTCTTACTAGTTTTAATTAGCTTATGATCTAATGCTTATGGTTTATGTTTGCGATGTAATGGCAACCAAGATTATCCCTAAAATGCAATAGATTTATAGTGATTTACTTTCGTGCTCATTGAATATTATCTTACAACATTTCTCAAAAACTATTACAACTGCCAAAATTTTTTTCAATGCTGTATAATAGGCATAATATTAACATATACAAACTCAGACTTGGTGATAAACTCATCTGCACAATACATCTGCATACCCTTCACTTTGAAGGGGCCCCTGTCCTTCAACTTTTTCCGGGCCGCTGGCAGACCTCACGAGGCGGTTCCATAGAACTGTCTTGTTTCAAGTCCAACCGATTCCAGGTTTCTGGTTGACCTAGTCAGGAAAGGCGACCAAGGCAGTAATAGACGTGAGGGAGGGATACCAGGCATCTGGTGCTCGACCGGTGACTCATCTCGGGGCCTTCGGAAGTTGGCCATAATGAGTACTTAACGATCTGATATCTAGTATATCCGAATAGGGATTAAGGCAATTGCGGATAGACGCTATAGACCACATGACGTTTATACCCTTCTTGATGTGGAGCTACCCTACCCCACATTTGTGGGTAATGAGGCGCCGCTGAGGGAGATGACATGTGGTAGAGTTCTCGGCTTAAGCGTGCTCGACGGTGCACCCATCCTCCGATGAAAGGGTAACCTTTCTAACCTCGATGGGTACGGATAACGCGTGAGCGTTCCGGGCGGTGACTCGTCAAACGTGGATTCCGGAAGGTTTCCGACACGAGTACTTGGCGTTGCCAAGGCTGTGGGATGCACTAACTCTTCGGTGTAGACCCCTAGAACCACCGGGGGCTACCCTATACCATGGTTCCTATGCCGTGGGTGAATGGCCGCCCTTCTACGGTGTGTACAGATGTTGAGTAGAGGTTCGCGCAAGTGGCCTCGCCGGCGACTCGTCCAACGGTGTCGGGGCAGCCCGACTAACACGAGTACCGAGGGGAAGGAGTGCCCCTATGGCTGGTCTGTATTGTACGTGCTCGAAATTGTGTCTTGGGAGCCTGCGTGTGATGGTACCATAGGTGCAGACAAAGATCTTAGATAGTGGATTTATAACTGCCAGCCATGGCCTCTTTCATCTGGAGTACGGACTCTCGGGGGCAGCTACATGTTTCCTAGATGGTGTATACTGGATGCTGTATGGCGAAACCTGGGTCAGCGAGCCGACCCCTATGGGGCGGTGGTCCTTATTCATGTCCTTCAACTTTGGAATATAAGGAGCACAGTTTCCCAGTCTGCTGCTTTGTGACTACCTCTACGTAAATTTTCATCTCTGTTCAAGTACAAAATAAATAAATCCGTTGTATCTCTGTGAAAAAGGAAAGACGAAAAACTTGTAGAAAATACATGTAATAATAAAAATTAAAGAGTGAACAATCATCATGAAAAGTAAATACACAAAACTATAAACAGGATAGTATTTAATTAACAATTAACAGTTATAATATTAAGTTACGACCACACCAGAGCGAATTCGCCGCCGCGTTAGACGCCGCGAATCTTTCGCACCGCTTGCGAAACGCGAAATCGCGATAGAGTTCAAACCAAAGCGGTTTCGCCGGATAGCCTGTTTCACTCCAACATTTGGGAGTGTAACAGGCTATCGCATCAGTCCCGTTAGGTCTCCCGCTCGACCGGCTGGTTTTATTTCTGTTTACATATAGTATATTGTCGTACATAATTGAGAGAAACGTATAGACTGTTTTCTTTTATTTAAAGGCACTACTTGGAATAACTTTTAACTAAATTATTCTTAATGCTTTTTTTGCAGACATTAAAACCAACTCATCTTGGCAACGTTTATTTTATGGTGGTTTTCTAGTAACTTACTACAATTGGATGTTGCCTGCACTTGGCGACCTTTTTTTGTTATTTGTATCAGTTTCAGTATTTCCGTCCCAAATGAATTTGAGTTTTAAAAATATTACGTGATAAATTTATCATTTGAAAGGCTTTATTATACTGTATTTCCTTATTTCCTTTTATTTTATCTAGAGAGTATTTGACATATTATTACATATCCATTCAGAAATTGATTTTACTTTAATTTTTTGGGTATATTTTGTGGCTTAGTAATGTCATTAATTACTAAGCAAATATGTCATTAATTACTAATTACTTTACTACTTAATATGTCAGTTTTTTCTCAAATGAGATATATATTTTTTTCGAACAATTTAGTAGATGGCTTATTTCGGAAGTCAATTAAATTCAAACTGTGTAGTCTCACATAAAAAACTAATTCTAGAAAAAGATAATTGTACAATATTGAGAACTCTGGGGATGGTAGATTTTTTTAATGGAATCAAGATAGGCTTTTTAGATAGATTCCTTTGTCTAGAATACCATTGTCTACTAAAAAAGCTTCCTATCACATAAGGTTTTCTAAAAAGTTGAGGCGTGATGTAAAACATTGCGACTGTCAATTTTTGTGAATTTATGGCAACTGAACCCAATGCAATCCCAAAGCAGACATGAAGTATTGTACTTTTACCTGATATCCTGGATGTTTGTTTATGGCTACGTTTAGGACTTCGGCTGCTATAAATTCATACAAATTTCCATAATCACAATATTTGATATTTTGTCTACATCATTTTCGAAACCTTACGTGATAGGAAGCTTTTGAATCCGGATTGTTGGTCACCGCAGACATATTTCCCGAAGACATAAATAAATAAATATTTTATTTTACAATTTTCAATTATTTTATTTTCACCAAAAAAAAAATTGTGTATGTACATAAAGCCACATATGTATTAAAATCATTGAATTGTGAAAAACAATCCTATAGCAAATTCTTGAAAGAAATACCATCCCATTTAAAACCAAAGAGGTATTCAGTAGTGTCGATAATCCGAACCTCGATAATCCGAACGTTCGCTAATCCGAACGCCGAAAACGAAATAATAATAATAGTTATTTATTATACAAGGGAAAAAGTATTAGATTTTAGCTCGAGGTTGTGTTGTCTCCCAACGCGAAGTGGAGGGAGACAAAAAATAGAGAGCGAAAATCTAACATTTTTTCCATGTGTATATATTTTTTTCTGTGACCTGGAAAAATAACGATTTTATATTGAAAAACATATTACTACAATATATTAAAGTTAATCGATGTTAGGGATAAATAGGACAGGCCTATTATGGATACGCACTGTATGCATGTCTGTAATGACTCACGTTGTCCCAGGTACCGCCGTACCGGTTATACCCGGTCGGACATCAGTGGTTAATCATGAGCCTTGCTGAACGCAGTGTTTATTGCTTTATAGTTATAAGTTATAGTTAATACTTATAACTAATTGTGTACATCTAACATGTGCCTCTAATATCAGAAGTGGAATTCGCCCATGCGATTTTTTTCTTGATTTACGAATTTCAGCGACATTTCAAGAACAATGAAAACCAGACCGTGTGCGTCATACTTGGTACATTGGAAAATTTACTCGAGCACGCAGGTTGTTGATTATATAACTATGTGCCGGCTGGAAATCCTGACAAATTGCGATAATTTGTGCCAAGTTGAACCATAGCAATAGGCGGACTAAATTTCGGAGATGACTGTTTTGTGGGATGGAATTACGTAACTATTTGGTATTGTATCAGCTGTTTTTGATGTTTTAGTACTGGTGAGTTTGTTTTTAATTATTGGAGTATCGTAGACGTACGTTGTTGGTTAATTTGGAAGCAGATTTATGTGAAAAAGGTGCGTGTTTTGATTATTTGACTCACGATGCTATGACGGATAGGTTAGATGTCATATGAGTGTCCGTTATATTTGTTTTTCGGTAATATAATGTGACAAACGCTAAATTCAATGTGCGTTTCCTTCTTACATGAACAGTTTTGAGTTTATTCTGTTGTTGGCCGATGTCATTCTGAAGTGTAACTTTATGCCGTTTTTCGGCGTACTTTTATTTTTGCCTCTGTAGACACGCTATATGGAAAGAGAGCGTTTGTCGGTGCTGGGTTCGAGCAAATGGACTGAGCCTTTATAAGTGGCCTCAAACATTGTAGATACTTTATTGTTTTCAACGTTACTACTGTAAGACGTTTTAAAAGCCGTTAAGTAGAAGTGCAATTTTGTTTATCGTGTGACCCAAGATTTTGATTAGGTAATCGAACATAGGTACAACTGGAAAATAAAGAGTCGCTTTATAATTTACATGTCTTTTCAATTTATAGGGGTAAAAATAAAAACGATTGTATTACTTCTATACAAAGTATCATATCTAAATCGTCATCGCTGACTAACTCTAACAGCTAGCTGGTTTTGGGTGTTTCAATTATTTTAGTTGTATAAATAACACCAACTTCAAAGCCAGTAATTATAATTGTACGACTGGCTGTAGCTGAGTTTGAGATTTTAGCGTTTGCAGTTTGTGTATTATGATTTGAACATTGAAAATTAATGTTCGTCGTGAATCATAATTAGAGAATTGAAGTTTATAGTTTTGTGTACCTGAATCTGAGAATTTGGAGTTTATGTGTTTTGGTGTATAATAATCAGACACTTATAAGATACTGTTCTTCGTGTGTTATAAATTGAGAATGGAAAGTCTTGTCTATCAAGTAATTGAGTATTGGTACTTATCAATGTTTTGTGATTCATAATTCATGAATCGTAAGTTTATGTTCTTTAGGTATTATAATTAGAGAACGGAAAACCCTTATGTTTTGTGTAACATATGTTGTGAAATGAATTGGCCCTTGCACATTGGGCAGATGAATAAGGTATGTGTGGTAATAGTTTAATTTTTTTTTAGTTTTTTTTAGTTTTGGGAGAAATATAACATCATTTTGTGCCAAATTACGGTTCCTGAGTTTGAGATGTAAAGTAAACCACATGTAGTTCCTGAGCTAGGAGCCGAAAACAGAAGATATAGAAATGAATAGTAAAGTCACCAGCATTGTTGTGAATATGTGAATGTTGATACGGCTCTAAACCTTGTTAAAGCAGTTATTGTGATAACTCTAAACTTGGTTAAAGCAGTCGGGGTTTGTTGTTGCCTTCTGGCGGATATCACACTGGGCTGGCGTACTGCGGTGTTGATGCTTGGGCCTTTGTTGCCTTCTGGCGGAGATCACACTGGGCTGGCGTACTGCGGTGTTGATGCTTGGGCGTTTGTTGTTGCCTTCTGGCGGATATCACACTGGGCTGGCGTACTGCGGTGTTGATGCTTGGGCCTTTGTTGCCTTCTGGCGGAGATCACACTGGGCTGGCGTACTGCGGTGTTGATGCTTGGGCGTTTGTTGTTGCCTTCTGGCGGATATCACACTGGGCTGGCGTACTGCGGTGTTGATGCTTGGGCCTTTGTTGCCTTCTGGCGGAGATCACACTGGGCTGGCGTACTGCGGTGTTGATGCTTGGGCGTTTGTTGTTGCATGCTGGCGGATATCACACAAGGCAGATGTACTGCAGTGTTGATGCCATTGCGTTTGTAATAGTGCGAAATGAAAAGTTATTGTTTGTTTTGATTCTAGTTGTTTCAGTGACTGTGAGAGTCAGGAAAGAGCCGAGAGGATTGGGCCGAGAACGTCCCAACGTCAGGCTGGCCGTGTTAGGGATAAATAGGACAGGCCTATTATGGATACGCACTGTATGCATGTCTGTAATGACTCACGTTGTCCCAGGTACCGCCGTACCGGTTATACCCGGTCGGACATCAGTGGTTAATCATGAGCCTTGCTGAACGCAGTGTTTATTGCTTTATAGTTATAAGTTATAGTTAATACTTATAACTAATTGTGTACATCTAACATGTGCCTCTAATAATCGATGTGCCATTTGAATTTTTAAACAGAAAAATGTTGCTTTTGTTTTCTATTTTGTATCCAATACTCATATTTTCTACTGTTTAGCTGCAATATTTCATAATCCGAATCACCTTCGGTCCCTATTAGTTCGGATTATCGATGCTCTACTGTATATTATAAAACAAGCTTTTTCTTTCACATCAATCGGACGAAAACTACGTAATGGCTTGATCCGTTTTTTTACCAGATACAATAATTATGTAATAATACATAATTTGTTATACTATATTTTTATATTTTGTATGCCCTACATCAAACAATATTGGATATTTTTTACAATTTCAATTAGTTATTTAGTGTTTACCATTTTACGATTAATAATTTTGTAGTAAAACGCCGCGCGAAAAGCGAGAAAATCGAGCAGGCTGCGAATTGCAAATTTGCCGCTGCGATATGCTATCCCTCCAAGTTAAAATGTTTCGCCCGCGATTCGCGCGTCTTACGATATACGCTCAGAACTGGTTTTGGCCTCGGAACGTTAACAAAAAAGCCATGCGGTTGAACGAAATAAACGCTGCATTCTGCGAAATTTGACGCTCTGGTTTGGTCACATCCATATGCTGCAATGTAATTTGGTTTCGCGCGAATTTCGCAAACGCTACGCGACGCGAAAATCGCTCTGGTGTGGTTGTAACTTTACAGTAGTATTTATAACGATTTTATTTTTTTTTTGTTTTTCGTACGGAGATGGAAATTAATGAATGAACCAGCAACCCTGGTAGTCCGGATAAAAATGCCTGTGGGGCACAATATCCAACTAGCATGCTTATGGGAAAAGAAATAGAAGGTTTTTTTTCTTCTATGTTATTTTTATCATCTTATATGTATTTCATCTTCGATAGATTCCCCACACCTGCTAGTGAACCTTTAGTGACTCCACTGACGAGATTACCCACACTAACAAAACATCACTCTTCGAAAACAACAAAGAAGTTGGAACAATTAAAATCCGACCGTAACAAACTATGTTGTAAATTATTTAGGAGGAAAAAGCTTATATCAGTAATGAATCTCTCCATCGTCATCGGTAGGTTTAGATTTAAGGGAAGCGAAAAGCAATAATTGTGTTCCGATGATATCTTTTATTTAGAACTTGCGGCTACCAGGTTTCGAATTAATCAATTCGTCTTCGGGCCGTGCTACAATGAGAGTTACAACATAGAAACAATTCAATCAAACAAAAAATTCACTAATTACCGTCAGTTACAACTCATTAGATTCAACGGCGTAAGAAACTTTGAGGTTATATCCACATGTTACGTTCATTATTGTGTGAAATCGATAGTTCTTACAAATACAAAACATATGACACTGTTCGTCGAGTAATATGGGATCTGAAAATGATGATTTAGAACATAGATAGTCACAAATATGTGTATTAATTACCTAGATACCAGAATCACGTGTTTATTTGGATATCGTAAAGCAATGGAGTGAAGCGAGTGAAGGAAAAAGCTTATTACTTGCTATTGCGGTAATATAAAACAAAGGAGTTCACGTCGTCAAATGCTGTGCTATTTAATTAGTGATTCAAAAAAATATTTATCCAAAGATGCACACACATTATTCCAACATAAACTGAAATAGTTGAGGGGCTATCGACTGTGTGAAGTGTTGAGGAGGGTGCAATGAAAAGCTTGTCAGTCTTTGATATTTTAATCTCTAGGCTATTCACATTTGCCTACGTTTCGCCGATATTTGTCTTCGGCTTCTTCAGGGCCTACGATTAAAACGATACAATACTATCAGTTCGGCAATAAACAAGACAAAATTATAAAATTGTTTCAAATCACACATAAAAGGCATAATTATGCGGGTATATACTACTTACTAGTGTGGGTGTGAGATTTCGTCAATGGTTGGGGTGGAGGCCTTTGCGGAGGCAGTCATGTTCGAAATTTGCAAACAGCGGCATCAAGCTAGTATAACTCAAATTTAGTGGACATATACAATATTAATTCTAATTTTTAATTTAACTAGACACATAAGCACGCTAACAGTAATGGCGAGTGGCCACCAGCGACATCTAGCGGAAGCGTCTCAGGGCTTACGAACAATCGGCAATGTAGAGCACTGTACATGGTTCGGCACCGGGGATATGACATTTCACGCGTCATTATGTAAAAATATCAACAAAACAACCGCAGAGGTTATGGGGCACCAAATGTGTCGATAATTTTAATCCTGGTGAACTTTCCATAATAACTGGGAGTATACGGTGTTGACTAGGTGATCTTGGACATCCGTTTGTACATTGATGTTGTTCGGCGTGAGCAAAATGTGGATAGCTTCTCGAAAAAGACGTTTATGATAGTGAGTGCGTGTTGTCAAAAGTGACAGTCGTCTGAGAAGACGTACGTTACGTTGTACGCTGCGTAGAAAACCTGCTCCTAGGGAAACCAGCCTCAATTAAAGTCCATGAGGAATAATTTATCAAAATATGATTTATTATGGGATACAAAAATTGTGAGTTGGCAACATATAAAAGCTGCCGTTGAAACAACACACCCGTTACGATTGAGACTGCTGCCCAAGATCGGCTTCCAACATCTGGACGTAACTAGCTTCAACAGTATGAAGGTGAAGTACGCTACACAGGTTTTTAGCGATACGATGAGTATTGCCTTGCTAGTTTTGAAACACCTAGAAATTTTGGATTCGGGATCTGCGGCTACATCGACTTTTGTGAAAGACATGGACACTATTTTTGATTGTCTAAACAGCAGTCAGTTGAACATCGACAAAATAAAAATGCGATATGCAATCTCAGAGCATTCTCGTCATTTGGAATGCATGAGGGAAATTTATACAAAGTTTGAAAACGCTACATTAATTGGAGCTAAAAGACGCAAGCCACCATGCTTGACCGGTTGGCTTATATCCATAAACAGTGTTTTAGATTTGGCAAAAGAACTTCGAGACGATTATAAAATTCCATATTTACTAACTCGGCATCTAAATCAAGATCCACTCGAAAATTTTTTTGCAGTGATACGACAGCAACATGGTTGCTGTAAAAATCCAAGTGCACAGCAATTTGAAAATGGACTAAGACATGTCTACATTACAAGTATTTCAAAATTATCAGCTTCGTCAAGTTGTGAAAATGACTATAACCTAATGCTTACTAAATTAAAATGTATGACAAAAAGCAAAGTAATAGTTGATTCTCAGCATTCTATTACAGACTCTAGTGAAATCCCGCAGTTGGTAATTGAAACCATATCTGTTTTAGACGAAAATGCAGTGTATTATGTATCAGGATATTACTGCAGACAGTTTTTAAAAATACATAACTGTGATGTTTGCCAGTCCAAACTTATAGACAAAGAAAAACAAATAGTTGGAGAACATTGTAACGACGTCGGTTGGTTTAGTCCCTTCGTCTTACCTGATCGGGTTGCTTCAGTTGGAGATCCAGTGTTCTTCGAAATAAATCAAGCGGTATACGGAGTTCAGTTTAAATCAGGTTTTATTGTCGTAAACAAAATATATATATACATAAAAGAAAAGGTAGCATTCGCATACGGGAAAAGTTTTGTAAAAGAAAATAAACATTCGTCGAAAAATAACACTATAAAAATATAGAAAGAAAAACACGCTTCGGAAAAATAACGGGCAAAATACAAAATCGTTTTTACAAACCAGTCCTCAGACGAGTTGAGTGCCGGGCGGCAGGCTGCCTGGTCGGAGTAACAGCTGGGGCCTTTAACTTCGGCGCACAGTCGGATGCACTCGGGAACGGTCGGACGGGCAACGGCGGGATCGTTTAAACAGGCGGCCACTATGCAAACCAGCACGCGTTCTTCTTTACGGTCGGTCTCGGAGTTGGCTAGAAACGGTGAACGGGCGAGAGAGCAGCCAGTCTAAAACCAGCAATGCAGCACTCTGCCTAAATGGTCGGTTTCTAGGCCTTTATATACCCAAATTCTAACCCCTTCTCCACGTATAACTGCTACAAGAAAACCAGTATCCATTATACTGGTTATTAAAAATACTCGTATAGCCATACAGGCTTTCCAGGCCAGCGTAAATTTGATTTAAAAAGCGGTTTTAATACTACGAAAGATAACCATTACAATATTTAAACTAATTTACCTTACGAATTAGCGGAATTCGTTACACCCTCCTTACGTCGAAAAGGATCGGGACGGCGGTAATAAGATAACAAAAGTAGGGATAATATATACAATAAACACGGTTTAGGGAAGCGTCAAAATCGCGGGGCACACGTCACTACACTGGAGCACTACGGTCGCTTTCTACGAGGCAGCATCGTGAAGACATCGCCGGTGGCGGTGCTCTCCTTGGTGTACTCGGCTTCCGGGTACCTATAGCACCAGCCTGGGGGAGCTGCGCGTTGTTCGGTCCTCGGTAGGAGAGGTAGCATCGTGTAGACATCGCCGGCCTCGGTGCTCTCCTTGGTATACTCGGCTTTTGGGTACCGGTAGCACCAGCCTGGGGGAGCTGCCGGACGGATAGATCCCTCCGTGGCCGTCGTAGACCCCCCGGGATATTTGTCGTGTAGGACTTTCCTCGATCGTGGACATACTTCCAGGACGGGCGTACGTGGTCTCTCGGAATTCGTTGACATCTCTTACTGTAACAAATAGGAAGAAAATATATTGACTCGGCTTTTATATTAGTGATACTGGCATTTTCCCGGAACTGATTAGGGTTTGTGACTGGCTTGGTCGTGGACATCCCTCGGTCATCACTGTCGCAGGAGACCCGATGCGCTTCAACGCGACACCGTTGCAAAAGCATCGCCGGCCGCGGTTGCTTCTTCTTCCTATATTCATTCTCCCTTCTTTCCCTCTTCTCGTCATCTGAGTTCGTCAACCTATCATCTTCCTTGTGGTATTTTCCTTCTTCTATATCATTCGACTCTACTTCTTCGTTTTTTCCATCGCCAGCATCCGGTTTCTCAGCAATGCCTTCAGCAACTTCTTTTATCGAGGTTAACGTTTTACTCAACCAGGGTGGCAAAGAATTTTTCGCGGTGCTTAATTCTTGTTCGGTCGATCGCAACTTTTGGGTTAAATCCTGGTTCTGGCATTCCGCTTCAACTTTCGCCAGCTTAACCTGCGCAAGCTCCAGCTCCAATTCTCGTACCCTCTCCAAAGTAACCGGTTGCCGATCGCCTTCCCCCAAATCCTCCTCTTTAACCTCTTCCTCTAATATTTTCGAGCACGTCTCACAATCCTTTTCAGCCTGGGCGACCTCGCGTTTCAGTATCTCCTTAAGCTGGGTGTTCTCAACCATCAAGAGGCGTTTCTCCTCCTCGGCACTCTGCAGCGCCATCCGTAGTTGGGCAACTTCTGGTTCTCCTTTTGTTTCCTGGTCGGTTTCCTTACACTTCTCCTCGGGTGCGCAATTCTCGGCGGTTTCAGATACAGTCGAATCTACGACAGTCTGCGAATCATTTGATACTGATACTACGTTCAGCTGATAATTCTCTCCGTTGACCCTAAAGTCTTCCTCTAATGCGAGAGTATATCGGGGAGTCAGATATTGTAGTTTGCCAGTCATGCAAGGAGCTTCATTCTCAATAGCGTCGGTCGTATCAAATTTTGTTGAAACCTCCTCAATGCCGTATCGCAAACACAAACGTGCTGGGTTATCCAACCTTACCGTAGCGGTTTCCGGCCAAATTTCCTCCTTTATTATTTTATTATATCGGGGCGGAAAATAGTATAGTTTGAAGTCTTCCACGAAATCATTCCATGTTTCCCACGTACATTTATTATTCCGGTACCACAGTAAACACTTGTCTCTCAGTATTTCGGGTAAAGCTACTAACATTTTGCTTCCAGCAATTTCATAGTTTTCTTGGAAATCCCTAACTCTTTTGAGGAACGAAATCGCATCGCTATCCCCACTGAAATGTAGACGACACTTAATAATACGCTCGCATACTGCTACAGTAGACATTCCGCCGATACAACTATTGCGTCTTGGGCCTTCGACTTGCTTACTTTCCCTTGATACTACAAAGGCTTGGAACCGCCTCCTCAACTCATCTTGGGTTCCAGAGGTGTCGATATGGAAGCCTCTCAGAATGCCTTCAAGCTCGGGTTTCGGTAGTCTACATATCCATGCATCTAGCGTGATGTCCGGCATTGTTAGAAAGTGCGTATCGGACCTTCTTATTCTTGTCACGGTTCTCTTCGTTTTCTGGTTTTCTTCGGTCTTTCTTTTTCGGTTTTTTCGGTCCCTGCTCGGGCGCCAATTATGTAACGACGTCGGTTGGTTTAGTCCCTTCGTCTTACCCGATCGGGTTGCTTCAGTTGGAGATCCAGTGTTCTTTGAAATAAATCAAGCGGTATACGGAGTTCAGTTTAAATCAGGTTTTATTGTCGTAAACAAAATATATATATACATAAAAGAAAAGGTAGCATTCGCATACGGGAAAAGTTTTGTAAAAGAAAATAAACATTCGTCGAAAAATAACACTATAAAAATATAGAAAGAAAAACACGCTTCGGAAAAATAACGGGCAAAATACAAAATCGTTTTTACAAACCAGTCCTCAGACGAGTTGAGTGCCGGGCGGCAGGCTGCCTGGTCGGAGTAACAGCTGGGGCCTTTAACTTCGGCGCACAGTCGGATGCACTCGGGAACGGTCGGACGGGTAACGGCGGGATCGTTTAAACAGGCGGCCAGTATGCAAACCAGCACGCGTTCTTCTTTACGGTCGGTCTCGGAGTTGGCTAGAAACGGTGAACGGGAGAGAGAGCAGCCAGTCTAAAACCAGCAATGCAGCACTCTGCCTAAATGGTCGGTTTCTAGGCCTTTATATACCCAAATTCTAACCCCTTCTCCACGTATAACTGCTACAAGAAAACCAGTATCCATTATACTGGTTATTAAAAATACTCGTATAGCCATACAGGCTTTCCAGGCCAGCGTAAATTTGATTTAAAAAGCGGTTTTAATACTACGAAAGATAACCATTACAATATTTAAACTAATTTACCTTACGAATTAGCGGAATTCGTTACAACATCAACTTTTTACATATTTTCGTCAAAGTGATGTTTTGGATTATATTAAAGAGGGCTTAGTGTTTCCTACCAGTGATACTTTTGAATACTTAAAAGTTGTGAAGGTGATTCACAACAGACATTTTAAAGAAATGTTAAAAAGAAAGTCGCTGACGCAAGATTTCATTCGTATGATACGTGATCTCAATGTACTACCCGTCCACAACTTATGTTCGGAAGAAATATCTGAATTATTTTTAATGACTTATTTGAAAATGAGGCATCATTGGGGGGCTCGACTTTACAATAAAAATAAACGTACCAAAGTTAGCAACAACTGCCAAAAACTTAAAAATATTTGTAATGAATAGTGTCTTCCATCTAGATTTGTAAGCTTTCTATCGTGTTGTAAAACTGTTCTTTGTTATTCATATTTAATATATAATAAATAACAAAATTTGGAGGGGGCCTTGCATTGTTTGGAGGAGGCATTACGTTGATTGGAGGAAGCCTTGCATTGTTTGGAGGAGGCCTTGCGTTGTTTGGAGGAGGCATTGCATTGTTTGGAGGAGGTCTTTTGTCAAATACTGTCCTTAGTCCCTTCCCTATGCTCGACAGATGAATTTTCTTTATTTGGTCTTGTCTTTGGTGGTCTGCATTATGAACTCGTCGTTCTAGTCATTTTGTGTTATTATTGTTAGATTTGTTATTTTTGATTGTTTATTGTTGACTTTGTTATCTATTTCTTATTTTGATTTGTTTGTTAGTCGTCCCTGGACATTTTAGTCAAGATGGTGGTTACCTTGTAGTGATCGTGTAGCGAGTGGTTCTCGTTTCGTATAATAGGACAGGGTTTTTGGTTTGGCCACGGACGCGTGGATGCCTTGCTTCTATCTGCCTTTGCAGGATTGGAAACCTGAACTAACTAATTTTCGGTTGGGCCTTTGGTTTTTTTGCACCCAGCTGGATTATCACCTTGGAGTTGGACTCGCCGGACACTGCAGTTTCAGTTGGTAATTTTTCCCTATTCCAGCCTAGGAGTCTTGATGCCAGGACGTTTTGTTGATTGTTGTTTTGTCTTTTGTCTCTTAGTATTGGGCATTCGTTCCCTGTGGTTGAGGGTTGAAGAATATCGCCACCGAGTATTCCTGCGTTTGGTAAAAGGCCAATGTGTGGACCCTTGTATTTCCAATCAACATCTCCATAGTCAAAGAGGACTAGTTCGTCGCCTATGCGGTTTTATGCGTCTTGTCTCTCTTTTGATTTAGGAACAGAGGAAATTGATTTATTTTGTTGAGCCCTTAGTTGTGTTAGTATGGTTTTTCTTGCTATTGTTATTGTTGTTTTCCTTTTGCTGTTAGTGGTGTTTTCCTTTTGTTGTTGTGTGCTCTGTGGTGTGGGGCAGTAGGAATACCGCCACCGTGGTTCACTGCGTGGGGTACAAGTCCCCTAAATGAGGCCCAATTCATTAGAACCCTTTCCCATCCTAGTATTCCCGTCATGTTTCCCATCCTTCCCTCTTACCCTTATACTTGAGCTTTTAGCGTTTGGTTATCATTTCTTCTTTTTGCTATTAGCTCCTGGGATTTTGGATTCTTTTAAAATTAGCGAGTGTCACCAACTGGGCATGTGGTAGTAGGGTTGACATAGTTGTTCGGGTAACGTTTGGGTGATCTTCCATCATGGTTGTCAGTGTAGAGCTACTGTTGATGTTGCTGCCACCGTTACTTTTCAGTGATGAGTCCAGGTTTTATTTTCCTATCGTTCATTTTTCTTGTTTCGTGGTGACACATTTTTTTGTTTGTCTTTTTGACTTTTTATTTTTTTGTCGGTATTGGGAAATTACCTGGTGTAGGGCGACTGTGGACCCTTTGATGTTTGGTAATACAAAAATACTAGTTTTATCCTTCCCTAGATATGTACACGAGGGCCTGGTCATTCGACCAGGGCGCAATGCATTATCGCTTCCTTTCCCATCCTTTCTTACCATTTTATCCCTATCCGTTTCCTTGTTCTATCGTATGACTACGTACACGAGGACCTGGCCGTTTCCGCCAGCGTCGCAATGCGTTAGTCTCTTCACTTCTTTTTATTTTTTTGTGCTCCCGTTTTATATATCCCGTTTTGCCAAACAATCGCCCTTCCACAGTTCGTGCTTCACTAGGAAAGGAACCTTTCACCGTTTTATTTAGTTTTAAGGTTGTTAACTTTCGAGGTTTTGGGTTGTTCGAGAATTTCCATCAAAGGTGTAGGTACTCTGCCAGGAGCGGTGATATTGCTACTCGAGTTTTGGGATGGCTACCAAGAGGATTTTAGAAGATCGGAATTCCTGTCTTAATTCCTTTAGAGAGGAAAGGGGGAATGTCACGTTGTGACAGGAGATATTACGAAAATGCCTTATATTTAGTTGAACTTCGAATAAACGCTTGAAGATAGCCGTGTGGCGCCATCTGTTGCTTGACTGGAGAACTGGAATGCAAACTGTCACTTGTCCTTTCTTAATTTGTTGTTAATTAGCTTTGACCTACTTTTATGATAACATCTATAGCTCTGTATGTGTGGGACCCTGTGGGAAGCATTTTGTCCAAGTTTCATTCTAGTAGGTGCAGTTTTTGCGGCCTTGTCAGTCCAATGTTCGCAGGCATTTTTCGAACTTATTTGACTGTCCCCAAGGTTACCCCCATGTGCACGATGTTAGAATTACCGAAGGATTCGATTCGTAGTAGTGTCGTTTGGCTAACTGACATAGTTTGTCGTTTTCCAGGCAATTGCGTATTATTGTCTATGACGTCACACGGTGTGTTGTATTTCTTATTTGCTTTTATTTATTCAGTTTGATTTCATTTTGGCATTTAGTAGTTCAAAGGGGATCGTTTGGTTGCATTTGTTCCATTATTTGCAGTAGTTATTGAAATTCCAATTTTGACAATTTAGTTTCGCTATTGTCCGCCATTGTTCCACGTCAGAGTTTCATGGTGGGGAGAGGCCGTGCCTATATAAAGGATCGATTTTTCGCGTGGGTTTCAGTTCATTTTGTAGATTGCACCGAGCTCCACGCCGCGCCGTTTGAATCCAGCATTGGGAGTTGATTTGTTGTTTGAGTTTATTTCGTCGACCTTCTTTTGGTTGTTGTTGATGATTGGTGGCGAAACCATTTTTGGGATCTACTCTTGCAACATTTTGAGCAGTTGATTGGCTCATCATATTTTTACGGATTCTCACAACTCTCAATCTGTGACACTTAAGTACCCGGTTAACATCTTACGGGGTAAGCTATTTTTCTTATTGTAGTACCGTTTCTCATTTCCATGGAATTACTGTAGTTTTTATCGGCGGCGAAGAAGTTCTTATTGGTTGGCCAACAACAACAACTTTTTATCGGCTAGCTAAGGACCGATTTGAATTAGTACCTCGGCAGAGGAGATCTATTGAGGAAGTTTCAGCGGAGACTTGGAGGACTTAACCTTCAATATTTTGGGCGAGGCGGACTGGTGAACTAGGAAATTTATACGCTCAACATCGTTGACGTCCGACATATACCTTTGCGTTGTGAGTACCGGAACACCTTGGCACTTCGTAGAAGAACGGAATAAGACCTAACCTCTTAGTGGTGAGGGTGAGCGCTCGGGAGGTTTGGAACACGCGGGGGGCCCCCCCGGTGCGGCGTATCTTGCTGGGTGCGCACACTGGTGGGTTTACTTCCCGTCGTTGTGACTACCTCTTTGGCGCTATATCATCTTGGTAGCCCTGACGTCTATATGACGTCCCCTTTTGCGGGCTCCATGGCGGGTGGGGAGCCGAGATGATGAATCGAACTATATTCCCATGGAACTCACTGACAAACCAGCTCTGGAGGCTGCTTCGGCAACTCCAAACCCTTTACCGTCCACTTCGGGGACGCAAAAACAAGCTAGGGGCGCGTCCACTGACACCCCCAAAGCTAAAGCACACGAGAGGACTGTTTCTGACACCTCAAGTGAAGACCCACAAGGCTTCAAGCTAGCGAGACGCGGGCGACGCGTCAGCGGTGCGGAAGCCAAAAGAAGGAAGAGGGCCAAGGAGGCTGAAGCGAGAGCTACAGCAGCCGACCAAAGACGGCCACTCCCATCCAAGAGCACCGACACCAGGGGGAAAGGCGCTTCGCGCTACCCCCAGAAATGGGTCGACTCAAAGAAACGGGTGCAGGCAGAGAGGAAGGAGTCCCCTCGTAGGGAAACCCCCTCTCATGCCGCCCCAAACGAGAAGAAGCGGCAACGCTCGACTGGCACCACCCCCTCGCCGGCTCTTCCTCGGAAGAAACCCGACACAGGGAGGCGGATTGCACCGGCCCAGTCAGCAACCACTTCAACAAAATCAGCATACAGCGAGGCTGTGAAGGCACACCTTAGGGTTGCCATCATAGACCGCAGTAATCTCCTGGGAAAACTTTCACAGGATGAGGCTGACAAAATCAGAGACGTCCTGGATAAAGAGTTTGAGAAGCTCATGTACGCAGGATCCTCAACACCTCCGCCGCGGTTCAGTTCACTCACGTACAACGGCGAAATACTCAGAGTCAACTGTGACGACAATGGCACGGTGGAATGGTTGAAAGAAACCGTGAGCCGCATCAAGCCGTGGGAGGGAGCCACGCTGGACGTAGTGAGGGTGGACTGCCTTCCCAAGCTCACTAAGGTGTCCCTTTGGATACCTGAGCAGGGGAAAAAAGGCGAACCGGACCGAGATCTCACGATCAAGGTCCTAGCCTGGCAGAACCCTGAACTCGCCATATCCAAGTGGTGTGTCTTCCACCATGAAATTAGAAGAGATCCGCTTGGACAACTTTTCGTCTTCGGGGTCGATGACAAAACCATCGAAACCTTGAAACACAGGAAGAGCAAAGTCAGCTACCGCTTTCTGGCACTCACTGTGAGAATCAGGGACGAAACACACAAAACGGAGAAGGAAAAGGAGGACGGAACAATCGCCCCACCCACACAAGGGGAAAGCGCCACTTCCACTCCCATGGAGACAGACGTCGCTCCTGCCCAACAGCAGGCAGACGACGCTGATCGACTCCTCTCCCAACCCAAAGAGGGAAGTGCTCCAGACACACCCATCCTAGCGGACAGGGCACAACAGCCCACCGCAGGAGCATCGCAGGAGCCCCCTCAATAAAAAGTCAACTAGCCAGCGGATAAAGAGGGTCCCCAACACCAACGCAATGGCTAGCAAGACAACACAGGTAATACAATGCAACCTACATCACAGCAGATCTGCGGTGGCGACACTCTGTCGCCACCTCGATGTGATGAATAACACCCTAGCCCTGATACAGGAACCGTGGATCGTTGGTGCCTGTATCAAGGGCTTTGGAAAACTTAATGGCACTGTTTTTAGCAAACCCTCAGAAACGAAGCCTAGGGCAGCCATATACGTCCCCAGGCAATATCAAGCTACATTCGCACCGCACTTGTCAACCTCCGATCTAGTAGCGGTCCAACTTGACATCACCACGACCTCAGGGAAGGAGAGGACAATACTGGCCTCGGCCTACCTCCCACAGGATGCTTCCACCCCACCGCCAACCAGAGAGCTGGAAGCCCTAGTTACCCATTGCACGAGGAACGGTATGAAACTCATAGTAGGATGCGACGCAAATGCCCACCATGTCGCCTGGGGCAGCGCCAACATCAACTACAGAGGTAAGCTACTGCATGATTTTATAGTTAGCAATAATCTAGATATACTTAACCGTGGCAACGAACCTACTTTCGTAACGTCGCGCAGCCAGACTGTGATCGATATCACACTGGCCTCAAACAGTATATCAAACACCATAGGTGACTGGCATGTGTCAGATTCCGTGACCATGTCTGATCACAGATGGGTACAATTTTCAATAAGGGCCAGTGAACGCTCAGTAAAACTATATAGAAACCCTAAACGCACAGATAGAGACACCTTCAGTGACCTACTAAGCGGGAAACTTCAACTACTGTCCCAAACAGTACCACAAACAAACAAAAATCTTGAACGGTATGTAAATACTGTCCAAAACACTCTAATCAAATCATACCACAAAGCACGCCCCATGCAAGCGGCTGAGAACAATAGTGCCACTGCTGCTTGGTGGTGTGCTGAACTGGAAAACCTAAGGAAAATGGCCAAAATTCAATATAACAAAGCCAAATTCTCCAAATCAAATTCAGACTGGGAAGTTTTCAAAAACACCCACAAAGAATTTAAAAAACTCGTAAGACAAAAACAAAGGGAAGCATGGAGAGCCTTTTGCGGGGAAGTGCAAAGCACTACCGTAGTTGCCAGACTAAAAAAGGTCTTCTCCAAGGATCCACTACCAGATATAGGCATCCTTAAACGCGAAGATGGGAGCTTCGCAGATGACCTAGATGAAAGTATGCAAATACTAATGCAATCTCACTTTCCAGGAAGCACACCCCTAACTGACAGGAAGTGGGCGAGGAGCGCCCAGGTCAAGCCCACACTAGACGACTGGCACCTGACAGAACGCCTAGTGGACCTGGAGAAGCTTACCTGGGCCATATCAACGTTTTCACCCTTCAAATCTCCGGGACCTGATGGGATATTTCCCGCCCTATTACAATGGGGTCTGGAAACCATCAGTCCCCACATTATCAACATTCTGCGGGCCAGTTTAGCACTGCGCTATATACCCCGGAAATGGAGAGAAGTAAAAGTAATCTTTATCCCCAAACCAGGTAAACAAGACTACTTCAACACCAAGTCGTACCGACCAATTAGTCTCACATCCTTTCTCCTGAAAACCATGGAAAAATTATGTGACAGACATCTACGGGAAAAACTTTCCGAAACAATACCTCTACACCCAAATCAGCATGCATACATGCAAGGAAAGTTCACTGAATCTGCACTGCACATGGTAGCAGGACGCATAGAAAAATCACTGGACAACAAGCAGTCAACCCTAGGAGTGTTCATAGACATTGAAGGGGCTTTTGACAAAACGATGTTCCATAAAATTGAAACCTCTCTTATGGAACACAACGTAGAAACGTTAATAACCGAATGGATCGGTAATATGCTGCAGGAAAGAGCAGTAAACGTCAATGTAGGCACCCAATCTGTAAGATGTCTTGTAGCCAAAGGGTGCCCACAGGGTGGAGTTCTCTCACCCCTGCTGTGGAACTTGGTCCTAGACAGCCTACTAAAGGTTCTAAACCGAGAAGGGTACTACACAATAGCTTACGCAGATGATCTAACAGTTCTGCTTACAGGTAAATTTGAGGATACAATATGTGACAGGATGCAATCCGCCCTCAACTTAATCACCACATGGTGCAAAGACCACTCACTCTCAGTCAGCCCTGGGAAAACAGAGATGGTACTCTTCACCAGAAAAAGAAAACTACCACAACTACGAGCACCCACGCTCCTAAACACCAAGCTTTCCTTTGCTGCCAAGGTGAAATATCTGGGCATAACCTTTGACAGCAAACTAAGATGGGGAGACCATCTGCAAGACAGAGCAAAAAATGCACACATATCTTTTTGTGCCGCAGAGCGATAGGACGAACGTGGGGGTTTTCGCCTAAAATCGCAATGTGGATATACACCGCCATCATACGACCTATGCTAACCTACGGAGCAGTAATATGGTGGCCCAGAACCAAACTTAAGACGGCTATCAAAGACCTCAATCACATACAAAGGACCGCATGCCTAAACATAACAGGAGTCATGCACACCACACCGACGGCCGCGATGGAGGCAATGCTCTGCCTGCCGCCCCTTGACATTCATGTGGAGGAAGTGGCCTTGGCGGGCATCCTCCGGCTCCGTACGGCAGGATTCTGGGAGACTGGCAGGGTTGGCGAGGCTCGTCTCCACCTCTGGCGCGAGGCTGTCCTACGCACACCTCTCCTTGAGGCTCAGGTAGATGACTTTCCACCCCGCTATATCTTCAGAAGGTCCTTCACAACATCCCTCACACCACCAACCCAGGGGGAAAAAACAGGATCTGTCCACATATACACAGACGGTTCAAAATACCCACATACTTCTGGTGCAGGAGTGTTCTCCCGAGCACCGAATATGAAAATCGGTCTACCACTAGGACGGTACACGACTATAACACAAACAGAGCTGATTGCCTTAACAATCGCAGCCAAAACTATTACTGAAAAAGGTATAAGTGGCAAAAATGTGCTGATCCTAACGGACAGCAAAGCAACAATACAAGCGCTGTCTAGACCTCTAACAACCTCCAGACTTGTACAACAATGCACCGTAGCCCTGACAAAAGCAGCACAGGCAAATAATAAGGTATCCATCCACTGGATAAAGGGGCACGGTAAAAGTAAAGGGAACAAGGAAGCGGATCGCTTGGCAAAACACGCTGCGAGGACTCCCTATATAGGACCTGAGCCAGCGATACCACCGACCCTAAAAACAATACTCAACGAACTAAGAGGAACATCCCACACTCTCTTCAGGAGCCGATGGGATGAAACCACCAAGTGCGTCTTTGCAAAGGAAACCCTAAGAGCCCCTTGCCCAAAGACCACAATGTACTACCTTCAACTCACCAGAAGCAACCTCAGACTGCTAACTGGTATCTATACAGGGCACTGCAGGCTAAAAAAGCATCTTACCCGCATTGGAATCTTAGAGGACCAAATGTGCAGAGGATGCGAAAGCGAGGAAGAGACGGCAGAACACTTTCTGTGCGAGTGTCCGGCACTTTCGACATTACGTCAACGTTTCCTGGGTGAAAGATGGCTGGATTTATCCGCCATCAGAGGGGTTCCGCCGAGCGACATCCTCGCCTTTACGAAGGCCGCAGGATGGCTCGAGGCAGACACAGCTTAGGCCACATGAACCCCTCGGAGGTTAGCAAAAGGGGCCTAATGAGGCCTAGGTGCTGTGGGAATTGTCCCACCCTCCAAGATATCCATATTCCATATTCCAACCTCTTAGTGGGCCCCTTTTGGAATTTCCATGGTTGGGCACATGCTCGGAAACCACAAGTAGGTTATCGTTTGTATATTTTAAAACGTGTCTTGAGGGTACCTCCCTGTACTGGTTTATAAATAACGTCCGATACCATTCAGCCGTTGTAGGATTCTTACTGTTGGGTCTTCCGAAGGAACCTAACCTCTTTACGATTCACTTTTGTTTTGTTTATACTTTGATAATTTAATTAACCTTTGTTTTTGACTTTGCTTTTTGCATTTTGAATTTGAATTTGATTGGTAGTTTGATTTAGTGTATGTAATTTTGAATTTAATTGTCGATTTAAATACATTATAGAACTTTTACTTTGCCGTTTGACATTGACATTTTCATTTAATTTTGAGGTTAATGTAAGCTTATCAGTCATTAAGTTAATTATAATTTTCGATATTTTGTAATATTTAACTCAACGTTTAATTTTTTTAAAATTATTATTTAATTCTTAATATCGTCAATTTTTCCTTTTATAATTTTAAAATTTTGTGGCAAGGTTTAGATCAATTGTTTTCAACGCTTTATGATTAAACCCTTAACTGCTGAACGTTTCCTTGTGGATTGGCCAATTTACAACATAACGGTTTTTCTTACAGCAATTTACGCACAACATCTGCGTCAAGCGTTGACGTTTGATATTTTGACAACATTTATTTAATTTTTATTATTTTTGTTTTTTATTTGTACCCGTTTGTATATCCTGTGTGTGTTTTCTTACAAATTTTTGATTTATCGCTTAAATTTTGGAAATTTATTACGTTGTGTTCTCTTCGTTTGGGCAATATATTGTTTGGTAACATCCTTGCTAGTTTTTTCTGTCGAGTGCTATAACATCCCATCTACTGTCCCAAATCAGTTTTATCTACATTTCAGTGAAGTTTGGGTGGCGCCCTTGTTACAACTTGTGTCAATTAGAATTGACCCACTCCCGTCTCCACTTCAAGCGAGCTGAGGACCACTGGTGGATTCCGAGAAAGGCGCACGACAGGAAGTATTTCACTTTTGCAATTTTTGTCGAAATTCGGCCGTAACAGATAGAATTTTGCAAAAAGACAGTTAATTTAAAAAATGGTAAATACATCTATATTACAAAGATCACAACTTATGTGATATACTTATATGTTTAATAATAATAATAATGTTTAATAGTAATTCGTCCGCCGGCTATGTACATGTAACCACGTCGTTCATGGGAAAGGTTTTTGGAGGGATTAGTTTGACGTCAATGATTTAAATGTATGTCTAAAGTGTCTTCATATCTATGTATACATCCCGTTATCATCCGTTATATTTTGTGTTTTAACTTTTATGTTGAACGTGGCTAATGACGTTGGTACAGCAACTTTGACACTTTCACTGATGATGCCCTTGATTGAAAGGGCGAAACCGGCTGATATAAATAAATTATGTTGCAAAAAAGAGGTGTTTTACTTTACAATACGTATATGTGTTATAAAGCAATTGTTTAGGAACAATTCATCCATTTACTGACGTTAACATGATTGATGCATCCGCCAGTGATGTACAAGTTGTTTCTCCTGTGTTACCATTTCAACAGCCTCCATCAACGTGAGCAAAATGTTATATTTAGAAAATATTACAACTCATTTTTACATTTTTTTTGTGCATTCAAGATTTTTTGAATATAATGATATAATCAAATAAAAATTGGAAATTGTCATACTAAAGAAAAAAGTAGAAGCTCAAAACACGGAAATTGATCATTTAATAGATATTTTAAGGGTGCGCAAACTGGGCGACTTTTAGCATCGGCCGCATGATGCCGCCACCCGCCCTACATTCTTATTTTTCTGCTTCATACCAATACATTCCAATTTCAGGGAGCGATAGCGAGTTGTGTTTGTCACGTGTTCTCCTTCCCTCTCGCCGCCTGGCCGCCGCACGCTGTATTCCGAGACGAGTCTTTGTATTCTTGTGACTTGGGAGATCTGCAATCTTGGCTCAGTAGCCACAGTACTCAGTCTGCGGTCCTCGTAGTCGGGAGGCGTATCGGTTGTGCAGCTGTTGTCACATTTATTTCATTCAACCGATTTCAATAAATGATACGTTTTTGGAAAGTCCGCGACTAATGATAACTAGAATAAGTAATTATGTAGTAAATGTAATTTCCCATTTAAAATACATTGCAAAAATGCATATTTTTCATTTTTCTTTCACGTTTCGAATTTAGAAAAAACGTTACGGTAGATTATCAGACATTGTTCAGAACTACCAAGGTACAAATCCACAGTTGCTATTTTTTTTGTTCACTACCCCCTACCGTCGCTTAAGTACCCTAAATATGAGACAAAAGCTTCCCCAAACTTACAATTTTTTCAATGTCAGGCGTTTGATTATTGTTTTTGGCAGAAGCGATTATTATTGGATTATTGACATATTTTTTGTCACTAATTAACTAATTTAAAATTGTTTAAACAATTAGCATTATTAGAGGAAGACAGCCGATTCGCGAACCTCCTCCATGAGCTTGACCTTGTACTCAAGGTATTCAAGGCAAGGTCATGGAAGAGGTTCCCGAATCAGCTTGCTGTTAAAAATGAGGATGTTCACAAATCGGCTCCTCCTCAAACATGACCTTGTACTCAAGGTATTCAAGGTCAAGGTCATGGAGGAGGTTCCCGAATCGGCTTGCTGTTAAAAATAAGGATTTTCCCAAATCGGCTCCTCTTTGATCTTAGCCCCGATCTCAAAGTATTCAAGGTCAACATCATAGAGGAGGCTCCAGAATCGGCTGGCTGCAAAAAAATTAGGATGCTTCCGAATCGCCTTGATTTTAAAAATGAGGAGGTTCTTGAATCGGTTTAATGTAAAAGTCATAGGAGGTCAGCGACTGGTCAAGGTTATAATGACTTGGTGTATGGTTTGGAACCCCTTCCAGCTCAAAGCACTATTTATGTAACGGTAGGATTACTATTAAACGTTGTGCGAGTTTGAAGTCCTCACAAACGAATCAGTGTAGTTAACGTACGTCAACCAGTCAACTTACGAATATATTAAGTATGTACCTTCTTTTCAATAATCTAATATGAAGTTATTAATTGTTTATATTTTGTTAGAAATGGTGTCAACTGCTGCAGACCTGAAACAGGCAATTCAATTGCAACGACAACAATACGATCTTCATCGTCAGGATCTAATAGATAAAATTTAAAATTTTGTTTTACTGTATAATATATTCGCTTACCGGTGGGAGGAAACCTTGCATTTGCAATTGCAACTTCAACCAATTTTATTGGGTATTGAGTATTGTGATGAATATCTGACTAATAAAATATCTATTGGTATGTTCCTAGAAAAAATGCATACCGAGGGTTTATTATCCAGTATATGTAAAGAGTTAAGTGACCTGATCCACATAACATTACTCCAAAGTCGTTTGGACGTACTTGTTGTATAAAGTAAAATAAAGTCCTACATCATATAAACATTTAGTATTTATTGTAATACCAACTATCTTGCCCACTTCTTACCATATAAGTTGAGATATTCATTGGAGATCGTCAGTTTATATAGCAACATAAATGTTTTCCATTGTTTTATAATATTTTTTGTCATTCCACTTTTATCCTGTGTGGGAAGTAATCAAAAACGACTGCCCTTCTCCACTGCTCGCGGATACTGACAAACTTGGCGCTGACGATTTTAATAAGTATTTTTGTGAGGTGGCTGAAAATTTAATTTCCGCTATTTCATCGACTAATACCACTGCAGGTATTTCACAAAGTTCAAATGACTGGGTCGAAATATTCCGTTTTAGAGAGATAACATAACAACGAGCTAAGATATGTTATTTCAAAACTTAAAAATAATTCCCGTATGGATGCGTATGGGTTACACTATAAACTAGGTAAAAGTATAAAGAACTTAAGGTTTTTCCAGATTGTCTGAAAGTAAGTAAAGTTGTCCCAATACACAAAAAGGGCGATTATGATGACGTAGCCCTATTACAGACCTATTTCACTAACGCCCATTTTTGGAAAGATCTTGGGGACTGTTTTAAAGCAGCAGGTGACTTCACATCTCGAGGATTGTCACATCTTGAATGCCGCACCGTTTGGCTTTAGAAGAGGTCGATCAACTACTGCAGCGATGAGTGGTCTGGTCATTCATGTCCAGGACTGCTTCAAAAAGAAGTTATATACACGGGACTCATTCTACGATTTGACCAAGGCTTTCGATTGTATGTCACATCGGTTGCTAATCGATAAGCTGGATTACTTTGGCTTCGATGGTAGCAGTACATGCATGATCGAGTCATATTTGTCAGACAGGTCACAGTATGTGTAGATTATGGAAACCAGCGCTCCTCAGAACGGCTTATTAAATATGGAGTGCCTCAGGGCTCGGTTTTGGGTCCTGTTTTGTTTTTGTCATTTATTGTCATTTACGATATATCTACCGCTGTCTCAGATACGGCAGATTTGATCCTTTTTTCCGATGACACCAGTTCCATCAGCATGTCTGATTCTCTGGAGGATCTTCGAGTTAGGTGTTTTTGATATGGTTTGCGGCTAATAAACTTAGTATCAATCAGGCCAAGACGCATATTCTGAGCTTTTCGTTGCGTCACGTAGTTGCGGATGTCACCCCGGTAAAGTATCTTGGCGTATGGACCGACATGGGAGGAACATTTTTTTTTAATTATCTCCAATAAATTTACAATGCTGCCCGGGGGCACTGTCATACAAAGAAACAAAATCTGATGTGGCCAGGCACATGACTTTATCATACTATGTACAAAATTAATAGTTTAGCTGCATTAGATTCCATTAACCATTAACATAAATATTTTAATTAAAGAAAATACACATTATGAATTAACATAATTTCAAATGCTATAAAAATGTTGCCTTGCGCCATGGGCGCTTATCCAAAATTGTATTTACAAATTTTAAATCTTTACGATTTACCCGCCAGTGAGTGAACAGCTTGGCGGGTAAATTTTTAAAACCAAGCGACGATAAAATGATAAAAAATGCTTTACAAAAATATTTAAAGGAACGTAAAATGTTTTGATCTAAAAATTATTGAATAAACACAGCACGCACACGCAGCTACCGCCACCGCCTTCGCCGTCTCCTACGTTAAACAGGATCAACGTCATCTTCATCGCTGACGTCCCGCGCAGCATCTAGTTGCAGAGGTCTTGCATCGGCATTGTCTTCGTGCTCGTCCCCAGGCTGATCTTGCGAATATCTTTTGACAGTAGGCATTGTCAAAACATCACCCTATGCTTTGAAACTACCTGCTGTCATTAGAATGCATCCGTCATATCTGTCATAACATTTGTCGGCTGAGCAGTATTGTCTGTCTTCAAATGCTCGGTTAACTGTTTCTGTCACTCGGTGCACCTGCTCAATTGTAGCATGTTGCTCTCAAAACCCAAACTGAGGTATTAAGTTTATTTCCCTCAAAATGGGTTTTATCTCCTTAAGAATAACTTTTTTCTACTCCTATTGAGGAATGCATTCATTATCATGGCTATTTATGATAAGTAATACTAACCATTCCCCACACACATGACAAATATTTCATTCCTGGCTCCTCATACCCCGCCAGTAGTGAGAAATATTTCATTCCTCACGGCTTTAGAACCAATCACAGCTCTGGATTTTTCATTTCCAAATTGTTGATACACTGCTTAGCGACATTGTCAAGGCATTGACAACGTCGGTAAGTGACAAGGCGCACTAAACAATTGTAATCTGTCAAAATCCTGTAAACCGTCATAGTGACATACAGCTGTCCCTATATGCACAAAAATTAATTTATAAAATTTCGTTGCATGGTCGTAGAAAAAGTATAGTATTCCATTCGCAAGTAATGGCAATTTCTCACTCGAACGCTTTGTTCTCGTGAGAAATTGCTTACATTACTTGCTCATAGAATAATATACTATTCCAACATTTTAGAAAATACCGGCAATAGGCTAATCGGCCTATAAGAGGATACTTCTTCTGCCGGTTTACCAGGTTTAGGAATTAATATTACCCGAGCTACTTTCCACTGGGCAGGAAAATGTCCTATTCTTAGCACCGCACTAAATATTTGTGTTACTGTTTTTATAGCCTTTTCTGGTAATTGATTTACTACAGCCCCGGTTACAAGGTCATAGTTTTTTATCATTCGGATTTTTAATTAAGGTTTTAACTTCATTTATTTTTATTGCTTTAATAGGTGGTGCCATCTGATGGGGGTGATTTAGTGTTGGAGCAATGACGTAGTCCTCTTCTTGTGGTACTTGTGAGGGGAAAGGTTGAAATACTTTTGCCAAGTGTTCCGCGAAAGTTTCGGCTTTCTCTTTGTCAGTGCGAGCCCATGTTCTATTGCATTTTCTGATGGGAGGAATATTGTCCTGAGATTTGTTAAGTCTGGCCGTCGCGTCGCCTTCCACAAAGAATACTCTGTAGCTTCAGTTGCAGAAAGGCTTTTTCAAGGTACTGTTGAATTTTTTCGTTTTCTGCATTGAAGGAATATGCTGTGCACACAACGAGGCAACTTTAATAAAAACATTTTTACACTACTTTGTCTAAAGAACGCACCAACATTTGGCACGCTTAAGACAGCATATTATGGGTATTTTTACGCCCATCTAACGTATGCCATTCTGTGCTGGAGTCACTCAGCGCATAGTTCTCTGATGTTCGCCGCGCAGCGAAGGTGTGTTAGGGTGATGGCAAACCTTAAGTACACTGTGTGTTGCAGATCGAAGTTTATAGAGTTTGGCCTTATGACTTTGCCCTGTATATACATTACATGTTGCTTGCTGCATATTAGGGCAAACATCGGTGCTTATAGGAGACATGACGACGGTCACGGCTATGAGACCAGACATAAGCGCGAACTAGTTTTATTTTTTAGTTTTTTTAATTTTAATAGAACAGTGAGGGCTCGAGATGGGAGAAACTATTACGGCATTAAGTTGTACAACGTCCTTCCCGATCATGTGAAGACGCTCAATCTGGTTAAGTTTAAGTCTGCAGTTAAAAGTTACCTGTTGAGTAAAGCATTTTATAGTTGGGGGAATATTTTGACAACGATTTTTCCGGTATGCCCTGAATGCGTACTCTAAGCGCCCCTTTTAATATGTCTTGTGTGTTACTTTTATCGTACAGTGTATTTTATTGTTATATTGTATTGTACATTTAATATTTTAATTTAGTTTAAATTTGTTTAAAATAGCTATTGACCTGCGAAAATATGTTTTATATGTATATATATATATCGCCAATAAATATATTATTATTATAAGAACGAAACCTTACAAATTTAGTGATATGAAGTTTGTTACACATAAGCTCACATTGACGGTGCAAAATTTTGATGAAAAATGTGATTTGAGAATATTTCAACGGCATAGTGACGTCTTTGGGGGTTTTTGTAAGCGAGTAATTATCATTGGTGGTTCGGGAACGGGAAAAACAAACATCTTGCTGAGACTACTAACGCATCCAAATTGATTACGTTTTCAAAACGTTTACCTCTGCTCCAAATCGCTAAATCAACCTAAGTATGAATATTTGCGCTGTTTTGATGAAACCAATGCATGAATTCTTGTATTGTGAGTGCTCCAATGTAGATCATATGGTGACACCCTGTGCAGTAAAAGAGTATTCCGTTGTCATTTTTGATGACCTTGGTGCCCTTGTTCTCTTTGCTGACGATACCACAAGTGTTGTCAGTGATAGCAATGTGGAGGCGTTAAGTGCTAAGGTCCGAATGACGGATGAAAATATAAAAAAATGGTTTCTTTCCAACTGACTAAACGTCAACACCGCCAAAACAAATGAACTACAATTTACTTTGCGGAATAATCCACCAGTGGGGAACGCTGTTGGGTTTTTGGGAGTTAAGCTGGACTCTAAAATGACTTGGGAACATCATGTCAACTATGTTTGTAGTAAGCTGGCAAGGTCGATATATTTTATCAGAATTCTAAAAAATTCTCTCTACATCATCGCTATTACATGCATACTATGGACTATTCCATTCTATAATGACGTACTCAATAATAAACTGGGGCCATTCTCCACATATGCGGCAAATATTTAAAATGCAGAGGCGATGTATTCGTGTGCTGCTTGACGTAAGTTACGCTGATGATTGTAAGTGCTGCTTTGTAAAACTAGGTATCCTTACGGCGCCAAGCGTGTTTATTTTAGAATGCTTAATGTATGCACATGAAAATAATGATAAACTAAAGAGAATCAACACCGTTCATTCTTACGCCACACGATTTGGTGACAAATTGCGCCATGAGTTTCTACGTCTTCATAAATCCAGAACTGGAACTTCGTATTATTCGATAAAATTTTACAATACCAGTTCATCCAACGCTAAAGACTTGCCAGTGCATGCTTTTAAAAAACAGTTAGACGGTTTCTTATTGAAAGGGCTGTGTACAGCTTTGATGAATTCATGGAGCAGTGCAGTGACTTGATGAATTAACTTTGATCATGTATGTGAAAATGTAATAGTGAATTATATCTTGACTTGTGTAACGTATTTTGTATACGAGTAACATCAATAAAAACTATGACTATGACTATGATGATGTTATTTATGTCAATCTTACGGTGCAACACCAAAGCATTTGTTGAGGAACAATTGTAAGCTCATTGTAGCTTTCCGTCAAGATGTTACGAATTTGAAACACATTTTCGACGATCATGCTGGCGCAGATATGACTTGATAAATTTCAGTATATTTGTCGTCAATGTAGGACTGACATATATGGTTTCCTAGTAGTTGACCTGGACTGTGCAAAAAACAGTGGTCGGTATCGCAAAGGATTTGACACAAATATACAGCTCTAATACCGAGAACGGACAGTCGAAATTAACTTAAATGGTTTAAATCTGAAATTGCAGCATCTAGGCAAAGTGCCGAGACAGCTTATACACCAATAACTGAATCTTTGAAAGCTATTGCAGATCGGTTACAAACGGTTCAAATCGTGCCAAAACTGGAGCAATCATACGGAGAAGATGAGTCATTTACGAAAGATTCTAAAAAAAGAAAAAAAAAAAGAAAAGCATCTAAATATGAATCATATGAAGCAGATGAGACATTCATACCGCATGATAAACCAAAGCAAAAATTCTCCAAATTTCAACCACTAATTGATACTTCAACCCCAATAGAATCGCGACGAAAGAAGACACCTAAATTTCGGAAACTTGAAGAAATTGGATGTTTGTCACTGCAACTGAAACGGAGGCGCCGCAAATGGTTTCCCCCTCTGATGATGACATAGAAGAAGTTGAAGATGACAGCAGCTTCGATTTAGATGAATTCAGATACATGATGTTACACAACGTCTCCACGAAACCAAGAAAAGGTTATCCGAATCTATGCAATAACCAGAGGTACAAGCAGTCTTAGCACAATTTCATCGATTACCTCACGCTTACTTTGCAGAGTATAATACGGATGTTGAGGATATCTTCGACAAAAAGTACGGAGTACGAGAAAATCAAGGTGATCTTTACATAGGAAATAGCAAAGTTGATTTTGTTCGTCCTAACCTAAGCGTTGCCGGTTTTGAATATAAAGGAACTCAAGGATTCTATGAATTAGTATTTAAGAAGAAGCCAGGAAAGTTTACCCCTCAAGATCTTCGTGAGTACAGCGATTCATTGAGACGAACAAATGCTGCTAGACTGCAATAGAATAGAATAGTGTTTATTGATTGTTTCCAACAAGTCAAGAGTGTACAGGTATATGAGATAAACATAAGTAACCATATAATTCAATGTTTAGTATTCAGGTAATTGCACGGCCTGTATCGAGTGAATAAATTCTAATACGGAGTAGGGTGGTGTGTCAGTTAGGTACGTAGTAAGCTGGCGTTTGAATTCTCTCTCAGGGATATGTTTCCAGCAATCGGGCAGGTGGTTGTACAGCGTCACACACTCTCTCTCATGAATTCTGTGGTCTGCAGTCTCCCAAAAGGAACCTGTAGATGGTGCCGTTGACGGGTGTTGTGTTCGTGGATGTCTTCTCTTTGTTTATGGATATGTAGATGTTTTCTTGCATATAGAAGGTGTTTAAGTATGTATGCAGCGTAAAGGGTTAGAACTTTGAGTTTGTGAAAAATGGGTTTGCATGAATCTGTGCGATTCGTCCTTCAACAGCCCGCACAGCTTTCTTTTGCAGTATAAATATTTTCAGGGAATATGAAGATCCGCCTCACATCCTCAGTCCATACAACATTCTGCTGTGAAATAGTGCGTAGTAAACTGTCCGAGATGCACTCTCATTTATTGCGCTGCGAATTCTTCTGATCGCGTAAATATAATCCGCAATATAATCCGGAAATACGAATATCTACCAACAAAGGGTACAAGTACATGCATATTATTAGACCTACATTAGCAGGTAAAGTACCGAATGTATGGTGGACCAAATCATGGAACAGTGGATATATTCAGAAACAGTTCAAACCAAATACAAAGGTGCAATTGCAATATTGGGGCAATCCGAACGAACTTGTCAATCGCTTACGTGTTCTATTAGCTTCTACATCGGCCGGGCACAACGGGCATAACAATGAAATTATTTCAATTATTGAAGAATTAAAAGAAGCGAACATCATATATTGAGTACACAGCATTCATTTATAAAGCTACACACAATCCAGATAGCTTTATTCGTTCCATTTTTGTTCTATCACATCAATTAACATGACCATTGGTCGTTTGGGAAGACATTTGATTCATAAGAAATACATTGCAAACCACTGAGCTTTACGTGTTGAACAAAAAAGTGATTACGTTATTACATTTTCTGGAGATGGCACGCTTTCATCCACAGACAAGTTAATACTTAACAACAAGGGCTCCAAGGATCTATCGAAATCGTGTTTACCAAGGAACTGTCAAACTTGTGAACGTTCCTCCAAGTATGACACTCATCATCAACGGTGCTGTCGTAATAGCCTGGTGACTCGTTTTCCGTCAGCTATATTTCAAAACGTACAAGACCTAAAGAATCCTACTTTGTTGAAATATTACTATCCAACGATAAGTTCAGTTAAAAGGGATTTGATCAACGAAATTCACGCTCTTGTACGAATAAATTATCCAAGGCGAAAAGTTATTATCAAAGTGTTTCGTGTTTAGCTTTTATAAATAATACGACAATTCTTATTTATAGTACTTTTAATAATGATCACTGTAGAAAGCATATATATACAGGACATGTACAGGTCTAGCTTTTTATCATGCATTCGAAGTATGTAAATAGATGGAAAACAGGTTTATCGACGGTAAGATATTGAAGGAGAAAGGAAGTTTGTCGGGCAATTCCGTCATACGAAGAAGCAACCGTAGACACGTGTTTCGGACTATTAGTCCTCATCAGTACGGTATAGCCAAGGAGTAAGATGGACACTCAATGGAAAAAACACTCAAATGGAGACCATAAGGGGGACGTCAAATCTAGTCTTCGAATCCTGAAGATGTTGTGACTGAAGCACCAATTGGCGACATTGGGCACCCCCTTATGGTCTCCATTTGAGTGTTTTTTCCATTGAGTGTCCATCTTACTCCTTGGCTATACCGTACTGATGAGGACTAATAGTCCGAAACACGTGTCTACGGTTGCTTCTTCGTATGACGGAATTGCCCGACAAACTTCCTTTCTCCTTATGTAAATAGAGTTGCCTATCTGTACATTAATAAAATACACAATAACACAATATGTTACACTCCCGTTTTTAAGTAAAACTATACCTACATATAATTCGCAAATCAAATTATTCACTAACTGTTTTTATATAAACCAAAACATAATCAACATAACCAAAATAACCTAGTAAATACATATACATCTTTATTTCCAATATTCAAGCAATACATTATAACTTATTTTCTAAATTCCTAACCTAAGTAAAAACCGTTTAAATTAAAATCAAATGTCATTTAATCAAAACGCTAAATGATAATATTTTATACTGGCGTAAATTTTTATGTATTTTTGACTACTCTTCCGAATCTTGTAGTCTATTTATCTGTATCGTTTCTGTTTGATTCAAAGGTGTTTGGGGATGTGGATAGGAACTGTTGCGCTTTGTTTTTATCAAGTTTATCGCAAGTTATTTCATCATCGGCATCATTTCTTGTACTTTCATTTTCTTTATCTTTACCATTGGTGTTTTTGTCATTAGCTACATTTATGTGTGTTTCATTTCGTCTATATGACGTACCTTGTTCATCTTCAACAATGTATGATCTTGGTTCTTTAGCTTTATCCAATATTTTACCTTTTTCCCAAGTTTTCTCTGGTTTCTTTTTGAACCATACGTTTTCACCCATTATAAAAGTTGTAACTTTTTTGTTTGCTGTCTTGTCATGTGCTTTTCTATATCTTTGTTTGTGTTTATTTATGTCCTTTCTGTCACTTTGAAAGGTTTCTTTTGGTGTTAATGTCTTGTATTGTGTGGGTATATTTGTTCTCATGTTTCTTTAAAATAAAATTTGTGAAGGAGAATTGACTTTTTCTCTTGGTGTATTGCGTAAATTTAATAGTGCTAAATACGGGTCGCTTTTAGATTCCTCACATTTTTTGAATAAATTTTTTATTGCTTTTACTGCACTTTCCGCCATTCCGTTGACATAATGTGTTTAAAGTCCCATTCTTGTGAAAATGATTTAAATTCGCTGCTATTAAAATACAATGCACCAGCAGTGAATACTTTTGTTGGAATTCCAAACCTAGCAAAAGTGGCTTTGATTTTTCTAATCACTGTACTACTGCGTGAATCTTGTAGTTTTTCTGCCTCAATATAATTTGAAAGATAATCTACCATTACTATGAAGTATTGCTTATTGTATTCAAATACATCGATTCCGATCACAATATGTAACCAGTAAATTGTATTTCTCGACCGACTTTACATTTTATTTATACCTGGGTGACCTTCATATGGGTCACCCAGGTAAAAATAAATTTTAAATTTTTCCAACATTAAATTTTTAAGATTGTTTGGAATCAGGATTTGGTCTTCTTTAACAATAATATTTTTATTTATTATCAAGCAATTAATTTAATGTCATAATAAGGTTTTAATTCATCGTTTACATCTTTTTTATATTTCGGCCATCCTTTCATGATGTAATTCTTTATTTGTTCATACAGTTCATCCTTATTTCCTTCCTCGTTTATTAGTAACCAATTCTTTTCAGTTATTGGAAGTGAGTCAATTAATAAATTAACTTGAAGCTCTAGGTCGTCATATTCTTTATCATTTATATTAATTTTTTCATTAAAATCACTGGATAAAGTCACTGATAAATACATATATTTGCCTGGTATGTACTTAATTTCAAATTTAAATGGTTGTAACTTGAGCATCATTCTCTGTATACGTGTTGTTAATTTATGTAGTGGCTTTTTATACATTGATACCAGAGGTTTATGGTCACTTTCAATTATTATCGCTTCAGGTCATTTCCGTAAATAAATTGCTTAAAGTTTTCACAACGGAAGACAACGGCTTCTTTTTCTACTTGTGCGTATCTTTGTTGAGTTTCATTTAAGGCTTTTGATGCGAAAGCTATTGGCTTACCATCTTGAATGATTACTGCTCCCATACCTATTGAGCTAGAATCTACTGATAAAGTAATTTTCTTGCAAGGATCAAAATAACATAGATTCGGGGCATTTATTACTTTTTCTTTCAGTTTGTTTAAGTCGTCTTCGAGCTGATTATTCCATTGAAAAATTACGTCCTCCTTTAATAATTCTCTTAACTTGCTTGTTAAGTTTGAAAAATTTGGTATATATTTGCTAATATAATTGAAACATCCTAAAATACTTTGCAAATCTTTTTTATTCTTAGGGGATTTTAAATCTTTCACTGCTTGTACCTTCGTTTCGTCAATTTTTGTACCAAATTCTCCAAACTTATGGCCTAAAAATGTTACCTCTCTCATTTTAAACTGACATTTACTTAGCACATTTTTCGTTCTAACTTCTAATTCTGCCCAATTATCGCTATATATTGAAATATCATCTTGAAAGGTCAACACACCTTCCAAGTTTTCAAATGATTGTGAAATTATTCTGTGAAAAATCTCTCCCACACAATTTAAACCAAAGGGAAGTCTTAGAAAACTATATCTCCCGAATGGAGCTTGAAAAGTACAAATTTTTGAGCTTTCCTTATCCAATATGATCATGCAATAACCTGAATTAGCGTCAAGCTTTGCAAAACATTTTACTCCTTTTAATTTAGCGCTCAATTCGTCAACAGTAGGAAAGGGATAATGTGATCGTCTCATTGCTTTGTTCAAATTATGAGGATCAAGACAGATTCTAATTGATTTATTCGGTTTTGAATTAAAACGATATTACTAACCCATTCCGTTGGATATTCTACGGGTATAATTATTTTAGATTTTACCAACTTAGTCTAATTCAAGTTTTAAAATATTGTGCAATGTAAACGGAATACTCCTGTACGGGGCTATTGATGGTCTAATATTTTGATCTAATTCAAGTTTAATTTTATCATTAATACAACCAATTTTTCCATCCAACAAATCATCAAAAGATTCTTTATTTACATTATCAATTTGTTTTATCATATTCAATTTAATACATGCATTCAATCCCAAAATGTTGTTATTGTATATATCGGTTACATAAAATTTTATTTTGTAGATCTTATTTTTGTATATGTTACGGTCATAGTGATAAATAGGTTATTATTAATAATTACCGGTTATTATTAATAATAGCCAAGTGGCGAGGTTAAAGTGAAGAATTTATCACATGAACCGGCTATTATTAATAATTTCCAGCACGCTGTGGTCAATGTGATATATTTCAATTCGATTGCATTGAGGTGATGCTACATTATAATAGAGCCACAGATTTGGAATTCTGTTAGTATCTACATAATCGTTACACAACGAATCTATTCACTGGGTTTTCAGTGTTGGGCCTTTAGTGACGTTAGTCCTGACTAAGTTATTTAGTTACTACTCATGACTAAAACGAGGAAGATTATCAAAACGTGACAAAAAAATCTGATGTGACCAGATACATGACTTTATTATACTATATATAAAATTAATAGTTTAGCTGCATGAGATTCTTTTTGATCGAGGTCGACCGTATCTGCGTTAAAATAAAACGAGTTAGCCAGGATTTGACAGATATTTTGATTATATTGGCAGTAGGTATTGTCAAAATATTAGCGTTTTACACTACCTACTGTCATTAGAATCAAAATGTCTGACATATCCTGGCTACTAGTTTTAATGCAGTACGACCGATCTCGACGAAATAGAATTTGCTCGTGCAGCTAAACTATTGATTGTACCAAACAATTACATAGTCACAAATTATTCAGGATTTCCTCTCATTTAATTTATTATTTAACTATTTCGACGAAATACCAGAAATGGCGGTTTATTTGCAAAACCTTTAATTTTTTTATTTCAAAAATGCTAGGACTAAACATCCAGTTCCTTTGGACCCTTTTCAACAGAAATCTTTTCACCTCTAAGGCATAAAACTTATAAATATGAAGTTTCGTCCAGATACCTTTAGTAGTTTGTCAGGAATCGTCGCCACAAAAATCGGGTACACACATATCCATACACACACAGACACTTTTTGTACCATGGTCAAAAACGTTCAGGGGACCCAAAAAGACATATTTTCGCTAAAATCACAAAAACTTTTTTGGCACGATTGCGACACTTCAATACTTTTAGCATACTATATATAAAATTAATAACGACGCCCTACCCCCCATCCCCTTGCCAGCGTCCGCCTTACCCTCCAAATCTTGTTATTTACCGATTTGCTGGAAGTCGTCTTATTATGTTTGTTAGTTGATTAATAGTAAATGAGATTCTATTTGATCGAGATCGGTCGTATGGTCGTATCTGCATTAAAATAAAACTAATTAGCCAGGATTCCACAGATATTTTAATACAATAAAAAGTGGTCGGATTCCTTATTTTTGATTTATTTTAGCAATCGCTACATGTTTCGTGTCCTACTTGGTACATTTTCAGGCGCTATGTCAGGCGCTATAGGAAATGAGATATAAATTACACAATTGACAATCAAATCAAACTCCAAAAAACTCAATTATAAAACTTACATTTTTTACGGCGCGGCGTGGTTCGTGGAGAACATAAAAGAACACACAAAGGTCACAAACACTACCTACTGTCATTACACCACGTACTGTCATTAGAATCAAAATGTCTGACATATCCCTGCTACTAGTTTTAATGCATTACGACCGATCTCGATGAAATAGAAATTGCTCATGCAGCTACACACACACAGACATTATTTTGTACCTTGGTCAAATATGTTCAGGGACCCAAAAGGACATATTTCCGCTAAAAACTAATTTTTTTTTTCGGCACGGTTACAATACTTTATCATACTGCGTATGATAAAGTAAAAATGCCAATCCATACTAATTGCGAGTGTGTAACTCTTTGGGTCATGCTTATTTGCGCAATTTTAGTATAGGTAATAGCATTGAATAATAACTATCAAGAACGGCAAGCCTATGCGCCCGTGAAAACAGTCTCCGTTCGGCCGTATTGTGGCGACCTCTTTAATTCGCGCGCGGCCAAAGTTGGTACTAACTACAACACCTGCGTGTGCAGTGTATGCACGTTATCAAGTCCTGCTATTGTGCTACGTCGCGTCGGCTTAAAAGACTCCCAGCGCCACAGCAAATAGAAATACGATTATGATCATTTTAATGCGGAGGGAAAGTTAACATTGAACTTATTTTTTTAATTTTACTTTAATAACCGATAATTGTTTTCGACAGATTTTTTTTATAATAGATAAAAATAAAAAAATATATATTTACCAACACATAAATAAAAATGAATTTTAAACATGTTTCAAAAGTATTATTTTAATTAGATACTGTAATGAAGTGAATTGTCAATTCAATTGAAACATTATTTTAAAAAATAAATACATGTTGATAATAAACATTTATTTTAACAATATTACAAATAAAATACTATTTAACCAGAAAGAATTTGAATTTTTCGGTGTGGTTGTCACGTTTTTGGCTTTCACATTTTTTTTATTTCCCACTGTAAATTTCGAAACATTTTCATTTTGATCAGCCGACGAATTATTTCTTGTCGGGGAAAGATGCACGCTGATTGTTCTGCTGCTTTTACCCACTGTATATTATCAAAAATATGAGATTCTATGTTCTTAATAATAGTGTCGCCGCGTTGAACATTTATAGTACGCCGCTAATATAATTTACAAAATTGTCGGTCGGTCCATTTTCTTTAGCCTACTATCGTATTTACCAACGGTATTATTTGAAAATAATTCAGAACATTTCAATATTCAGTATTTGATATTTACATATTTGTTGTAAAATAAATAGGAAAGTAGGAAATTTGAAGAACGAATTTAAACACGAAATATCCTATGTACCACCGGCCGAATATACCGGGTGATTCAATTTCGAGCCTGACCATGGGGATCTCGCTTATTAGTGGAGATAGAGCCTATGTTAAATTTGGCTAAGTTTGGTATTTTTGTGCTTATCAATTATCTGAAAAGTAATTTAAGCTATCATTTTGAAGATATCCACAAAAAAACTGAAATGTTAAGATATCGCTTTTAATTTTTTATTCAAAACAAAATGTAGCTAGACATGTGAAACACAAACATTCTACAGGTACTTTTTAACAAGGAATGCAGTGTCATTTTTTAATTTGCAATAACATCAAAGATGTTACCGCTGTGTTTTCTCGAAGCCTATTAGTTTGCCAGTCTAGTTAGTCTTCAGTCAACGGTAATAGGTAATGGACAACCTAATGTAGGGAATATTGGGGCAAGTTGTTACAATGCTTAATCTTTTATTTATAAAATAGTACTTTATTTTCAAACACCAAAAGTAAAAATACCGTGTTAGGAACAAAATCATACAAAAATGTTTGCAATCATTTGTGCGGTGCAATTTATGTAGAAACATCTATGTAACTAAATAACTAAACCAGTTTCGCCTATTCTTGTATGTATTTGCATGAAAATACAATATTGAAAAAATTATAATTAAATGTGCAAAATTTCAAGATAATTGGGATTTGATAATTTACTTAAGAAATTGTAATTGTAAATTTCCAAAAACTACCCACATGCATTAAATATAAAAATGGGTGCTATTGATAATAAAATGGTTAACTGTTTTGAACACTCTGTATAAAATGTTCCTCTTTATGGTTTCGTGATTGAGCCGTCCTTTGGTGTATACCAAATATCATTACCAATTATATCCAGTAGTTTCTAAAGTACAAGGGAGACAAAAGAAAACATTCTGCAATATCAATGTTTTGTTTTTTTTTTTCGTAATTTTGGTCAGTGGGCTAGCCGTACTGATGATTTGCGTCGAGTAAATAAATATAATAGGTTAAATAGTACTCAAAATAACTTAGCTAACTTCTTTGAAGACTGTATACAAATGATCTTTTGTAAAAGGGAACGTTTTTATCACTTTTACCGTGCCCGTTAGGAAATTATTAATAATAGCCGGTCCAAGTGATTATTTAAGTGTTTCTAATCACATTGACCAAATGATGCGGTTATTATTAATAATCGCCGGTAATTATTAATACAAACCATATTTATCACTTTAACCGTAACATATATACTATCTAAAATACAGATACCTTTTATCGGTATTTTTTCTTTCGTGAAAGTTGTAATTAAATCATCTGTTTTATCTAATTTTTCCAATTTAAATCCTAAGTTTACAAAATCTTTCGTAGATATTATATTGTAGTCCGCGCCAGTGTCTAATTTAAATCTTACAGATATATTTTTAATTATTAAATATGCATGCCAATCTTTTTTAAGTGGAGTTAATGTGCTCACATTTTTTATACTATACACTACATACGTGTTCATCTGACGTTCTGCGCTCGTCCTCTTCATGCTGATTACCAACCATATTTACCCTTCTTTTTCCTCCATATTTGAAGTTACTTGGTTTGGACCTGGACATCTTATGCTTGCATGCTTCAGCGAAGTGATTTAGACCGCCACAATGGTTGCACGTCTTCCGATATGCTGGACATTTACCGAATTCGTGGAATTTCAGACATCTTCCACAGGGTCTTCTATTTTTATTCTTCATTTGGCTATTCTTTTGTTTCAAATATAGTACACCTCTTGCTCCCCTTCAAGTTCCTTTACTTGCTGTGCTGCTAAATCCCTGGCTCTGCATATTTCCAGTGCTTTGTCTATCGCCAAGTCGGATATTTTTAATAATGATTCCTTGAGTTCCTTTGATTTTATACCACTCACAAAAATATCTTATGAGTTCTGCCTTTATTGTACCAACATTGCAGGAGTTACTTAAGTTCGTACGCTCGTATCGCTCGTACGTGATATTTGTCTTGGGTGTGAAATGCGCATCAAATTTTTCTATAATTTTTTCTAAGTTCTTTGCCAGTTCTTCATTTAAATTGAATGATGTGTAAATCTCATACCCTTCATCGCCCATCGCATGGAGCAATAATGCAGACTTCTTCGTATCGGTAATTGAGTCTTCATAAAGTGCTTCCAAATACAGCTTAAATTTTCTCTTAAATTTTTCCCAATTGGTTGCCATGTAGCCGGTATACACCATATTTTCCATCGGTTCGCTTGCATTTTGGTATTTATATATACTTGGCTTCTTATCATCGCCCATTTTTACATCAAGGATTTCATATACTTTCTTATTCTTATTTTTCTTAACGTTTATAGTCACTTTTCCGCTGTCACCATCTGTCGTGTTTAGTTTTTATAAATAATACGACCATTCTTATTTATAGTACTTTTAATAATGATCACTGTAGAAACAATATACATACAGGACAGGTACAGGTCTAGTCTTTTATCATGCATTCGAAGTATGTAAATAGAGTTGCCTATCTGTACATTAATAAAATACACAATAACACACTGTTACACAAAGGATTAAAGGATCGTTTTCAAGCGGACTTGGTTGAAATGATTCCATATTCAACAGAAAACAAAGGATATAACTATATATTAGTGGTTATTAGCACATTTTCCAAATATGCGTGGGCTAAACCGTTAAAGACCAAAACTAGTTACGAAGCAGTACCCGTTACGAAGTATGAAGTTTCAGAACAGCTGAGCAAGATATTTCTCGAAAAGAGACAGAATATACCGAAGAATCTTCAAACCTATATTGTGAAAGAATTCTACAGTACATCATTCCAAAACTTAATGAAACGTTACTGAATAAACCATTACAGCACATAGTCCAGTCTGAAAAGTTCAATCGTTGAAAGGTTGAATCGAACGTTGAAGGAAAAAAATGTGGAAAGAGTTTTCCATGCAGGGGAATTACCGCTGGTTGAATTTACTACCGCAAATAGTGAAAACCTATAATAATACTGTTCACAGTACAACTGGATTTAAACCAGTTAGAGTTAATCAGAAAAGTGCTAAAACCATTCTTAAAAGTACATATAATTCCTTAAAAGTTATGGATCCTAAACGTGCAAAGTTCAAGGCTAGCGACTTCACTAAAAACTATACACCAAATTGGTGTGATAGGGGAGGATCGATGGATTGAAAGTCAACATGTTACTAATACATCTATTACAATAATGATACGTTGTGCTTTACTAGACGGACCATGCCACGCACCTGGCTTACAGGTAGGTCGTCTTGGGTTCAACAGTCGATATGAGTTGACGCAGCAAACTCATACATCGCCTGTTGTTCCTATGTTGCAACATATACTATAAACTAAAATACATATTCTTAACGTAAGCAATTCTTATAATTGGTAATATTCCACTACACCTCCTACGGTAATTTAAAAAATATAAAATTCTACAAATTTTTATATTTTATTTTGCTTCTTTTTATTCATTATAATCCTTAATTCTATTCTTATGCACTATTACAAACTTATTGTCTAATTTAATTGTTACATTAGGTTCATTTATTTGAATAATTTCGTATGGACCTTTATACAAAGCTTCTAATTTATTTCCTGTTTCGTTTTTTAACAATATCTTATCCCCTATATTATAAGTAATTTCTTTACTCTTTCTGTCGTATATTTCTTTTCTTTTACATTTTGAAAGTAACAAATTCGCTCGTGCATCAGCACAAGCACTTTGAAGTCTATATTTGAGTTCAATTGCATAATTGTCAAAGTTATATATTGGCTCTATTTGATTCGTTAAATTTGATGGTAATTGAACATTTTTTCCGAAAACTAACTCATAAGGGGTAAATTTGGTTTCACTGTGAACTGTATTATTAAATGAAAACATCCAATATGGTACCCAAGTGCTCCACGTATTTAAATATTTATTCAACTGAATTCTCAAATAAGCACCTAAATGTTTATGGGTATTTTCAATTGCACCCAGAGTTTGGTGGTGATAAGCGGTAGAATTTAGCTGTTTAATACCTAATAGTTTACATACATTTTGAAAAATACTTGACATAAACTCCGTACCTTGATCGGTTAATACAACTTTAGGAATTCCATACCTCAAAACAAAATTTTGTACGTAAGCTTTTGCCACAGTCTCCGCGTCTTTGTTACTAATCGGATAGCCTTCTACATATTTAGTTAAATCACACTGAATTGTCAAAATATATTTATTTTCGTCAATGTCCGTATTTAAAGGACCTACTAAGTCTAAAGAAATCTTTTCAAACGCTGTTGTTGCGGTATCGGTTATAACCATAGGTTCTTTATTTGGTTTTTTATGCTTATAGCGTTGGCAATCATCGCATCGTTTTACAAATTTTTCTACATCTTGTATAAGACTTGGCCAAAAATAATATTTCTTTATGTTGTTAGACATACGTTTTACTCCTGTATGTCCACCTGTAGGCAGCATATGAAAATCATTTAGGATTATTTGTCTTGTTTCTTTGTCTTGGATATTTATTATTCCTCTTAATACTGATATATTTATCTTAGCTTCGTTTAGAGTTTTTCTCTTGTTTAGTAATTCTTTTATAATTCGACATGTCGTTTTTTCTTTTATTATTACAATTTCTTTAATATTATATTTGTAACATACATCACACAGGTCTTTCATCCACGCAACTGAGTTTGTTGATGATAAAGAACACTGATTTATATATATTGTGCACATTTTTATATCATATATCATATACTTTGTTTTATAGTCGACATTTACTTTCTTATCTCTTTTTAATAAGTCAAATTCGTATTGGTTTATTGGCTGCAGCTCAATTGATTGTATAGGTCGGTTTAACACTTCTACGAATCCAGGGTGATCAGTCCTTTCTTCGGTTTAAAGCGGTATTTGGTCATTTCCGGGGATAGACTTGGTTTTTGACCTCGTCATTACAAAGCATGTGGTGTTATTCGTTGCTTTTAACTCATCTATTGTGATCCTAGATAAGGCATCAGCCACTACATTGTCTTTTCCTTTCACATAATGAATTTCAAAATCGTACTCCTCTAATGTCAATCTAAATTTTGTCAATCGACTTGACGGATTTGTCATTCCGAATAAATAAATTAATGGTCTGTGATCGGAAAATTTTTTTAATTTTTTTGAAAATAAATAAGGCCTAAAGTGCCTTACTGACCAGCAAATTGCCGTTAATTCTTTCTCGATCGTACTATAGTTTTTCTCTGCTTTGTTCAAACTTCTACTGGCATAAGCCACAACTCTGTCATCGGCGTTTGATAAAACTGCACCGATTGCAAATCCTGAAGCGTCTGTTTTTAAAATAAATTCGTTATCTTGTGATAAATCCGGATATTGTAAAATAGGTGGGTTTACTAAAGATTCTTGCAAAACTTCAAAAGAATTCTGGCACTCACTTGTCCAATCAAAATTCGTTCCTTTTCGAGAAAGTTTATTTATGGGATGTACTATACTAGCAAATTTTTTTATGAATTTCCTGTAGTAATTTGCAAAGGCTACAAAACGTTTTGTTTCATCGCTACTTTTTGGAACCGGATAATTTCTAACTATTTTTATTTTCTCAGGATCTGGAAGTACACCTTCCTTTGAAATTACATGACCTAAATAAAGTAAATCTTTCTTCAAGAATTCACACTTCTCAGGATTTAGTTTTAAATTTACCTTTCGTAATCTTTCGAAAACTTTTATTAAATTTTTGTTGTGAGTTTCCAAATAGTTATTTCCAAATATGATCAAATCGTCTAAATAAACAAGGCATGACTCGTAGTTTAGCCCAGACATAGCTATTGTCATAATCCTAGAGAATGCATTTGGACTTACTTTCAAACCCATTGGCATTCTTCGCATTTGGTATTGTCCACTATTTGTTGAAAATGCTGTAATAGGTCTACTTTTCGGATCCAACTCTATTTGAAAAAATCCTTGGGATAAATCGAGATGGCTAAAATAAATTGCTCCTGACAATGAATCGAGTATGTCAGTAATGTTTGGCAATGGGAATTTATCATCCTGTATTTGTTTGTTAAGTAGTCGATAATCAATAACTAGTCGCCACTTTTTATTACCATGAACATCTGCCTTTTTAGGTACTATTAGAACTGGAGAGGACCAGGAAGATGTTGCTTCTTCTATTATTTCGTTCTCTAACAGTTTATTAATTTGCTTTTGGATTTCAGATTTTTCGCATGAGGTAGTCGGTAAGGCTTAACATATACTGGTGACGAATCCTTATTTAAGGTTATACTTTGTTTCATAATATTTGTAACTGATAATTTATCACCTTCCAAATGGAAAATATCAGCATATTTTGCGCATATTTTTTCGATTGTTCGGTGTTCTTCCGTATTTAATTTTTTAGTATTTATTAAATCTAAAATGTTATCTATTCTATCTATTGTTAATTCATTTTTATCAAATTCACAAATATTATATTCACCCAGAGAATGTATGAAAGGTCGAAAATTTTTAATCTGAACATCTTTATCTGTAGTATTTAAAATTTTAATTGGTATACTGTTTTCTTTTGCTTTCACTATGCATCCAGCAACATACACACCTTCGCATATATTTTGAGGTAAAACTACACAATCTTCACGACATTATATTTAAAAATTTTTACACTCTCGCATCGTGACGGAATAGTAGTTAAGTCATCGTATGATGATTGTAAAGGTATTGTTAGCAAGTGTTTGTTTAACCAAAACGATAGTGAAAACTGTTCATAATTTATAGTGGCTTCAAATTTCGTACCAGAAATCTGATCCCAATATTCCATCAAAACTATTGTCAAAACTGTCCAGTACAAGAAAATTATGATCCAACACATATCCATGAATTGACAATTCAAGAAATGCTGAACCTAATGAAACGGTTTGACCACCAATTCCATTTATTTTAATTTGCTCGTTTCTTTTTATAATATCGTTATTTATTTGATCCGAAAATACAACACTAACTGACGCACCAGTATCGATTAGGAATTTTAAATCGTTATTTTTATACTTAAATTTTACTATATTAATGCCATTAATTTGAAATATTGCACTTTCATAATTGTTTTTATTGGTCTCGAAAAAATTTTACTGATTGTCCGCGAGTGGTTAAATTATTGCGTTCGTTTTCATTTAGTTGATCTATTTCTGTATTTGCAACGTAAGCTCTTTGCTGGTTATATGTTGACCTGTTGCCAAAACCTCTATTTTGCTGACTATGAAATCTGGAGCCCGACGAATTTTGACATCTATTGTTATTAGAAAAATATCGCTGACCACGTTTTTGATTATAATTAAAACCTTGAGGTGTACCTCTTGTTTGAAAATTATTCCTAAAACCTCGATTTGGATAATTATTTCTATGTGGATTACGCTGACGGGGATTCCAATTCTGCCTATAATGAAACACGTTGTGAGAGTCCGAATTTGTGGACCTATCCTCATCTTTCGCACCCGCTATCGCGTCCTTAAGGGAAGTATAATTTCGCGCTTTCACGATTGTTCTGAGTTCGGAATGTCTTAGCCCGTTGGCAAATGTAGCAATTGCCGTTGTTTCGTTAGCAATATGCAATACATTAGCAGTATTGGCATCACCGTTAGATTGTGCAATCGTTAAACCTACTAAAAGTTCTTCAATGATCTTACCATATTCTTCTATTGACCTGGTATTCTGTTTTGAGCTATGCAACTCCCTTGAAAGAGCAGAAGCTGATTTCTTCGAAAAAAGACGTAAACGCATATCCTTCACCAAAGCTTCTACGGTAGTGTATTCCAAATTTAACCTCAACTTGGCACTCTGAGAGAGACGTGTTTTTAAAACGTATTGAATTAATTTATTTTTGTTTGTCTCGTCTAACATACTAGAGTACAGTTCAATAGAGTCCACCAATTGGCCCGTTACAACTTCAGAATCATTCATAACTGGTAGTAATGAACCTGCTGTTTTCAATTCAAATTTTTCAGTTGCCATTTTGCCTATTAAAATATTTTGTCTTTCTAGCAATACTGATCTACAGTTTTCTATGTTTAGTTTTATTCGCTGGCTATTGTCAATGTCTATATTTTTATTTCCCTTATTTTCTAATTCATAAAAACATTCTTCTAAGCGATCTAACTCTCTAAGTTTTTTATTTACCAATTCTAAATTAAATCTCCTACTTTGATTGTCTTTGCCTAAGTTATTCTTAAAATTAGATACCTCTTCGCTTAGCTGTTCTAGGTCGTCACACATCACTTTTCACTTTGCCCATTAGACACGCGATTCACTTTGGCGCAAATCGTCGATGCTCTTGCCGATGCTATTGCCGATTTCTCTACGGATGTCTGCACGCAGATTTTGTCTTGCACGCACGCAACAGAACCACACAACACCCACAATGAAGAACGCTGCGACAATGATCAGGACAACTTCTCCTGTATCAAATTTTCTTCCATTTGTAACTCCTCCACTGATTCCCGCTTGGGTAATTATAACTTCTTCGTCTTTGGTATAACTGTTGCCCATTTTGATGTACTTTTATTCACTTTCAATATAAATATGTATATATATGTTTGTAACTTGTAACTTCTTCACTTTTTTTTCTTCTAATACTATGCCACGACTGGCAGGATCGCCATGTGATAGGGGAGGATCGATGGATTGAAAGTCAACATGTTACTAATACATCTATTACAATAATGATACGTTGTGCTTTACTAGACGGACCATGCCACGCACCTGGCTTACAGGTAGGTCGTCTTGGGTTCAATAGTCGATATGAGTTGACGCAGCAAACTCATACATCGCCTGTTGTTCCTATGTTGCAATATATACTATAAACTAAAATACATATTCTTAACGTAAGCAATTCTTATAATTGGTAATATTCCACTACATTGGTCTAATCTAGTTTTCACCATCTCTAGAATTCAAAGTACATTTCAGAGAACTTACCTGTTAAAAGATTCACTAGGAGAAGAAATATTAGGAGGTTTTTATGAATACGAATTGCATAAGGTTCAACATCCGAACGTTTTTTTGATTGAAAAGATTATTAAACGAAAAGGAAACAAAGTCCTCGTTAAATGGATGTCTCAGCGATGCACATAATTCCTGGATAGCGAAAAATAATGGATTGTAAACGTCGATTGTTTTTGGTAAAATTAATAAAACACTTTTTCATTCAGAACGTTTTTTATTTACCAGTTATTTATAACGCTGTATAAGAGATTAGTTATTTTCATAGAACATAGTTACTAATTCATCTAACACTAAATTTGCCTCAGGATTTAGATTTTTTAGTGTCGGGATGCTAATGTCTTGCAATTGTCATTTAGAAGGTATCGTTTATCAGCTTTCGCTGATAACGCAATTTTGTTCTTCAATTCAGTGTACATTGTATGTAAGTACGATCGGAATACATACATTTTCTTAAGTATCTGCCCCCCCCCCCGTCATCCGCAATCCGCTTATAGTCATCTCCAGTTAAGTGTTTGTCTATAACATACTTTCTCACTCCTTTAGCTTTTTTAACATCCTCTGTAACATTTAAATCCCGTCCTGCAACTTGTATGCAATAAGGTTTGGCACCTGTACCGTAAAATGATTCCATTATTCGTCCGCCATACTGATCTTTCACTTGACCTACAATAGACTTGTTTCGTAGAATCTGATGAATATTAGACATAGGATAATTAGAGGTATCAAATTTATGAACATTCTCTTTGATATCATTGTAAACATTATCAGCGTTAATAGATACAATTAAGGAATATGTATCTGTATATAAGAGACATACACGATCTCCGTACTTAGTTTTAAGGAAATCATAATAAAACGCATACATAACACTTTTGGAAATTTCCAATACACTGAAACCTACATACAATGGTTTCTTGTCATGAACTTCTACAATTTTCACTTCAACCGCAACCAAACTTTCCCTAAAATTTCTTTTCCGACTTAAAATTCGGTTTCGCTATAAAAACTCTGCTCCAACTTTTCTGTCGTTTTCTGACTCAAAATGCGTTACTAACGTTAACGTAAAATAAAAGATTTCAGTTCTGATGTCTGGTTTTATTTGTTTTCTTGCGTACCGGTTTCGGGATTGCTCCCGTCTTCAGCGCAATCGTCTAGAGTACGTATAATTCACGTCAAACGAGCTTTTTCATTGCTATGGTTCTTGCGTTCAATCATAAAATCATCAATCATCAATAAAAAAAGCTCGTTTGTCGTGAATTATACGTACTCTAGACGATTGCGCTGAAGACGGGAGCAATCCCGAAACCGGTACGCAAGAAAACAAATAAAACCAGACATCAGAACTGAAATCTTTTATTTTACGTTTATATTTTCTGATAAATATGGAGATATTCCTAGCCAATTTACTAACGTTATGTCTACCGGATTCTCCATATTCCCCATGGTCTTGCCAATTATGCAGTTCATTAATTCGTAAATTTTTTTAATAAATTCGTTTATACCTCCATTTCTTCTACTGGTGTTAAAATCTATGTAAGGTTTTAACCAACAACTTTGCTCGAATTTGAGAATTCGACAAATTTGTACAAGTTCAAGTCTATACACTGAATTAAATTTGAATAATGAATTATATACTTTGTTTTTGAAGACAAAGTGTTTAATAGTTTACAATTTTTTTATCCTAAAGGTGTTGTGGTTTCCGCACAGAATGGAAAATCATTATGATCGTCATGTAAATTAGCGGGATAATCCAAGTCTACTTCCAACACAACCAATATTAGGATCATTATCCAGGTTGGCAACGTTTACAGTATCGATTTCTTCTTTCGTTAACCATCGAAATGATCCTAAAGGAAGATTTTGACACATTTCATGCCCATATAAAGTAGCATCTAAATATAGAATGTATGATGTTTCCTTTGTATTATCATAATTGGTTAGAAATTGATTATTTGCTATTTCTCTTCGTTTCGTGCACATACTAACACCTCCTAGAATACCATTTTGAAAAAATAATAACATGTCAATATCTGTTAATAGATCTAATTTAACACCCGTCATACGCAATATTGCATCCCAACTCAAACCTGGGGCGGTCAAATACTGTGCCGGGTCAAGTTTATAATCTTGCATACATATATCGCGAAAATTTTCAAAAGCATCGGCTAAAAGCAGCACGTCCGATGTTAAATATACATTTGCGTATCGCCAAGTGTTTTACATTCAAATGTGCACCAGACATGGTGGGCACGTTCATAATTTTTCGCATCTACGCTTCTATCCGACAATATATCAAAAAATTGATTAGTGAATCCACAAAAGAATATAGAAAGATTCCTTTCTGCCGAAGTAACGTAAATTTTGTATCATCTTTTATATACGTTCTTAATTCTCTACAACTATCATCTACCAAATACGATGCTAATTTCTCTAACGATGATGCCATAAACTTAAAGGTATCTAAAAACCTAAGTTTTACAAATAATTTTTTTAGGGTTTCCTCTAGCATCAATCATACGTCCAACAGCTATTTCTTTGGTGAATGAAATATATTTTTCTTTATTTTGAGCAATAACAATGATTCGTTCTTATTTTAACGCCATTGTTTTCACAAATAGATGACAGTCATAATTACTTAGATTATGAAAACAAAAAACTGACCCAAATTTTGGAACTTTGTAATGAATGTTGCCGACGCAACACCTCTGAAAGCTCCTGTTAGGTGGTCATGGTCGCATACCTTATCCTTAACACGTATTGTTAATTAAATCCTGGGTTAGCAGGGCTCAATTAAAGATGTTTGTTTGACTTTTTAATTACGTCCAATATTTCGCCAATAATTGTGGCTTCCTCAGGGACTACATAAAATAAAGATACAAATATATTAACTAACACTTCAACAATGCACAGAACCTAATAAATTACCAAGTAATAGTCTCAAAACATAACTACACTTAGACTACCAGAACCCAGACCAGACCACGCCCCCTGCACCGTCGAAATGGGTTTGGATATGAACACAGGTGACGGCATGTTAAACATAAGTTGCCAGTGCGAGCGTACAGCTGATACTGGCGGGAAACGGTCATGGGACTCATCCTTCCAACAAGAAAACGCAGCAACAAAAACATCCAGCAGAAACGAAAAGTTACAAACGAAATCCTCAAAAAATACACATTAACACGCTAATAAATCACAAAATGAGGTCGCTATACATTAATGATACATAAAAAAGGGGGAAAAGACAGCAAATAAAGGGAGGAACTACAATTACATCATACATAATAAAAATTACAAAATGTCAACAATCAAAACACTAACTCGCTAATATCCCCCATATTAACCGTCGTGTCATTAAAAATCCTCGAGTGATATTACTTACATTATTCGTGTCCGATCGCAAATTCATGGCGGCATTAGTTTCCTTTATCCCAATCATTTCAAAGGTCATTTCAAGGCCGTTCTCTGAGGTTACTTTTCTTGTACAATATTTCAACGTTATCGAAGTCTACGGTATGGTTTTTATTAATGGAATGTCGGGACAATGCGCTCGTTATTTTTTTGTTCCGAATGTCTAGCTGATGTTGGCTTAACCTAGTCTTCAGCCAGTTTCCCGTTTGACCCAAGTCATGTGCCTCACACCCAGCACAGGGTTCACAGTAAACAATGTTGGCCATGTACTCCAAATGAGTCTTTTGTTTTAATTTTGTGAAGAAGTTTCCCACTGTGTAAAGGTTATAACAACCCATTCTTTAGTTTTCAATGCAGAAAATACGGGAGAGGACATACGACAACCCAGGGGTGAAAGGAAACCTTCTGTAAACGACAGGATCCGATGTAATAGGAGCCGTTATATCCGGTACTACTCTTCTTAAGGAGGCGCCAAAAATTAATTTCTTGAGAACAAATTTATGGTAACCATTGTTACGAAATAAACTATAAATCTTATTCTTGTTCTTATTGTGAAAAACTGAATGTGAAAATCTCATCACCCTATTATGCGTGGCAGTATATATTCAGGTTTTGGTTTATAGGGTGCTTCGAATGAAAATTTAAATATCTGCCCGAATTTGTCCTTTTTTTAATATCAGTCCGTCCTTATCTCTCCCTCCTCTCCCCTAATCAATAAAACATCTAAAAACGGTAACGAGTTGTCAACTTCTCGTTCCACTGTGAACTGCACATGAACATTAAAACAATTAAACATATATAAAACTTCATCTACAAACGTCGGTGGCAAGGACAGTACCAGGTCATCAACATATTTCTTCATAATACCTAGTTGGCATAGCAATGTGGGCAGAATACGCAACAACATGTAATCTAGCACCACGTTAGCGGTGATTGGGCGGAGACCCCATCGGAGTGCCAAAAATCTGACTGTAAAATCCGTCATCCCACACAAAATATTTGCTATCAAATAAAAATTTTATGATTTGTAAGAAAATCTGCTTATCAACTGGCGTAACATTACTAATAAGTTCCCATTCCTCTTCAATTATCTGGAGGACCAATTGAAGAGGGATACCCCTAAATAACGAAATCACATCAAAAGACACCAATATGTGGTCCTCGGGCAATACAAAACGTTGGTAACCGTGAACAAAAGCGAATGGGTCTTTAATATTGAATTCAGTGTAACTCTGAACCGCTCTAGTGAGAAAGTCAGCGGCGAAAACAATATTCAATTAACAAAGCGTGTCAAATCAACGGACAAAAAAGTTTTGCACTGGTTTAGCTTTATCCTAACATCCATAAATTTATCACAAATTTGACATGTGTTTGTCTCACCGAATAAACGATTTTCCTCATCAGTTAATTTCTTCGTTGGTTTTACCATACCCAAATGTTCTTTATAAATTCTCTGCACATCGCATTCTAATTGATTCATAAAGTCTGTAGCGGCATGCTTCCCTCTATATTTTACAAATTTGGATAATGAATCATCATACGAACATTTAATATAATATGCAAAGGCGTAAGGTTCATGCTCATAACATTTGGTTGTAAATGATACTGACTCGTCTAATTCGCTATCATTATTATGGGTAGGTTTCAACTATGCTTCAAAATCAGCATAGATAACAAACGGCACCTTCAATTGTTTTTCGTAATTTTCAAATTGTAAAATATTTTGCTTTACTGTTTCCCAATAGTTATTTGTTCTTAGCGATTTGGTTGGTAAGACCTTTGGTAAGCCTTAACACGTTTACAATCTTCCCTCATTTGTCGTTCCAATTTATTTTCTTCTGAAAAATATACCAAACACCCCCCACAAATATCTTTTTCATAACCATTTCGCGATAACTGACTAGATACAAGTCGTGGCAAATTTTTAATCCAATAATAATGATTATTACCACTATCGTCACTTGTGATTAACAAATTTACATGCGCACTTTGTCGTCTTTCTGTATAATGCAATGGCCCTACTACAGTATTCGTAACTATACTTCTCAAATGTTGGTATATCATGCAAACTAACTGGGAATTGCAAACCTGTTATATTCAATAACGTACGCGGATTCGGATCGGACGACTTTCTCTGTGGTAGACCTGTTGGATCGCACAGCGCTGATGTTATAGCCCTAAAGATTCTTGATCATCATTTTGCACATTGATTACTGCTTCTTTCCGTTTGATATCTAGTGGTAGATCGATATAACTTGACGCCTTCTGGGGATTGTATTTATTGACATTCACCTCCAGATATAAAATTCGAACTAAAGGCCATAGTACAAGAAAACGTTATCCATTATTCAATATTGCACTACTCACAATAACATCTTACCTGAATCTTGCTCCTGAAGTTCAGACAGTTTTGCAGATATTTCATCCATAAATTGTCAATATACTGCATATAAATCAACACCTCTTGTAATTACAGCATTTTCGTGTTGAAAGATATAATTTCAGCAAATTCCTTGGTTGCCAGGTAGTGCAAAGTAAAACATTCCACATTGACCTTCACACAGTTGTGAACATAACGCATGTTCTCAATTAAATTTATCACTTTATCACGAATGTTATTTTAAAAATCATCCAGATTTATGTAGTGTCTTGGCTCTGCTACTTTATAGGTTACAATTCTATTCCCAAATGCTCCCGCTATCCTTTCCACACCATCATCGGTTAATACCAAAGCATTTGCTTTATGCGCATTACTACGGAGGTGGGCGGAGTACGATGTTTGATTCACGTAAATATTGCAGAATTCACATTTTCTAACATTGGCCAAGTCTTGCTGATTATTTAATTTTAGACGTTTTCCAAGACATGCTGTTCTCTGATGACGTTTATGATTATCTGCACGACTGAAACTTTTAGCGCACTGCTCACACTCAGGCATTTTAACTGTTTAAGACGATAGAGGAGATCACACTGAGGTTTCATTCTGCATACGGTGTATTTAAAGGTTCCCTCTTTACAGCGTCTTAAGGAGATTCGTACGTTCGGAGGTTATCAGGGTGATAACCTCCGGACGGCCCGCATCTTAAAAACTAGTTTCAATGTCAAGAGGCCAGACCTTGAAACTGACCACAGCGTGAGGAGGTTATTATACTGGACTATGTTAAACTGGTCTCCAGAGTGACTTCCTTGAATCCATACATATTTGAACATCCCGCGAAACACTGTATATGTTATAGTTTGTGTCTGTTTATAAAACAACCTAAGGGAGAGACGGTTAGATATATGATACAGGAGATGCTATCTACGCTGGCGTCCCGGGGTTGACTCCCGGCACGGACCAAAATCGGCTGGGAACAAATATATAGGAAGTAATGCCGGTGCCGGTGGTCCGGTTTGTCATGATGCGACGTGGACGTTAAAGAACTTTAGGAATTCCCTGAGTTCGACAAAATTCCTGAGTGTATGTAGTCAGCCCGCTGCTTCTACCGAAGTTGCAAAAATCGATCGACATAAAATAAACCATATGTTTGTTTGGTTGTGTATGATTTTATTAGCATTCTTAAAAGTACAACTAAGAACTTGTTTGCATTTAAGGAAGTTACAAAATGTACCTACATATGAAGCATAACATAATATTGAACAACAATACTGAAGAACGAAAAATATGTCAACTGTGTAATATATAAACACCCAGGTATGTAAATTTTACTACATATTTATTAAAACAGCCTAAATTAACAGGTTTTCAGATTAAATTCAAATTTAACAACGTTAAATACATTTAAAAGTGATCATAATAGGGGTCTTGCATGATTTTACCTAACTTAACAAATAAAATCCTTAGGTGGTAAGAATACCGTGTGTATTTTTTTTTTCGCTTAATAGTGTTGCCCTCAATTGTTATTGAACATCGAAGCTTAAAACGCGCCGTGACGTCATAAGATTGGTGAGCAGCTCAGCGAGCCTAGCCCGTAAAGAGCAGCCGGAAGAATAGGACCCACGGGCACGATAACAGCATCGAGTTGAATGTATAGCATCTGGAGGACGTTGTGTGCGTTCTGATAATGAATAAGTATAGTTGGGTCATGGAATCTTTGCTTGTTGTCAAAAGTGACAATCGTCTGAGAAGACGTACGTCCAACGTTAATGTCAATCTTTTCACATTTTTTAGAACGAGTGAAGCATGACAATCGCATCGTAACTACCTCATGTCACGTGACCTTCGACCAGGCATGTTACGGCACACCAATCAGAGCCCGTTGATATTTAAAGGGACGAAACCGATTTTAAAAAAATAATTGCGTACGAACCGATTTTTTCAAAAAACGTTTGCGGACGGTTCTGGTATACGGTTGGCACTAATAAAGCGTATTAATTTTTAACTTTGAGACTTAGTGCAAGACCCCTATTGAGCTTAACATTAACACGTCAGTACAATGTTATTATTAGGAAATAGGTGCATCATGAAAAATGTGCTCTTTCTTACTTGATGAGAATATTTAAAACAACAAATTCCAACAAAGTACAAAATTGTACTTAGTAATTCAATTGATTAATTGTCTTAAACCTAATAATTATCAAAACAACAGGGCTATAGTTTATTCCACAATAAAACTAAAATACAGATGATTTATTTAGGAAAATAGTAGTAGTATTTTTGAGCGATGCCTTGGTTAGCTTTTGGGTTGACAAGTCGAAAGAAAATGACAGGACGGGAAGCTTGGGACGGTGCAGAGCGTAGCCTTATGTTTTATTTCGTTTCCGTCTGTAAATAGTCATCTACCATTTACAATGATTTGAGTTTCAATTAGCAATATGTAGATATGATAGGTTATTCCGCTAAAATCTAGACACCTATGATGCTAAGCAACATCTGACAGTTTCGAGAACAGGTATATATAACTGTTTTCCAAAATCCTTCATCAATATTAGAAATGTTTTGTGCAAGGCGAGAGATTTACTGATTATAATATCGCGACATACCGATAATAATTAAATGTTATTAAAACTGATATGAATCTAATAGGTAAAAATAAAGTAACTAGCCCATAAGCTGTATAATTTTGTGATTTATTGTTCTACAAGAAATAATACGTAAAGTAGGCAGAGAAGATAATACTGGGCCTAGCAATATAGCCAGTTAAGTTAAATATATAAAAAAGATAAACTTACAGGGTGCAAATCTAAAGTATTCATTGCAATAACTCAAAAGTGAAACTCTACAGAAGGAATCATTTCAATTTAAGGGAGAAGGAGAACAGATGTCAGATATTTTTTCATAACATAATCACTATCATAGCGACATCCATACAAAACAACAACTGTCTGAAAAAATGTCTGCTCGGTGTTAACTTTTCACATTTATTTCAAGATAAAGTCTTCAGGTGAGATGTACGAAACTAACAACTGCGTTTTTGCAAATGACACTGCGTCACTAATCCAGTCTGCCAAACAAAAGAGATTATAACCGACACGGATCAAAATACGACAGCAATTCAGGTTTAATGCAAAGTCTGGGTCTGGATTCTGTAAGAATGGGACTCTCAATGCATATTAGTATAATCGCACTAAATGTTCTATTATTATACAAACTCAATACAAAATTCTTTTGAATAACCATTGTCTAATAGGTCTACTAATAGGTATCTAACCATTAATCACGAAATATAGCGAATGTACAACCTACATGCGTTTCCGTGCTTAATAACTTTGCGGACTATACATAGTCATTATAAATGATTGTAGTCGAAGGAGGCCATGCCCATGTTACTACATTTGTACCGCTTTACTGACACAAGTATCGCATATATAGTAGGTTATGCAACCAATTTAACAGCGGTATTAATTCTTTATGAAGCGGCAAACACAATTTTTTACATTTGATTTCAGCGCCTGCTCCGACTACAATCATTTACAATGACCCTATAGTTCGCTAAAATGCTGTGTTTCTCATGTCTAGACAATACATCAATACAGTGATACTCACCAGAAATCTACTAGTACCCCAAATTAAATGTGGACAAAAGATTGAAAGCTACTGTTGTTTTTTCCCTTGCACACAATTTCATTAAACTCTCGCCTACAATAAATTATTCGATAGATAGAGTACAAAAAAAAACCTTAAACAACAAAGGTTGTCGCCCACACAAACGATCGTGTGTTTTGCGTTACCTATTTTATAATTGACAAAAATTTCCATATGTTGCACATTAATCGAATGACTAAACTGTACATCGAGCTGCTCTAAAGCTAGAAACAGACTCTTGTCACGTCATCATGAGTTTACGTTGTCCAACGGGGCGGCGCGGCGCGGTAGTGTGCGGTTAGAGATAACGTGAAAGCAATCTGACTACCAGAAAGCGTAACTTCGCGTCGGCATCTTTGCTCGCAAAGGTACCAATTGTCCTGCTCTCCTAACCCATCCGATAGCATGGACGTTCAAAAAGATCACATAACGATAGTGACGTAAAAAACACTGACCGCGTGCTACTATGAGTGGACCGAGTGGACACTGTACGATATAATGACCTCCAACCAATTTGAATGGAAACGAATTCACATGACGAGTCATCAATCTGTTTCTACCATATGGGTTGATGAACACTATACGCGTCCGTTTCCGTTCCATGTCCATACTTTCTAATATATTGTGTAGTATAAAAACGGAACATTATGTTATCGCGACAGACTTTTCGAACGGAACGGTTTGCAACCGGAACGTAAATAGATTCATTTATAAATGTGTGATTCATTTAGTTCGTATATTATATTTCGAATATTTTACTTATATGGTACTATCGTGGCCATATATTATGTCCCTTCTTTTGACGTCCATTTACTCGGAAACCTAGGAGCGAAAAAAATTGAAAAAATTCTGGTGCTGTCCTTGATTAATATGCTACAACTCATAAAAATTAGAAACCTGTATGTGTTGGCGTTTTCCCGATTTTTCCAAATTAAGAAGAATTGGCGCTGTTTTTGCCCCGTAAATTTTATTCGTTTAACTTTAGCAATTAATTACTCCGGAAATAATCCATAGATATCAACGAGTATCGATTGTTTTCTTCAGTTTTTATACAATAAGGTTGTAAACAAGATTTTGATGGAAGCGGATAAATCTAATAATATGGAGTTAGCAGATTTTCCGAGTAGTGGTGAATACTAAATTAACCTTGGTTGATTAACTCAAAAATAATTTAAAAAGTATGCCCGATTTTGTTATATAAATATTCAAACTATTATAACAGTTTCAACAGCTTATTTATTAATAATATTTAAATACATGCAGAAACAATATAAAATAAATACAACTCTTGATATATTACATATATTACAAACGTCAGCTCTGACCGTATAAAACTTAAAAATATCAAAAAACTTTTACAAATTTAGCATCGTAAATTTGTAGACACATAGAATATTTTGCAGATCACTCATTAATTTTAAATGCTAAACCCGAAACCCGATTTAAATTGCCATGAATTCTCATGGGACTTCCAAATGCCTCTTCGTGGTTCTGTTATCTTATTGAGTTATTTTGCCATTATTTTTTAATTCGGTAATCTGTCGCCGGATACCCAATGTCTTTGGTGAGGCATAATCGCCGTGTCGTTTTATGTATTGTCTGCGTAAACACCAGTAACTATAGTAATGCACGTGCGATCCGCCACCACTGGCAGCGTCGCTGTCGATCCCTTCCCCCGCTCCCCAAAAGGACCGAAGAGCGCCGCGTCAACTGCAGCAATCATGAGATGCTTCAACTCGATCTTTTGTAAGGAAAATGCAAGATAAACCATGATTATGTAATAAACTTTAAACGTATGAATTAGTGGGTAGCCTATAGTCTATATTTCATTATTCTAGCTCTTCTAATAAAGGAATTGCTGGCATTGCATAATATTGCTTTTTGTGGGTCAAGCACTAATCCAATGATTTTACAAAAATGCACATTGAAAGCTAGCATTCCGTGATTTTGCTTTTTAATTCGTTCAAATCTATGTATTATTTCCGGAGTAATTAATTGCTAAAGTTAAACGAATAAAATTTACGTGGCAAAAACAGCGCCAATTCTTCTTAATTTGGAAAAATCGGGAAAACGCCCATACATACAGCTTTCTAATTTTTAGGAGTTGTAGCATATTAACCAAGGACAGTACCTGAATTATTTCAAATTTTTTCGCCCCTAGGTTTCCGAGAAAATAGACGTCAAAAGAAGGGACATAATATATGGCCACGATAGTACGTATATACCGTACACGTACACGTATACTGTAGAACCTATTGACTTCCAATTTGCTCAGTAATGCATTATATTCACTACAGTCAGTCGTACGACTCGCGCATGGAAGTTGTGATGCAGTTCAATCAATTTACCTTCACGTGTTGTCAAAAGTTGCATAAACTGATAGTTAGGAAATGATTGACGTGTCTCCACTGTTACGATATAAAATATTTAGGCGTAGACGTGATTGTTCAAATGCAATTACTTATCATCAACTTAGTGCTTACAAAACAGTTCTTCCCCTACATTTCATTTTTGATTAATAGTCATGCTTTGCCCTAGGAAAAATGAATTTGACTGTCACTGACTGATTGGCTGATTATGATTGCACCAGACGACTGTCATATTTAACAACACGTCAAGTTAAACCAAGAATTATAGAATAGAAGATTACGCATTGCACAGGTAGTCACTAATTTCTGAGCGAGTTTGACAATCAGCTGATTGCTGTAACTTCGTACTAGACCAAACCAAACAACAAACCTTGACAATATACGAATCATAACAGAGTACATTTAAGTTCGCAAAATACACAAGCAACAGATTTGAAAAACGTGTGAAAATAAAATGTGCGGTAAAACAACACAGAAAAATGAAAATAAAGCATCAAAATTCAGTTTTTTCGAGTCCGTCTGATGCCGGCGCCGGCGCGGCGTTCTGAAAAAGTGTATAAGTTTCTACCGGCTAAATACAAATTTCAATGATTTGGATAGGTAAATAATTAACTCAAGTTAACTAAAATTTACGAAATCGCTAACAAATCCGCTTTAGGTTTCATTCCGAAGAGACTATTGAGACATGGTGCTCACAATTTATAAAGTTGAAATTTCATATCTTAGTATTGTGACCTGACATAGATGCGTAGAACCAATCGATTTTTGTACGCTGATGTGCGTAATCTCTGTTTCTATCATTCTTGAAGATAAACTGACCGAACTGTACATCACTGAGTATCTGGTGCAATCTGCAGATTTATATTAGGTATCTGTGATGATATTCTTTATTTGGTACACCGAGAATTCACCTACACACAGTCCGGCTAGGACGGCCGGTCAACTGAGCTTAAATAACTTTACACCGTGTGCACGCATGATGCGTTATTGAACATCTGGAGAGTATTAAAAATTGCGATCTTAAGATATTTTCTTGTAGTAATTCGACTGAATAATTTCGTTGCTTCTGTTTGCTTAAAGTTTCAATAATGTTATATTTCATCGTACACGACGTTGGCACCATTATTCAATCAGATGAATATTGAAATATTGAAAATTTTATTTATAAAATTCGTTTTAATTTTTGTTTGAGTAGGTATATAAAATCACATCAAAGCTAAACGTAGTTTGCTCTATAATTTAGATTGCTAAAGTCGAGGTTTCAACCTAGCATTCTACTGAAGAAATACGGATAGAACGTCTTCCTTTGTGATTTTGTCAGTTGACGTTGTCTATTCGGCCTTGGCGGTTCCTGAGGTTCTGTGTATAGTGGCTCCCCTGTTCCTTCAATGTCATCTTTGTTGTCTTTAATATTAGATTCAACAAGTATTTTTTCTGAACTTGACAAATATCCTTCTTCTAGTAACAATTTAGGAAGATACTGGTCCTTGATAGTTTGTCCATTTTCGGACTTATTTTCGCGAATAACTAATTCTAAATCTTTGTTTGAGGTACCTATAGATTTTGTTTTTTTAGTTGTTGAAATCATATCGTCAATACTAATAGTGTATTTCGATTTATCTTCATTTTCGTCTAGATTTGCGATGTCAGATTTGGTTGTGGTTCGATCGTATTTCAATGACATTTCCTCGAATTTTGGCGAGTTCTCTTCCTCTTTATTGTTGAAGTGATCATAGATTTTATCATCGTCTTTTTCCATAGTTCCCTGTTCCAACTTCTTATGCTCTTCAACGTTGGAAGTTTGTTTCTGTATTTCATGTTTAAATTTGGTCTCTTGTGCTTTATTATCTTCATATTTCTTCTTTGTATTATACGCTTTCTTGTTGTTCTTCTCTGCAATTTTCGTCGTGATGAAGATAACTGAATTGGTGTCATTGTCACTTCCTGGCTTGTGAAGTTTGATCTCAACTGTTTTATGTTCATTTATCACTTTTTCTATCGATAATTTGTTGTCTAGATCCAAATCAATCTCGACGTTTTCGTCAAAATCATCAATCATTGGAAGCTGTTTTCTGTTAGTTCTGTTCAGTTTCGCCATAGGGTTGCCAGCTATTTGTGAAAACAGTTCGAATTCTTTATTTAAAGATTCATTGTCGTCGCTGCCTAATAAGTGCTTAGAGTGGTTGGGCGTAAACGACTTTGTAATAGGTTTCCCATCAGGAGTACCTTGACTAGTTAAAGTCGTAGATTTGTCTATGGCTTCTTTATTGTGGACTATGGTAGTGTAAATGACTTCTAATGGTTTACTTGTGATTGTTTCTTTTGAAGATCTTAGATTTGGGAATGTGGCAATTTTTTCTTTGTTTTCTTCAGTTCCAGTCTTATTTAGTTCGATGATATCGAAATTGGTTCCATTCTCTATAATACTGAATATTTGTCCTTGACTTATAGAGCTTGGATAATCATTTAGATCTGAAGTGTCCATAGTAGCAACCTTTGGGGCTTCACTATTTCTTACTGCTTCATTATTGACTATGTGAGTCATTTCTGAAGGTTTTGGTTCTATTTTCTCTTCAGAACTATTGGACATTTGTACGACATGGGTTGGATTAACCGTGCGTAAGACTTCGTATGTTTTTGGAGTATTTTCTGTGTTGATGGAGCTCGCAGTAGAGGTTGCTATGACCGTGTCAGTTTGTCTTCTATGTCTTGTCGGTGATGCGTAGTCACTGGTGTCTACAGTATTATAAAAAATCCATGGTCGTGTGGTTTTGATGTTGTTCTCATTGGAAGTAGTGCCAGAACTTGGGATTGTTGTTGCAGACCTTGTGGTTCTCTCCTCAAAGTCCTCGTTGTTTATGGTGCAAGCGAGCTGTTTGACCATTTCATCGTGATTCTGAAAATAAGAAAAATAACATTATACGATGGGAAATTACTCTACGGATACGGATAACAAGTACTGTTCTTCTTTTCTGTTATGTTGGCAGTATTTTGCTTTATATGAAATATTAAGTTATTCATTATTATTTTGGCATACGGTAATTGCCGAACGATGTTTGCGAGCTAAAGCTTTGGCGACGTTTTATCTCCAACCAGCGGAAAACTTAACGCTTGTGAAGTCAGTGGGTCTCGACAAACGTCAGATTATATTTATTAAAACAAACCGCTGCCATTTTGCATTCCTCGTTCATATCATGTACGAGTGTAGTATACATGTTGTTCAGCGTGAGACGATAATCAATATGTGGTGGTGGCCCAAAATGAGTGTTGTTTGTTTAAATCGGTCACGTGCCAAATGTGACTAAAATCCCGAAACAGGTGTCGCCTACTCCAAGAATTTATCCAAACCCTTTCGAATCTTGAAATCATAAAAATAGAGCATCTGCAAGAAGGGCGCCTCCTTTCCGTGAGATTCTTTTTAAGAACCTATTAGGTTTCAAATAAAAAAATCGCAAAGATGGGCAATTTTCAGCTATTCCAGTCTATATTGACAAGTTGATAATGCTTCAATTTGAATGGATTATGCATGAATACAATTGTTACAGCGTCCCCCAGGACTTGAGAGATCGGTTTTGGCTTAAAATAGACCACAACACCATGTTTTGTGCAAAAATGTGTTTCCATCAGTCATATTTGCAGGGTTTGACAGTCTTCTGCGTGGTGGCGCTAGTTGTTCTAGAATTCCTGGCTTCGTTACCAGCATTTCTACGGGTCTACGTAAAAATTAAGTTACAACCCATTTCTAACGCTGCGAGTTTGGGACAGACGCCAAAATTGTACGCCAATATGTGTAAAGATGTATTATTTTGGTCATAATATTGCAAACCTGCAACTAAATATCAAAAACATGATATTTTTCGTCCTGAATTTGCAGCTATTTCATAGTCCGACCAACCCACAGTGCGAAATTCGAACCATCTAGCGGAACTTTAATCTATTTGTAAAGTTATTCATAAATACAAAATATAGTTGCATTTCGGTAGTTTATTGTTCCCCTGATACTGTATAGCTAATAGATTTTTATGCGGCACCATACAACAGCTTTATTTACCGTTTAGAGCAGGCGCTGATACGGCGCTGAGTAATTATGGAGTCAACTGTCAGTTGAGTGGTTATACTAGCATTGCTGTAATTTATTCGAGCTAGAGGATTTTTTTTCGGAATCTACGTTGTTTATTGATATTGTTTTCAGTTTATTTCATTAAAATATATTACGGTACGGTGTGTCAATTATATTATAATTAAAAATAAGTATATATGGCAAATATTTTTCTTTTTTAGGCTAGGTTAAAGTTAGTTTTTGTGCGTTTTTGTGCGATACACTATATTATGTCTTGTTGCTGGGATACTGAGGTATTATAGTATAGACAAATTCTGTCCGCAACTTTCCGCATTGAAAATATTTTCCTGTTTTACCAGAATAATGTCCAACTTTCCCGCCGATCAATTTTTGACGTATGGATTAGTAATACGCCAAAAGATCGATCGGAGGCGGTGAACGCATTTGTTCTGGAGAGGTTGGGGTTTCCCGATCTTCCACATGATATCAAGAGAAGTTTAACACCTTTAATTGATACTTGCATTTACAAACTTCAGCATGGAGGAAAGCCCAGTATCACCAAGATAGATTTCTAAGCCGCCATGGAAAATGGCTTGAATGTAATATTACAATGCCTGATGCAGTTCTTCAGCCCATATCAAAATCAAATAAGTCCACAGGAAAACCTGAGAAAGATTTTGGGAACTGCTCTGCAAAGGTTCAAGCCAGAAAAGCAATAAAGTTTGCGGAAAACGTCTCGACAAATATGTTGAATAAAGCCGTAGCAGTCAGTCTCTACAAAGCTGGAAAACGAGATTCCGCCTCTATCATTAGTGAGCTTACTTCTGCATCTCCAGAAAGAGGGACTAGCTTTAAAAAAGCCAAAATATCTGCTGAAACACCTAATGACAGTCGAATGCAGCCAGAACAAGCATTGGTCCTTTTGATTGATGCAAACATATCTTCAAACCAGTACAATGTCATTCGTAATCAAGCATTGCAATTCAATTGTGAACTATATCCACCCTATTATAGGGTTAGAGAAGCAAACAAATTGTGCTATCCATGCGATATAAGTGTGAGCGAAACTTCAGCCGAGATTCCAGTACAGGCACTCATTGACCACACTATATCGCGAATATGCCTTTCTGAAAAAGATGTCCTTTCAACTTTAGATAAAATTGACACACTAAGATGTATTGTTAAATGGGGTTGTGATTGATCTCAGCAAACCAACTACAAACAAAAATTTAATACGGAGGATTGTTGCGATGGGAATCTCTTCAGCATCTTGTTGGTGCCAATTCAACTTTATTCTACTACTAATTATACCAAGGTAGTAATTTGGCAAAATCCTGCACACTCCTCTACGAGATATTGTCGCCCAATTAAATTTCTATCTGCAAAAGAAACGGTCCAACTTATAAACACTGAAGTGCAAAAAATCAGAAACCAAATAGACCAACTTTGTTCTACATCAGTAATGATCGATAACAAATCTTTTACCGTTAAGACTGAAATAGTGTTTTGCATGATTGACGGAAAGACATGCAATACAATTTCATCATGTGCTTCATCTCAGACTTGTTATATATGTGGAGCCAAGCCGCACGAAATGAACAACGTACATACTCTCTCAAAAAGAAATGTAAATTCCGAATTTTTAACATTCGGATTGTCACCCCTCCATGCCTGGATTCGCATGTTCGAGTGCTTGCTGCATACATCCTATAAATTAGAGCTAAAATCGTGGCAAGCTCGCGGGAAGGAAAACAAGAAAAGTGTGAAAGAAAGAAAACGTATTATACAACAAAAATTTAGGAGTGAGTTAGGTTTGTTGGTGGATATGCCCAGACAGAATTCCGGAAACACAAATGATGGCAATACTGCCAGAAAGTTTATTCGCAATCCCGAGCAGTCATCTGAGATAACAGGTATTAACATTAATCTAATTAATAAATTCGGTGTCCAATAAGGTGTCGTTTAATTAAAAATTCACGTGGTAGTCCTTATTATTTTCTTTATTTGATGGTCGCTACATGTTTCGCGTCTAACTAGACGCTTCTTCAGGCGCTACAATAATTACAAAACAACAGTAAATCAGATAAAAACTCACTATTCACAAAAACGGTCATCAGTATACACTTACATATCGTAAAAAAACTGTAGAAGTCACATAAATACGTCATACAAATACACATACGTAGATGAACCAAACTATAGTTTCAATTAGATATATATATATATATATATATATATATATATACAAGGATTCACTGTCGTCCGTTATTAATTAAGTTGATGATTAATGGGAAATCGACTGGGAGACTTAGTAATATTACTCTTTACTCATTTAGCCAAGCTTTCGGCGTTTATTCTACCGCCTTCTTCAGGGCACTATAACAATAATTACATATAAATATTTTTCACCACACCACATTATACCAAAACAATAGGTTAAACAAAACTTACATGATTTTTGAGGTTAACTTATAAAATCGACATCTTATCATTTTCCGCTAGCATTTCCACACTCTATTCAAGCAGTACATTCGGTCATGAACAGTTGTCACATAAATAAAATGAACAGAACAAAACGAAACGGTTAAAATTAAACTTGTCGAAGAATCAAAATCGGAAAACCATGCGACATGTGTACTGTTTTTCTTCTCAATGCGAATAATATTCCCAACACTTCAACCCCGGTGACTTTTCTGCTAACTTATTTCACTAACCTTGTCAAATTCATTATTAAAACGTAATTGCTTCTTCCAATAAACTATTGTAGTTATTATTTCTTTTTGTTTTATATTCCAGCAGGTAAGTATAGATGTTGCTTAAATTCTGTATGTCCGATCTTTTATTCATAGAATCCTTATTTTGGTGTATATGATACATTTCCAAAAAAGATCTTTTAAAATAATTTCTTTCCATATCTAATATTTTTACGTCATCATAATTTATTTGGTGGTCATTATCATTAACGTGAGCTGCCAAAGTACATCTCTGTTGATTGTTTTTACTGTCACTTTTGTGTCCCGATATTCTTGACTTTACAAGTTGTGACGTCTGTCCAACATAAAACAACTGGCAATCAGTACACTGCAACCGATAAATCACGTTTGATTGCAATAATGGTGGGGTTTTGTCTTTAAGCCTACTGAATAAATTACTTACTGTTTTAATACTTTTCTTTGCAATCTTTATATTTTCATTACCAAAGATTGCAATAATTTTGTTTGTTAAATTTGTTATATCTATAACAATAATATATCTTTTTTGGAAATGTATCATATACACCAAAATAAGGATTCTATGAATAAAAGATCGGACATACAGAATTTAAGCAACATCTATACTTACCTGCTGGAATATAAAACAAAAAGAAATAATAACTACAATAGTTTATTGGAAGAAGCAATTACGTTTTAATAATGAATTTGACAAGGTTAGTGAAATAAGTTAGCAGAAAAGTCACCGGGGTTGAAGTGTTGGGAATATTATTCGCATTGAGAAGAAAAACAGTACACATGTCGCATGGTTTTCCGATTTTGATTCTTCGACAAGTTTAATTTTAACCGTTTCGTTTTGTTCTGTTCATTTTATTTATGTGACAACTGTTCATGACCGAATGTACTGCTTGAATAGAGTGTGGAAATGCTAGCGGAAAATGATAAGATGTCGATTTTATAAGTTAACCTCAAAAATCATGTAAGTTTTGTTTAACCTATTGTTTTGGTATAATGTGGTGTGGTGAAAAATATTTATATGTAATTATTGTTATAGTGCCCTGAAGAAGGCGGTAGAATAAACGCCGAAAGCTTGGCTAAATGAGTAAAGAGTAATATTACTAAGTCTCCCAGTCGATTTCCCATTAATCATCAACTTGATATATATATATATATATATATATATATATATATATATATGTAAAAAGTTTTCGGTCATCTCGTGTAGAAAATAAACTTTATTTGCAACGTTTCTACAGACTCACATCTGCCATTATCCAGCGTTTAAAACTAACTACAAAACTTTAAACTATGTCAAACAAACTAGTGTCACATGCATACACGGTTGGTGAATTCGACGGGCAGTGGCAGGGCTGCTTCATCAGTTACCATGACTGGACCCATGACACGCAGTCGCGCTCGTGCGACTATGGCAACCGTCATAGAGGAATAGAAGGCGAATGCATGTGACACTAGTTTGTTTGACATAGTTTAAAGTTTTGTAGTTAGTTTTAAACGCTGGATAATGGCAGATGTGAGTCTGTCGAAACGTTGCAAATAAAGTTTATTTTCTACACGAGATGACCGAAAACTTTTTACATATACATAACGATCGTGAAAATCTAAAGTTAAATATATATATATATATATATATATATATATATATATATATATATATATATATATATATATATATATATATATATATATATATATATATATATATATATAATTAGGACACGTAGTCTTTGCCGTTGGAATATAAAATTGGTAGTAATTATTGGGGAATCCAGCAATAGTAAACGTTTTAAATAATTAGTACGTTCTTTATTATATCACCAAATTTTCGCGTGTGGATACACGCTTCTTCAGGGTCATCTGAAGAAACAACAATTAAAAACAAGCTTTAAGATAATTAAGTCTACTTACAATTTGTACGTTATTGAGAAGAAAGCAAGTTGGTGATTTAGCAAACATAAGTGATATCCAAAGCAGTCATTGGAATTGGCTTCGGGACTGTCTGCCACGAGTTTATCGCGAGCAAAATTCACTGTCACTTTCAGGACACCTGGCAATGTCAACAGCCCGTGTGCATAAAACGCGCCAAAACCAGCGCCGACGCTGAAGTGAGTAGCAGGCTGTCCCGAACCACAAAATGTGTCTCCAAGACAAACATAACAACAGAAAAAAAACTGATACAATTTTTGAAGTCGAAATATAAAACAAAAATGAACCTAACATAAAACACTAAACAAAAAATACTTTATTCGCTGAAGGCGCGTTATAAAGCAATTTCACCATTGTTGGAACGTCCCAAACTCAAAATATAAGCGTAACCCTCACTAAGACCATCCACATCTGACCTGAAATTCATATTATTAGGCGTGTTATTAATTTCTACCATCTCCAGAAATTCCCTGCTTTTTCGAACCTGTACTGTTCGTTTGACTTCCACCCTGTCAAAATCAATTTCATGGTTAGTGTTAATTGTATGGGATGCCAATGCACACAGAGAAGTAATTAAGAAACCTGCCCGAATTAGATGGTTTGCGGTACCAATCTATGGTTATGTGATTGTCATCGTTTCTTATGACTTTGGTGTCAAAGAAAGGCACCCCCCCCATCCCGCTCCTCCTCGATAGAGAACTGAATACTGGGATGAAAGGAGTTGAAGACTTCCACCACCGGGATGGGGGGGGTGCCTGTCCTTGACACCAAAGTCATAAAAAACGATGACAATCACATAACCATAGATTGGTACCGCAAACCATCTAATTCGGGCAGGTTTCTTAATTACTTCTCTAACCATACCATATGTCAGAAAGTTAATCTCATAAAAGGGATGAAAAATTGAGTGTCCAGGATCAGCCACCCCTCTTTCTTGCAAGAAAACTTAAATCAGCTTTCAGGATTGTTCCTAAACAACGGTTATCCCAAAGCCCTAATTAGCAAGATTTTATTTAATACTCAGGAGCGAGTTCCCAACCAGTTACCTCCAGTTTCCCCCGATCTCAAATATTTTAAATTTCCATACATACCTCAGATTGCCTCCAAGATATCCGGCGTTTTTGCGAGCGACAAGGTGAGGTTGGCCTTCTACAATTATCACCCAGTGGGTAAATATTTCACTAAAACTAAGGATAAAACACAGTTACAATACAAGTCCAACATTATTTATTCAATTCCGTGCGGGGTTTGTGAGCAGGTGTACGTGGGACAGACTTCCACTTGGTTAAAACAAAGGCTTACGCTCCATATGAGCGACATTAGAACTAAAAAAAATCGATGTGCATTGGCATCCCATACAATTAACACTAACCATGAAATTGATTTTGACAGAGTGGAAGTCAAACGAACAGTACAGGTTCGAAAAAGCAGGGAATTTCTGGAGATGGTAGAAATTAATAACACGCCTAATAATATGAATTTCAGGTCAGATGTGGATGGTCTTAGTGAGGGTTACGCTTATATTTTGAGTTTGGGACGTTCCAACAATGGTGAAATTGCTTTATAACGCGCCTTCAGCGAATAAAGTATTTTTTGTTTAGTGTTTTATGTTAGGTTCATTTTTGTTTTATATTTCGACTTCAAAAATTGTATCAGTTTTTTTTCTGTTGTTATGTTTGTCTTGGAGACACATTTTGTGGTTCGGGACAGCCTGCTACTCACTTCAGCGTCGGCGCTGGTTTTGGCGCGCTTTATGCACACGGGCTGTTGACATTGCCAGGTGTCCTGAAAGTGACAGTGAATTTTGCTCGCGATAAACTCGTGGCAGACAGTCCCGAAGCCAATTCCAATGACTGCTTTGGATATCACTTATGTTTGCTAAATCACCAACTTGCTTTCTTCTCAATAACGTACAAATTGTAAGTAGACTTAATTATCTTAAAGCTTGTTTTTAATTGTTGTGTTTCTTCAGATGACCCTGAAGAAGCGTGTATCCACACGCGAAAATTTGGTGATATAATAAAGAACGTACTAATTATTTAAAACGTTTACTATTGCTGGATTCCCCAATAATTACTACCAATTTTATGTTCCAACGGCAAAGACTACGTGTCCTAATTATATATATATATATATATATATATATATATATATATATATATATATATATATATATATATATATATATATATATATATATATATATATATATATATATATATATATATATATATATATATATATATATATATATATATATATATATATATATATATATATATATATATATATATATATATATATATATATATATATATATATATATATATATATATATATATATATATATATATATATATATATATATATATTTAAATAAATAAATGAAAATGCTCTTCTTTTATGCACAGGTTTATTTAAAATATTCTTGGGGTACGCGTTTCGGATTCGCGGAATGTATAACTTGTCGCTATCGGTGTTCTGAACACCGATAGCGACAAATTATACATTCCGCGGAATTTTTACTTTCAATTGACTATGTATTCGTGCCTAACCAACAACACATTTGACTACCGTTATTGTCTTTTTGTCGACGTTGATTGATTTGACTATTTGGCGGCTGAGGATGGACCTGCGGTCCGAAACGCGTACCCCAAGTATATTTTAAATAAACCTGTGTATAAAAGAAGAGCATTTTCATTTATTTATTTAAGCAAATTACTGCACTATGGATTTTAATCTCATATATATATATATATATATATATATATATATATATATACAATTAAGTGGTTAGTTAGGTGTTCGATCAATCAGAAATAAAACTCGCTATTTGTGACGGTACTATATTTCGGTCCTTGATGGGACCTTCTTCAGGTACTCATAACATCTAAAAATTTAGGCATAATTACAGACTATTCAGCACCGTACCTCACATGAAACGTGATACAATTACAATCAAAAGACAATTACAAGACTTACTTGGAGTTAACTGACCAGGATGACCAGACCGAATCACGACTTACATGCGGCAACATGAGGCATTCTCCTTTCAATTATTTAACATATTTAAAAGATTTTAAACACTAAACGGCACTGACACGTGCGTGTTTCACAATACGGGACATACTGAACGCAATGAAATGACGACCACAGATGTATGTTAGCCGTACGTATGTTGCCCCTGGTGGTAACAACCCCAACCATCAAACAACCGCGTCGATTTACTCAATTTACAAACAAGACAAAACCGATACAAAACAAACGTTAGCACATACAGTGAATTAAACAATTTAAAAAAAGAGCGAGCAATCATCGCTCCTATTCATGGTTCCCTCCCGTCTGTGTTTATCCAAGTTAATGATGTTGGAGTAAACGACGCTCAGGCCTTCCGTATCCTGTCTAAAATTCACAGTATCATCGGTGATGTTTATGTGATACATCTCCAAAAACATTCTGTTTCGGTAGCTGGTTTCCGACTCAAGAATTTTTACCCCATCAAAATCGAAAGTGTGGTCGTTTTCTATGGCATGACAAGCAAGAGCACATCTATTCTTGCGAGTTCTACAGTCACTCTTGTGCAAATTCAATCGGCTCCGCAGCCACTGAGTGGTGACACCCACATATTTGCCTTGGCACTCATTACAGCATATGGAATAAATAACATTTGACTTATAAAGAAGTGGTGTGGTGTCTTTTAATTTACCGAATATTAATGACAATTTGCGGGGGTAGTGGTGCACAATTTTTACGTTATTCGACAACAATGGCCGAAAAACCTTTTTCAGTTTATTAGTTAAAACCGGTAAATGCATCAACTTAACAAAGGCGGGCTGTACTTGTAGGGGAGGATCAAAAATGCTCCTATGTGGTTGTGCATTGGTGTTGGTGCTAAATAGTACTTTATTTATTAATTTTCTCGGAAAGCGATTGTTGCCGAACACATCCCGTAGTTTCTCTAACGCTGAAAGATGAAACTGTGGGTCACTCAATCTCAAGACACGGTTTTTCATTGCTGTAATGGTGTTGATCTTGTTGGCAAACGAATGTGCCGAGTAAAAGTTAATGTAACGGCCCGAATAAGTGGGTTTGGTGTACCAGTCAATGGCCACAGAACCGTTCTTCAAATTAACAACTCTGCAATCCAGAAAAGTGATGCAATCATTGGTCTCCAACTCGACCGTGAACTGTATGTTGCTATTAAAGCCATTAAATATCGCCAAACTGTCCTCAACGTTATCAGATGGAACACAGGTAATAATATCGTCTACAAACTTATATATGAAAGGAACGTCAAAATTGAGATTCGGAAGGATCCAGTTCAAAGCATTATCCATCACCATGAGAGCTAAAATGGGACTCAAAGGAGAACCCATCCATTGAATTTGCACAAGAGTGACTGTAGAACTCGCAAGAATAGATGTGCTCTTGCTTGTCATGCCATAGAAAACGACCACACTTTCGATTTTGATGGGGTAAAAATTCTTGAGTCGGAAACCAGCTACCGAAACAGAATGTTTTTGGAGATGTATCACATAAACATCACCGATGATACTGTGAATTTTAGACAGGATACGGAAGGCCTGAGCGTCGTTTACTCCAACATCATTAACTTGGATAAACACAGACGGGAGGGAACCATGAATAGGAGCGATGATTGCTCGCTCTTTTTTTAAATTGTTTAATTCACTGTATGTGCTAGCGTTTGTTTTGTATCGGTTTTGTCTTGTTTGTAAATTGAGTAAATCGACGCGGTTGTTTGATGGTTGGGGTTGTTACCACCAGGGGCAACATACGTACGGCTAACATACATCTGTGGTCGTCATTTCATTGCGTTCAGTATGTCCCGTATTGTGAAACACGCACGTGTCAGTGCCGTTTAGTGTTTAAAATCTTTTAAATATGTTAAATAATTGAAAGGAGAATGCCTCATGTTGCCGCATGTAAGTCGTGATTCGGTCTGGTCATCCTGGTCAGTTAACTCCAAGTAAGTCTTGTAATTGTCTTTTGATTGTAATTGTATCACGTTTCATGTGAGGTACGGTGCTGAATAGTCTGTAATTATGCCTAAATTTTTAGATGTTATGAGTACCTGAAGAAGGTCCCATCAAGGACCGAAATATAGTACCGTCACAAATAGCGAGTTTTATTTCTGATTGATCGAACACCTAACTAACCACTTAATTGTCTACATCACGATCAAATACCTTTACGCCTATATATATATATATATATATATATATATATATATATATATATATATATATATATATATACAGGGTCCTGCAACTAAGCTCCCGTCTTCTGTAGCTCACTTACTCATTAAGCTAAGAGTTTGACATTTTGCAAGCTTACCCTGTACTTCAAGGTACAATTCAAGAAATTAATTTTTATTATACAGGGTCTTCCAAAAATGTGCAACGCCATGGTAATATATTTTTTTAAATTGCATGCTATACATTTTTCTACACATTTGGAAGCCTTTTATGGTTGCCTACATATCACCAAAATTTTATTGAAATCGGTTGAGTGACCGCAGCGGAAAAAAATAAAAACCAAAAAAAAATTATTTTGCATCGTAGGCTTTAAAAATCAATAAAAACCACAAAATGCACCTCGTTAATAAAATGTTGCGACGAGCTTATTAAGTTAGATGTAATAGTCTCGTTAACCAAGTGACATTGATCCAAATTATACAGGGTGACCAAAATCAAGTGTCAAACTTGTCAAACTTCAAAGCATGTTATTGTTCTTATTTTAAATTGGAACCCATAAATTTTTTTATGTGAAATGATGCAGAATTAAAAAATAAATATTGTTTCTGGATACAACCGCATCACAATTCCCAATATTTTAAAAGTTATTCGCCAAAAACTCATTTTTCAACGTTTCCAACGGCAATTTTAGATAATAAATATCGTACGTGGCTTTGAAAAACAATTTATTTCATAAAAAATAATAGACGTATTTTAGATTTGAGTGTACTTAATTAAGTAGTTAATCAAATCCTAAATTTACTGCATAATTTACCTATAGCGGTAAGGACGGAAATGTGGCTATAGGCAAATTTTGCAGTAAATTTAGCAATTGAGTAACTACTTAATTAAGTACAGTAAAATCTAAAATACCTCTCTGCGTTATATTTTATGTAATAAATTGTTTTTCAACGCCACGTACGATATTTATTACCTAAAATTGCCGTTGGAAACGTTGAAAAATGAGTTTTTGGCGAATAACTTTTAAAATATTGGGAATTGTGATGGGGTTGTATTCAGAAACAATATTTATTCTTTAATTCCGCATCGTTTCACCTAAAAAAAATTATGGGTTCCAATTTAAAATAAGAACAATAGCGCGCTTTGAAGTTTGACAAGTTTGACACTCGATTTTGGCCACCCTGTATAATTTGGATCAATGTCACTTGGTTAACGAGACTATTACATCTAACCTAATAAGCACGTCGCAATATTTTATTAACGAGGAGCATTTTGTGGTTTTTATTGATTTTTAAAGCCTACGATGCAAAATCAATTTTTTTTGGTATTAATTGTTTTTCACTGCGGTCACTCAACCGATTTCAATAAAATTTTGGTGATATGTAGGCAACCATAAAAGGCTTCCAAATGTGTAGAAAAATGTATAGCATGCAATTTAAAAAAATATATTACCATGGCGTTGCACATTTTTGGAACACCATGTATAATAAAAAATAATTTCTTGAATTGTACCTTGAAGTACAGGGTAAGCTTGCAAAATGACAAACTCTTAGCTTAATGAGTAAGTGAGCTACAGAAGACGGGAGCTTAGTTGCAGGACCCTGTATATATATATATATATATATAAAATATATAAAATACACCAGTCGTTATCTCCTTATCCCTGTTTTATATCAAGAGACGACGTTACATAACCTTAATTCTTATATATATATATATATATATATATATATATATCGGTAGTGGTTTCTCTTATAAAATCACATAAAATTTGGGGTTGAGGTTAACAAACTTGACTAGCATACAACGTGGTAGACAGAGCGGCGACGTGTGCATTATGTATAGAGATATATATAGTAACGTGCGCACGAAAATCCAAACCGCGGCAACCATTTTCGAATTCGGATGATTATCAGTTATTTGAAGGTTTGCCAATTTCAAACTATACCAAGTAAGTGTGCAATTATAAAAGTAATTTAAATAGCGGTCTGTATGAGAGATCGTTCTGCTTATTGAGGCAATCAACCGTTCTATCCTTGACAGCTTTCTCAATCTCAAACGCTTCAAGTATCTTAATTTTTGAATTTTTCACACATTTGTGAAGCAATTTTGCGTTTGTATTTTCAAAATGATGCCCATTATGGTTGTGGTGCTTAAATATATTTTTCAAAGGATTAACATTATAGTGTGAATTAAAATTGATAGATTTGTAGTTAGGATCATTTCTTGTTTTGATATTTATCTTATTATTGTTGAAGAATTTTCGTTTTTTGTTAATGATCCTGTCTACAAGGTTGGTATTATATCCATTGTTCCTAGCTATTGTTTTTATTATTAAATTTCTTTTTTGAAATTTTCCTCGGAAATAGGGAGGCTGAAGAGACGGTGCACCAGGCTATTAAAAGCTGCTAACTTGTGTGTGAAGTGGTGGTTAGACTTATACGGTATTATGACGTCATTGGTTGTAGGTTTTCGGTAAATGTCGTATACTAGTTTATTTGAAATTGAATCTCTTGTGATTGTAATGTCTAAAAAATTCAGTGTTTTTTCCGTTCTATCTCTAGAGTAAATTGTATCTTTGTGTTGAAATTATTTATAAAATTGTGAAAAACAGTAAGAAGATCTCTGCCCCCGCTCCACACACAAATCACGTCGTCCACGTAACGTTTCCAAAACTTTATATGCTTTAAGAAACTCAGTTTGGAGCTAAACATTCGTTCCTCTAAGCTGTCGATATAAACGTTTGCCAGAAAAGGAGAGAGAGATGAACCCATTGGGAGACCATCCCCGAGCTTATATGTCTCGTTATTAAAGTTGAAAAAATTCTGTTCTGAAGTCAGTTTGAGCATAGTTGATATGTCCTGCTTTTCCTTATCGTTTAGGTTTGCTGAGGCGATTAGATTGTCAACCACGCGTAGAGCTTCATTTGTGGGTATGTTTGTATATAGGTTGACTATATCGAAAGATACAAGAAGATATTCGTCTTTGATAGTAATTTCCTTTAAAAGAATAGCAGAATAGAAGTTCAACTGAATTCTTTATGGAATATTTCGATTCATATTGCATATATTAATCTAATTAATCGTTTCCGTGTAATTCTGGAATGCCTGAATTGCTGTTTCCCAATAGATGAGAATAAGTTTGGAGAATATACTAGCGTAACTTTAGATTTTTATATGCAACAGTATTCATGGTATAGAATGCCCGTAACTGTACATAAAATTCTACGACATGGAAAAGACATTGTATGCTCAAGCATTTTACCAATTGGTCAATTTTCTGAAGAGGCTCAGGAGGCTAGAAACATAGATACGCGTAAATACCGCGAACAATTTACAAGAAAAAATTCAAGAGAAGACACGAATACCGATTTGATAAATAGATTATTAGACAGCTCTGATCCGTATATATCGAGTATACGAGTTTCGCCAAAATCAAAACGGAATCCATTATATAACTTAACATCAGGGAAGGATATCTTGCCAAAAATAATTAAGTTCCGCTAGATGGTTCAAATTTCTTACTGTGGCGACCAGGGCAACAGAATATGTCAGGACGTTGATACATACCAACCAGTCCTCGCTCGTGGTGCCTGTGTGCGGATCGCATGGCGCACAGTGGTCGATTTTGCACTTCTATCTGACCAAAATAATTTTTTTTTGTATATGTACTTCCAATAGTTATTAGATATGCGGAAAAATAGTTTAAAAAGCTCAGCCATATAGTGGATGTGTTAAGGGGGTTGAAACGTATATTTGGCGTGAACATTCTGAAACTTGTGAGTATGATAAATACAGGAAAAATAGTAAAAAATCTAGCACTTATGGGGTGGGTTTTGGGGGTAGTTTAGATACAAATTTAGTTTTAAAGTTTTGAAACCTGGTATTTTAATTTTAGATATTTTTGTTATTTTTTGTTTGTTTTTTAAATATGATATAATTGTCGAATAGCGATCATGGAAAAGGTGTGAGTTAATGAATTAAATAAAACACCAATTTTTTTTATTTTCGTGTTTTGAACGCCCGCAAAGTCTTTCAAATTATTTTAATTTTTAGTTTTTTTTTAATATGATATAATTCGGGAATGTGCAATTATGGAAAAGGTGTTAGTTAATGAATTACATAAAACACCTAATTTATTTTTGTATTTTCATGTTAAGCTAAGGCTTTAAAATTATTTTAATTTTTGCTATTTTTTTATTTAATTTTTTTTTAATATGAAATAATAGTGATAATTGATAATAGTAGTAATCCACGCCTTAATACCCCCAACAGCTTTCGCCACTACGGGGGCATCGACAGGCCCGAATTATCATTATTATGGTGCGCGTCCGTGGCACGTCTTAAGTTGTTTGGTTTTCAGCATTCGCCGAGGAGTAAATGGCCCGCACAGACGTGGGCCATAATAATGATACTTCGAGTCGGCCGATGCCCCCGTAGTGGCGAAAGCTGTTGGGGGATGTTAAGGTGTGGATTATTATTATTATTATTATTATTATTATTATTACTATTATATGATATTTAAAAAATATCAAAATTAATAAAATTTTAAAGCCTTTGCGGCAGTTCAAAAAAATAAAATAAAAAAATAGGTATTTATTTCATTCATTAACTCACACCTTTTCCATAAATGCACATTCCTGAATATCAAAATTTAAAAAAATCGGCCCACCCTACTGTTTAGATTTAATGTTGTGTATGGTGTCTCATGCAACGATTGCGATTGAAAGTACGAGGGTGTAACTTCTCAGTGGCTTCGAAACCGCCTAAATTTACACAAAAGCGACTGCAACACCAAAACAACAGATGCACGTTGGCGGCTCACGCGATCAAAAATAAACACACTTTCAACTTTGATGAAGTGAAAGTGCTTGACACTTAGGCAAAATATAACAACAGAATGTTCCTCGAGATGTATTATGTCAATATTACAGGGAATACTGTTCATTTTAAACTAAACGTGGAAAATCTAAGCAACATATAATAGCAACTCATAATCGATTATGATTAGAATCGCTCTAAATCGGAGAATGGTGTACGCTCGTTACTAGCTTTCTGAGGCTTTTGACGTTTGGCTTGTTTAATGGTGAGTGGTTGCATATGTCACGTGGGCACCGTACGACACCACACGGTTTGCGTGGTTTGATTTGGTTTGTGTATTGTATAATGTCGAAGTATCTTGTTAGTTACTGTGAAATGCTGATGGATCGTCTCGTCTAAATATATTTGTCTGCAATTATTCACTGCCTCATTAAGACTCGAAGTAAGTTCTTCTGCCGATAACACTCTGTTTGTTTTGTAAAGATTTGTAAACTTATTTTTAGACCATGCCATGAAGAAATATTGCATTGATTGAAAAAGTTGCCTTTAATTTTCACCATGATCGATACCCAAACAAATATTGAATCGCACAGAAAGGTCAAAAAGGGTAGATGGATCAGACGCGTGTCTCCTTGGTGGCGCTGCCAACAAAAATTCGAAATATTTGCGACAAACAAATGAGCGTTGGAAAACTTACAAAGGAGCAACTAAAGGCAAAATATTCTAATATACTCCGTCAGCCAAGCAGCCCTCACAGTACTTGACAGCTACAAAATCCAGTCCACCAAAACCTAGGAATGCTTCGAAAACGTACCGACGAGACTGGCAGAAACGAACACTGTAACCCTACAGTGGCTGCCAGGACACACAAGGGAGAGAGGCAACAAACTACCCTACAAACTGCCAAAAAAGGTTCGAGTAGGCCATGCATTAGACCAGAACAAATTAGACCAAACTTTGGGAGAGAAAACCCCTCAACCAACCCTTCCAAAGAAAATTTAGTCGGAAGACTCTTCAGCCTCATTAACTCGGTGAAGATCTTCGATTATTTAGTTCGTCGGTGGCAGTACAACAAGCCACATGGCTGCTGTGCTTTTTGGCGCCCCCAAAACACTTATTTTCTAGTATTGTAGGTTAGGTCAAGTTATAATAAGCTTTGATAAAGATCTGCCAAACATGAATGTTTTTTGTCGAATGATGCAAAAATGAGGTACATGAATATATTCATACAATATTTTTATTACAAGAAAGTAAAATAAATGCCGTATGGGGTTACATTTCTAGCCATCTTACACAATTTTTGACCTGTTGCTCTCCCATCATCTGAGGTATACTTTTATTCATACTTACTGCGTTTCCTTTGCAAGCAATCCTTTTTGTTCCGTCCAACCCGCAATCTGACGTTAGCTCCAAGGCTGACTGCTCAGGAATGTAGAGTACCGTCAGCGAGGGCAGTTCTGTTAACAGGCAGCCCTTAGGCCCAGTGGCCCATCTAGGAACTATAAATAGAGAAATTATCTTAGGGACACAAATGCAAAGGTCAGTGGGTAAGTAAATTAAATGGCTTGTTATCTCTCAAGTACATTTAAATAAATATAAAAATAATCGGTGCGAGGATATCGCTCACCAAGGGTTCCGTTCCATCAAATTGTTATATGTATGCATTTATTTCTTAACTTAAAACAGAAATGTCCCTATCATTTGTTCTTTAAGAAATGAAAGTCCTTTTGCTAAGAGTATTGTAGTTGGCGAGTTTGAAGAGCTTACGATTGTATTTTAATTAGAAATATGAAGGTGCTTTTTCTTGGGTTATTATAAATTAGAAAATCTTTTGTTTTGTAATTTCATAATGTAAAATAGAAAGTTACCTATTATGTTTTGTTTAAGAATAATAAGGTTATGTTTCTAATCATTATTGGGGAATTGAAGGTTTATGTTCTTCATGACTTGTAAATTGAGGATTGAAGTATCTTATGCCGTGTGTGACTTAATTTGCGAATTTAAAGTTGATGCTTGTGATCATTATTGGAGAGTTGAAATTTATTAGCTTTGTGTAGCTAAATTTGAGAATTTAGCGTTTGGATTATGTGTATTATGATTCGAAAATTGGAAGTTGGTGTTCGTCGTGAATCATGGCTAAGAATTAAAATTGATTTGCTTTATGTACCAGAATCTGAGAATTTGGAGTTTATGTGTTTTGGTGTATAATAATCAGACACCTATAAGATACTGTTCTTCGTGTGTTATAATTTGAGAATGGAAAGTCTTGTCTATCAGAAATTGAGTATTGGAAGTTATCAGTGTTTTGTGATTCATAAATTATGAATCGTAAGTTTATGTTCTTTAGGTATTATAATTAGAGAACGGATAACCCTTATGTTTTGTCTAACATTATTTGTGAAATGAATTGGAATTTGTGTATTATAAATTGAGAGAAATACCTTATACCGTATACGTAACGTAATGTGAGAATTGTACGTTTGTGTGTTTCGAGTATCGTAATAGCGCACGTTTAGGTCCTTGATCGTTATGTATCATAATTTCAGAATTAAAGGATAATGCGTTTTGTTGGCATGTTATGAAAGTTGAACGTTGGTATATAATTCAAAAGTTTTTCTAGTTTGTGTGTCGCAATAAAAAGGAGTGGATCATTTGTACACTTTGCATTTATTTAATTGTTAGTTGTTATTAATTGTGAATTGGCCTTTGCACATTGGGACAGATGAAGAAGGTATGTGTGGAAAAAGTTTTGAGAGAAATATAACATCATTTTGTGTAAGCCAAACTACGGTTCCTGAGTTTAAGATGTAAAATAAACCACATGTAGTTCCTGAGCTAGGAGCCGAAAAGAGAAAATATAGAAATGAATGGTAAAGTCACCATTGTTGTGAATACGAGAATGTTGATGGTTGTTGAGCTAAACTATGGTAAAAACTGTATTACAACAAGAACCAACAACTAAATTATCAAGCAAATTCATTTGAAATAAATTAAATGTATGACCTTACCTGGGAGCTCGCAGATAAAGGAAGCCATTTGTGGTCCGCCGCAAGACATTGCGTGCCATCGAAAGTCTGCGGCAGGATCCATCGCGACACACAAAGGATCACCTCCTTTCGGGATGACTTCTTGCCAGTGGTCGTTGTTGGTCAGTGGTTGGTAGTCTCTGTATAACAAATAAGTACGTGTTAATCTTGCATTATCTTTCCATAATACTTTTTTTCTTTATAAAATTAATAGTTTAGCTGCATGAGAATCTATTTTATTGAGATAAATCGTAGGTATTGTCAAACCATCAGCATTTGACACTACCTACACTACGACATTAGAATAATAGTTATTTATGTCACAAGTGCCGAAAGTATGGAATAGTAGCATGTGAGCGAGTCGCGCTATCTAGTTTTCGGCAGGAGTGACACCAACGTTAATTGTGTTGCTTTTTGAAAAATATATATTTAAAAAAAATAATTAAAAAATGGTGATATTTCTGTGTAGGAAATGTTAGGTTGGTACCACTTTGACGAAACGTCAAGTTTAAAATGCTAATTCAAATTCTGACAGATTTATATTTGTTCATGTAGATGTCACATCCGAACCAACATCCTAAAATAAAACTACACTCATCGCTATACTTTATTTACAATTTTCTCAATTTATCGTTTTTAGAATTAGATATAAAGTGTGAACGTTCCTTTGCCACCGGCGTTCCTTCGCCACCGGCACGGAGCATCATGCGATTCGTGTTACCAAGCGGGCTGGTGATGGTAACCTGGACGACGGACAATGACGTTTTGAAAAAGGGAAGTGTCACTCATCGAGTGCAGCTATAACGTCTTTGTCATATTTGTTCATGCGTTTATAATTATTAAAGTTTGTTCTACATCGACTGAGGGTTTCTTTGGTTAACTGGAAAAGTGGTTTACAGTTCAGGTGTGTGGTGTAATCTATTGTTCCATGGTGTATCATTTATCTGATTGTTTTTTTGATACTACTGATACGAAATGGGTGGCGCTATACGCAGATCGTTCATCTAATTTGACAAATATGTACAGACGAGCAAGAAACGATATCGAGGTACGCAAACGTACTACTAAAAGGAAACGACCCTTTTGCCGGCCTCTAGGTTATCAAGAGCTCATAGAAAAATACGTTTTCTACGGAGCCAAACCAGAGAAAACGTCATAGTCGAATATTTGCGAAATACGTTTGCATTTAAGTAAGCCAGCCACAAACAAATACGTTTGCTTGAACGAGAGCATAACCGAATACGTTAGCTTGTACAATTGCCACGTAATCAGGTACAAGGTGGTACACCAGCTACCAGGTATAGTCTAACTGAGCGAATGGCTACAGCGCAAGCAAGCGTCCTCACCGTAAATCGCCTATTCTTGCGAACAAATAAAAATACAAGCTAGCACCACGCAAGTGAGAGATAGTTTAGTCTTTCTAACTTTTCTGTTCCCGTTCTGCAGATTTTGACTAGCTGATGACTTGTGACACAAGTTAAACTCGGAGTGGTGAACAATGTGATCAATGGAGATTGATAAAGCTGGATACAAGGCACGAATTGGAAGATACGTTCTACAGAATTTCCAAGAATACATCAGATACGAATAGTAGATATAATAGTATGTCTAGTACTATAGTTCGTAGCGACTGTACGCCCGAGTTTTTAACGGAAATTGACATTATGTCTGCTGCAAAAGGTATGAAAAATATAAACCAGATAAACGTTATCAAAAATTGGATGACATCACAACCATCTATCCCATTTAGGCCCGTGGCAGATATGACAACCACTGCGTACTATAGCGTAAATTTATGAGTCCAAACAAGTTTTATTACGTCCTGACTTACGAACTGTGTTTCATAGAATATATGATAGACCCTTTACAAATCTTAATAGATTCAAATGATGCTGCTGTCATCATCAGATAATTGAACGCAATTGATTTGAAATTGCAAGACAGCCCCCTATTGAAGGACTCACAATGAAAGGTGGATAAAGACAATAGGAAACCATATGTATTTATCCATTTTTCCATTCTCATGCCTTCAATTTATTTACCTATTTCTGTTGGATGATTTTGATGATTTTTAACACTTCATGTTACAGGATATAGTGTATCTCAAACAATAGCGCGCCTGAGGATTATTAAAGGAAAATAGGAATTATATAAAAGAAACAAATATATACCAACAAAATCTAATAATCAGGTTCAGCACGTCAGCAAATTTGGAATTTCGTACTTAAGTTAAGTTTTTCACGAAACCGAAAGATGGGGATCAGTGATCTCAGATAAGAATACGTTAAGTAAAGATCGAGACCAATAGTGTATCCGTACGTTCAGGAAAGACTGAGTAGTCTCTATTCATAGCTACGAATGTCATATATTGTATCTTGGAAGCTTCGATTGGCTAGTCGTAGTTATAAATGTTCATGAACCATGGAGGTCATGAACTCACACATAACCTCAACATAGTACCTTTGGCTTGCCTGAACGTGTTTTGGGCGCCCAGGTCACCATAATATAGCCTCAAAATACTACCAGTGACATTTGTGAAAGTATTTGGTCAAATGCCTCTAGAGTACAGATTAGGATTGGAGCGTTGAAAATTCATGACGTTAGGTCGGGAAATGGCTCAAAAGCACCATTTGCCGGACACATAATCTTTGATATAAGAAACATACAGGAGTCGTCATAAGATTTAAGAGTAATGAAAGTAATAACGTCGCCGCCATGAAGTGTTTGTGATTAAACAACAATCGAAAGTACGTTTTTCAGGACATCGAGAAACATGTGATTATAAGTTTAACAAAATTACGTTTTGTTTTGCTTAAATGTTACTAATGTTACTAAAATAGCGATTACAGTTAAAGATGACAAGTATTAACGTAGAGACCGTATCGTATGCATTTAGAAATTGAGAAAAGTTAAAGAATACAGTGCAGAATCTTATAGATACAAAAAAATACGAATAAGTCGCTAAACCAAGTGAAATAATTATGGTGAAATAATTCATACACTGAACTGATGTATATGAACTATAAGGCACTCAATAGAAATCCCGTTACGGACTTATTCAGTTAGCTCTGAAGAACGGAATAACATGGTTTGCGAAACGTCAGCAATTATGAATTTTGACGCACGACACAAGCCGGAAACTGGCCCTGGAAGCCTACGTCCTTATAAGAAATATCCCCTTGTACAAATTGGTAATCTTATTGATAATCTAAAAGAAAATAATTCTGCTGCTTTCACAGGTTAATTCCATGCAAATTCCAAAACATTCTTATAGTTACAATTTACGACAGCTATGTCTTATTTACATGACAATTGTAATCATGCTCGTATCATCAGCCTAAGTGGATCAGGTCATGTAGAAGTCAGAGATAGTTTTTAACTCTTCAAGAGACTAAGGATGAACTTAACGAGCGATATAAGAGAAGGAGTAAAACCAAAAAGTATTGAAAAGAGTTTGCTAGTACTGCTAAGCCAAGATGAGTATCCGAGACAAAAAAAAATATTGTTGGGTAGACCAATAAGACCAGCAGGATGGAACAGAAACTTCGAAAACGTGCAGGACGAAGTTGCCGCACTAGCGCTAGGAATGTTGAACGTTCAGCTTTCGTGTTTAAATTCGAAAACAACAGACTTGAACAGTGATAATATTTGAGGTGAAGATTGAAGAAGATATGAAGCAGAATAAGAGTTAAACTATAAAATTCGTAAGAGCTCGAACCACTTGCAGATGTGCATTTATGCAATTAATTTATTTTTATTTATTAATTACGTATTTATCTATCTGATCGGAATACAGTTCAAGATGGTTGGAATGGCAACGTCAAGACAATTTGCTAGGGTGAGACGGTCCTGGTATGGCTGACCGGTTGATTGTGGTTGACTATACATTCATTTCACGATAGAATAGTAATACCCAGATGTAGGTGCGATAAGAGGCAGTCCTATAAGAAGCGACGTTTGTGAAGACGTGAACTAATCTTAACGTTGGTATTGTTAACATATCGATCAACATATAGGTGATGGGTTCAGTCTACTAAACTCCAAGATGGGAAGTGCAAACGTATGCATGCATTGTGGTCTCCTGAGATGATAGAAAGCATGGTTAAGCGTGTAAAAATTGAGTGTATATAACAATTGTGTGTATAAGGTTACGCCATGCCAACTGGAGATATACGGATAATCTCATTAAGAACGCTACGCAGAATTCTTTTGGCTTTACTAATTCCACGACGAGTTATCTGCACGGGTGGCATTTCTTCTAGGAGCAAAAGCTTCACAGATTACTGTACTGGGTTAGGCATAAAACGAGTACTCTGTGCAACTTCCGCCCCACGGGCTAACGGCCAGGTGGAGAGAATGAATCGTTCGATCCTTTCAGCAGTAACGGCTGCGACCGTGGATGAATAGCGGTGGGATGATACCATTTCAGCTGTAAAGTGGGGAATTAACTCTACGGTTAATGCCACCACTAGGAAAAACCCTTACGAGTTGTTCTTCGGTTACCGTTCACGAGGCATTAACGATGCATTCCTAACGGCAGAGGTTTGCTCTGATAGACGTCCAAACAGAAAACTTAGTAAAATCTCTGATAGGGTTACGTCCAAACAGAGAAGTTACAAAGAGTATTACAAAAAAGCATGTTGTTACGAAAACGTGAGTACATATTTGGTACAAACTTAACTAATATTAGTTGTTAGTTTGCATATAAAACCGTTGCGAGGGCGAATGCAAAGGGTTTTACTCAATTCGCACGTGATAGCGTATCACATGTGATTGCTGTAAGCAACATGGTTTAGTAGCATCTATACGACGTGATGCATTGCATACGATGTCACCTTATGATATTGCAGACCCATTCGAGGTTAGGCAACAAACCGTATATATTGATGGTGATAGAAAACGTAGAGAGCTCGAGCTACGAATACGATAGACGAGGGATCCCCATTTTCGTTATTACGAAAATGTTAGATAACGATCGTTACGTGATAGACTCTTGAGGATACGCCTCAACAACGTATATAGTCTACGTGATATGCCTAGTGCGCATTAAGGGATATGTCCCTGAGATAAGCTCAAACCATTTCATACGACTGTGTCACCTTGTGGGACAAAATACGATTCATCCTACTAATGCTTGGTACTAATTTCTTTATTGTTTGTTTTACAGATTTAAGCAGGTCACACGGTTTTCACGGGGTCGTGAAATATATCAGATTGGCCGACTGTGAACGTTCCTTTGCCACCGGCGTTCCTTCGCCACCGGCACGGAGCATCATGCGATTCGTGTTACCAAGCGGGCTGGTGATGGTAACCTGGACGACGGACAATGACGTTTTGAAAAAGGGAAGTGTCATTCATCGAGTGCAGCTATAACGTCTTTGTCATATTTGTTCATGCGTTTATAATTATTAAAGTTTGTTCTACATCGACTGAGGGTTTCTTTGGTTAACTGGAAAAGTGGTTTACAAAAGACGGGTTGATATTTCTTATTAACAAACAATCAAATTGGTGATCTTAATTTAGTTGAAATTTGTAATTTGTACTTTGCTGCACTAGAGCGGCAACGTCCCATAGTGGTTCTCCAACCTCTGATGAAATCAGTTGTTTTCGACTGTGACAGCACAAAAAATATTTGTCAAAATCCTGGCTACTATTTAGTTTCATATCAATGCAGATGGGACCGATCTCGATTAAAAAGAATTTGTTCTTGTAGCTAAACTATCAATTTTACCAAAAAAAGTCATAGGCATAAATTATTCAAAATTTCCTCTACTTTAATTTATGGTTTAACTATTTTGACGAAATTACAGAAATAGCGGCTTTTTTGCAAAATCCTTGAAAAAGGCTTAGAATAGACTACCAGTTCCTTTGGACCCTTTTGAACCAAAAGCTTTTCAGCTCTAAGTTAGGTCATGAAACTTCTAAATATGAACTTTCGTCCCGATACCTTTAGTAGTTTCTCCGGAATCGTCGCCACAAAAATTGTTTACACACATACACTAGGGTGGACCTTATTTTTTTACGATTGAATTTTTTTCACGTCACCCTCTAGATTTGTTCTACTATGAATAAAAATAAGTCCTGCAAGAGAAAAACTTAATTCGCCCACGGGAAGGGGTGCCTCAATCGATTTGAAGTTTGAAAATGTCAGTAATTTTTCTCATATTTGACGTATGACTTTAGTTTAACAATTTAAATAAGATAGTTATTGTTATTATATAAGGGTACCTTACTTTGGTTGTCCAGTAACCATATTTGCTTATATAATTATTTTAATTAAGTAGCTTATTCGATCCTTTAAGACTTTTACAACGCCGCGTGTTCACACTGTCTACGCGCGACGCTCTTACACTACTTTGGATTAATTTCTAGTTTAGCCCTGTCCGAAACATTGTTCTGCCCCTTTCACATATATTTCATATTTAGAAAATAAACTGCTTCCGGATTATGCCGTGTGTCAAGATTTGTTAATGCTGACGTTTCGCGAACCATGTTGCTCGCTTCTTCAGAGCTAATTGAATACTCGCGAAACGCGAAACGTCACCATTAACAAATCTTGACACACGGCATAACCAGGAAGCAGTTTATTTTCTAAATGATTTTGGCCGTGAAAGCCTAAGTATTTATATTTCATATTTCTTGTCCTTTATCAAGTAGACGCACACACACTTTAACATAGAGTTTGAGGTGTTCACAGTGTAAGGGTTCAAGTGTATCAGTTACATACTGACCAAAAGATGGAGACACGAAGTCGAGATAAATTGTTTTTATTGGTTTATTTCGAACAACAAATTGTTGGTGCTAAATTGCCGAGTATGGGTCAGGTTGTAAGAGTGCTTTCTTATAACTTGCGAAAAGTTAACTTGAATCTTCGCACTAGTGCGGCTCTTGTTATAAAAGAAGTGGAATCATAGTGACAAAAGGCACGAATCCTTGTGAAGCTAACTGCACATAGTATTGCCAAATTAGAACCACTTTACCAGAAGTGGAGAACACTAAATTGGAATGCAAAACACCAAACTGCGTCTCAAATACAACGAGAAAACGAATTAACTGATTCGTTGAACAATTTATTCGATATCGGCCATGCAAATGCTTTGCAAATGATGACAATCGAAGAAGACAAAATATTTCTGTTGAAGCAGAAAAGGGCGAGTCGAAGTGATGGGTGCTGGTGATCGCATTTTAGCGGAAAAGGAGCAGCGAAATACTCTTTGGCAAAACGGAAAGAGATGCTGGAAGAAAAGGCTCAACAATCAATAATTTCTCAATCTAATTAATTTATTTTGTTGTGTTTAGTTTTATTTAAACCCTTTCGCTGGTGGTGTACAATGTATTGAAGATCACTTTTAATTTATCTAAAATCGATTATAAATATATAGTACACATTTTATTGTGAAATGAAACTTCTATAGGCGCGTTGGGTGTGAATCGGTTTGCCCGCATTTACGCATTTAACGAATAATATAATAGATAACAAAACACTAAACGCCGAATTTTAAACAACTCCATAAATTGTTGCTGTGTATTACTATTATTTGCTATTATTATAATTAATACTATTGTTATACATTTCTTGTATTGTTCATATATTTATTTTTAAGAATTTAGTAAACATTGTTATAATTCAGTTCTAATTAGTACGTAGTAATTAGTAGTAATTAGTACGTATGCGTTTGTAAATAACAGAAATAATTATTAAATAGTTTATAAACAAAACAATGATTACTTTTATTTTTTTCCTTTTATCAATTACCTTAAATTGTTGTTTATCAAAAACATAAATATAATAAATTTTGTTTAAACAATTTTCTGTTCACCGATAAATATAATATAAATAATGTTTTTTTTGTTCATATAATAATTGGAAGACAGCATTAGAATAATATCTAATGAGTAACGGATTGAAATGTGTGTTTATTTTAATTTTAATAAAGTCCCATTTTTTTGCATAAGCAAGGCCCTTGAGGCACCTCTTCCCATTATCCGATCGACTTCAAACTTGGAGGGAATTAGTTTTTTAGTATGTAGAACAAATTACTGGGGTAACGTGGACTTAATTTTAAAAATAATTTTTCGTTAAGGGTAACTAAGGTCCACCCTAACACACACACACACACACACACACACACACACACACACACACACACACACACACACACACACACACACGCACACGCACACGCACACGCACACGCACACGCACACGCACACGCACACGCACACACGCACACACGCACACACACACACACACACACACACACACACACACACACACACACACACACACACACACACACACACACACACTGAGATTTTTCATGGCTATTGCCCGAGAGTTGGGAATTGTGCAATCTGCGGTCTGGAATATGATTGGTCTTGTGGTGCCGGTTTTGATTCATTTTGGTAAATTATTTGTCGGTTGGCCAAAGGTCGCTTCAAAGTGCGGAGAGTATAGACAGGTTCTCAGCAGCACCACGCCCAGCTTGCACTGCGGTTCTTGTCGCGATTAGTTCTATGCGAAAAGGACCTCGGACCTCGGTAAGTCGGATGTCATTGCTCTTCCGCGCAGCTCTTAGAGGTATCCGGGCTGTCGTGGGGTTTATAGGTCGCGACAAGCTCTCGGACGCCTTAGCAATGAATACTTTTCCTCCCTGAGGCCTCACATTACCCTAGAGATGGTGCACATAAAGTTGCGTCATCTGCGCAAGTTATGAAGGCTGATTATGGTTTTTTTTATTTCATAGAACTGTTACAATCTAGTCATAATTGATTAATGAGTAACTTAATTCTAACTTATTTTACTAGTATAACGTAACCTATCAGGCACCCATAGATGTCTGTCAGTTAGTCCTGGTATACTGGGCACGTTTTTCGTGGGCACTGGGTAGCACTGACTGCTTTTAGAACTAACACCTACAACCAGCACTTACTCTGCTTTTGTCACTGTCTCACATTCACACTTACTCAAAAGGCTTCTTCTTACACTTATCTTCTGACTAATGCGGTGTTGTCGAGGAGCTGGATGGCCTCAGCGTTTACGTGATGGTGAAGCCTTCCCTCGTCACTTCCTGGTATTTTTTTGATTTCGTTGCGCACAAACCCCATTTTGAGAGCCGGATTATGATGACATTAAGGAGTCAATTACCTTTTGCAGTCATAAAATGTATGAAATTGAATCCATTATTAAAAAATTAACGAAAAAATCAAAGGCTTTCGTCAAGATAACTCATAATGCGTCCGTCCTATAGGATGAAGTAGCTAAGTTGACCAGCTTCATGGAGGATATGCAACAATATTCCGGACGTAATAATTTCGAGATACGCGGAGTTCCGGAGAAGATTGTGCTCGATCGTGAGGAGTTTTGGAGATTCCTTGAAGGTGCCCATCGTCGAGGCTGCGATTGCTGCTGTCCATCGTCTGCCGCAAACTGTTTCCGGCAATAGCGAAGTCATTTGTTGTGCGTTTTGTTAATCGTCTCGTGCAGTATTTGGTTTTGGCGGTGGCGGTGGAGGCCAAATGAGTAGCGAGAGCTGCTAAGTCTCTACTGGGCTTACATATAAAGGGAATTGCCAATTAGTGATATCAACGAACTGAGGAATAAATTGTCTTTTAAGCAAGCTCGAGAGCTTGCGCGTAAACAGCTGTATTCATTTGTTTGGACACGGAATGGCAAAGTGTTCATGCGTAAAGGCGAGGAGACACGCGTAGCTAATGTTTCTTCCGATGCAATTCTTGATAGATTCCAGTAGACATTTGCTCCGGCAAAACCCCGGATCTTTTAGACTTCTTTATAACAAGAAAATTTTCACGGAACTTTATTGACATTTAGGAGAACTTTGATCTGCACTCTGAGCACTCCGCAATACTAATGACTAAGCGAAAGAATAATAAAAAAAATGAATGTACCCCAACCTTAACCAATAAAACTACAGACTGGGTAAACTTTGAATAAGAGCTTGAAAATACTATCCCGCGAAATATTCTGATTAAAACCAGAGATCAGCTCGACGTAGAAGCCGATAAATTCATGAACACCACCAGAAGCCCGCCTGGAACAACACCAAAGAAATTACCTACAGAACCATTGGAAATAATTAATTATTCTATGGACATGTCAAATGGCCAAGCAGAAATGACGGGCTAGAAGAAGATGGTAGCAGTCACGAGATCCAGATAAAGAAACAGATTACTCGCTGTGGAAAGCAGTCCGGAAATACAAGAGGCCAATGGCCCATGTCCAACCTATAAGACGAAGAGACGGTACCAGGGCAAGAGACAATAAACACAAGGCAGAAATTTTTGCAGAACATCTAACAGAAATCTTCGAGCTCCAGATAAATCAAGACAAACCTCAATCGAAAGAAGGCACCTGGATATGATCTTATTACAGGACAATAAGAACTTGTCCTGTGATAAGGTCATAGCAATTACCTGTTATGGTATTGTTACTTACGTATCTAATAAATCGTTCAGATTAAAATACGTCCGCCATGTCAGGAAAGTAGGAAAAGTGATTATGATACCAAACCCAGGCAAACCAACATTGAGAGAAAGTCCATAGAATAACAGAGATCGTAGAGAAATCATTGGAAGAAAGGCTTATTTGCTCAACAATCTGTATTGGTGTGACACAAGCTTTCGATAAGGTCTGGCACGAATGATTGATACACAAACTAGAGACTATGCTACCTCTACAATTCACCGACTTGCTATTAGAAAATAAATATACTAGTAATAAAATATATAGATGCACCAAAGAATGGAAGACCAAGCTCACGATCTGAAATCTGCCACATTAACTTTACAAACAAAAGAATCGAGGACATACATCATGTCAAGATTAACGACGCCATAGTTCCATATGCGAACACTGCAAACTATTTAGGTATGACACAGGATACAAAGCTAAGGTGAAAAGAACACGTTAAGAAAGAAAGATTAGAGCTTGGCCTCAAATACAGAGAACAGTACTGGCTTCTGGAAAGCAACTCTCAGTTGTCAGTACAGAAGAAAGTACAAATTTACAACCAACTAGTAAACCCGATTTGGTTATACGGCATCCAGCTTTGGGGTTGCGCGCAAAACTCTAATATACAAGGAATCCAGACTCTCCAAAATAAAGTACTAAGAAATATGGTTAACGCTGCTCGGTACATTCGGAATATTGACCTGCACCGCGATGTTGGTGTCCCACAAGTCATCCAAAAGACAGAAAGATTCGCTAAGTAAGAATCTTGCCTAAGCCACCACGTCAACGTAGAGGCCCTGCAGCGTCTGGACAACCATTTCATTTTCTACTTTGCGACATCTTCTGCTTGATCTGGCCAGCAAAATTTATCCGTTATCGCCGTAATCGCTGTTGACATGCCGTATTGGTAAACTTGGTGGTATAATATCCCACCGCTGCTCTGTTAACAATAGGCTTCGAACTCGCAACACATTTATTAAAAGTACATATAATTGCGAATTACAATGACATATCATTCGTTAATTATCAGTTGTCATATTATTATTGTAATTACGATGGTAACTAAACTGTCCAATGCCGCCTTTGACATCCTTCTGTCCAAGCAACCCTTGACAACATACGCTCGCACTCCTGACGTCCCGACATGCGGCGTTGTTCACACTCCATTTTCTTTCTTGTATTTTTACTTTATCATACGCAGTATGTTAAAGTATTGTAATCATGCCGAAAAAAAAAATTGAGTTTTTAGCGGAAATAGGTCTTTTTGGGTCTCCTAAACATTTTTGACCAAGGTACAAAAAAATGTCTGTGTGTGTGTGTGTGTGTGTGTGTGTAAATGATTTTTGTGGCGACGATTCCGGAGAAACTACTAAAGGTATACGGATGAAAGTTCATATTTAGAAGTTTCATGACCTTACTTAGAGCTGAAAAGCTTTTGGTTCAAAAGGGTCCAAAGGAACTGGTAGTTTATTGTAAGCCTTTTTCAAGGATTTTGCAAATGAGCCGCCATTTCTGTAATTTCGTCAAAATAGTTAAATAATAAATTAAAGTAGAGGAAATTTTGAATAATTTATGCCTTTGACTTTTTTTTGGTAAAATTAATAGTTTAGCCGCAAGAGCAAATTCTATTTGATCGAGATCGGTCGCATCTGCATTGATATGAAATTACATAGTAGCCAGAATTTTGACAAATATTTTTTTGTGCTGTCACACTCGAAAACAGCTGATTTCATCAGAGGTTGGAGAACCGGTATAGAATGTTGCCGCTCTAGTGCGGCAAAGTTCAAAATACAAATTTCAAATAAAATGAGATCACCAATTTGATTGTTTGTTGATAAGAAATATCAACCCATACTTATATCTAATTCTAAAAACGATCAATTGAGAAAATTGTAAATTAAGTATAGCGATGAGTGTAGTTTTATTTTAGTATGTTGGTACGGATGTGACATCTACAGTGTCATGAACAAATATAAATCTGTCAGAATTTGAATTAGCTTTTTAAACTTGACGTTTCGTCTCAAAGTGGTACCAAACTAACATTTCCTATACAGTAATATAACCATTTTTTATTTATTTTTTAAATGCATATTTCTCAAAAAGCAACACAATAAACGTTGATGTCACTCCTGCCAGAAACTAGATGGCGCGACTCGCTCACGTGCGACGGTGACGCTCCGCCTTCGATGACGCGCCGCATCACCGCTCGTCGCGCTATTCCGTACTTTCGGCACTTGTGACATAAATAACTATAATTCTAATGATGTAGTGTAGGTAGTGTCAAATGCTGATGCTTTGACAATACCTACGATTTATCTCAATAAAATAGATTCTCATGCAGCTAAACTATTAATGTTATATATTGTATGATAAAGTCATGTGCCTGGCCACATCAGATTTTTCTATATGATAAAATTCAAAATAATCAATCAGGGGATATTTAAGCAAGTCAAGAGCTTCATATTGTCTAGAGCCGTTGTGTGGCCTTCCTCTATCATGTGCCGACCGAAGGTAGAGAGCTTATTAGACCTAATATGTTCTTTAAATCTTACGCCCAACAAAATAGGAGTTGATATCATCATCTGCTTTAACGCGTAAAATCGTCCAGCCTGCATAAATTCAGACATTAGTGTTTTCATGTCTAGTATAACCTTTTCCTGGTAAAAGGGAAACTAAACATTTCTAACCTAAAAGTCCCTCATGAGTATTGACGCTTGTCACAACAAATCAGGCGTAAGTTCATTAGGATCATGATGATTAGAATACGATATTACTCAAAAGTAATCAACAACAAGAACAGTCATACTAGCTGTCAACAAATTATTTGAATTTGTAATTAACAACGTTTGTTTACAACTACCCCGTCATACCCCACACCCTCCCGCTTAAATGTCAGATTTTCGTCAGAAAACATGCATTTCAAAATATATGCAATGCTCAATGAAAGGTTAAAAAGCGCAAGACCATATATACAGGGTCCTGCAACTAAGCTCCCGTCTTCTGTAGCTCACTTACTCGTTAAGCTAAGAGTTTGACATTTTGCAGGCTTACCCTGTACTTCAAGGTACAATTCAAGAAATTATTTTTTATTATACAGGATGTTCCAAAAATGTGCAACGCCATGGTAATATATTTTTTTAAATTGCATGCTATACATTTTTCTACACATTTGGAAGCGTTTTATGGTTGCCTACATATCACCAAAATTTTATTGAAATCGGTTGAGTGACCGCAGCGGAAAAAAATAAAAACCAAAAAAAAATTGATTTTGCATCGTAGGCTTTAAAAATCAATAAAAACCACAAAATGCACCTCGTTAATAAAAGTTTGCGACGTGCTTATTAAGTTAGATGTGATAGTCTCGTTAACCAAGCGGCATTGTTCCAAATTATACAGGGTGACCAAAAACGAGTGTCAAACTTGTCAAACTTCAAAGCGTGTTATTGTTCTTATTTTAAATTGGAACCCATACATTTTTTTATGCGAAATGATGCAGAATTAAAAAATAAACATTGTTTCTAAATACAACCCCATCACAATTCCCAATATTTTAAAAGTTATTCGCCAAAAACTCATTTTTCAACGTTTCCAACGGCAATTTTAGATAATAAATATCGTACGTGACGTTGAAAAACAATTTATTTCATAAAAAATAATAGATCTATTTTAGATTTGAGTGTACTTAATTAAGTAGTTATTCAAATGCTAAATTTACTGCATAATTTACCTATAGCGGTAAGGACGGAAATGTGGCTATAGGTAAATTTTGCAGTAAATTTAGCAATTGAATAACTACTTAATTAAGTACAGTAAAATCTAAAATACCTCTCTGCGTTATATTTTATGTAATAAATTGTTTTTCAACGCCACGTACGATATTTATTACCTAAAATTGCCGTTGGAAACGTTGAAAAATGAGTTTTTGGCGAATAACTTTTAAAATATTGGGAATTGTGATGGGGTTCTATTCAGAAGCAATATTTGTTCTTTAATTCCGCATCGTTTCACCTAAAAAAAAATATGGGTTCCAATTTAAAATAAGAACAATAGCGCGCTTTGAAGTTTGACAAGTTTGACACTCGATTTTGGTCACCCTGTATGATTTGGATCAATGTCACTTGGTTAACGAGACTATCACATCTAATTTAATAAGCACGTCGCAAAATTTTATTAACGAGGTGCATTTTGTGGTTTTTATTGATTTTTAAAGCCTACGATGCAAAATCAATTTTTTTTGGTTTTTATTTTTTTCCGCTGCGGTCACTCAACCGATTTCAATAAAATTTTGGTGATATGTAGGCAACCATAAAACGCTTCCAAATGTGTAGAAAAATGTATAGCATGCAATTTAAAAAAATATATTACCATGGCGTTGCACATTTTTGGAACACCCTGTATAATAAAAAATAATTTCTTGAATTGTACCTTGAAGTACAGGGTAAGCCTGCAAAATGTCAAACTCTTAGCTTAATGAGTAAGTGAGCTACAGAAGACGGGAGCTTAGTTGCAGGACCCTGTATAGTACAAAATTATCGAAAAGCAGTAAGTGTAATACTTGCTTGCCCATAGAAATTTATACTTCGCATAAGTATCTTCTTTACGCAATTAAATATAGCAAATATGTATGACTAATTTACCACACATTTACTTATTTCTCGCAACACCCTGTATGTTATATGACTGAAAAAGAAAAGTGTAATGATGTATACTTTCTAATAATGTAAGAAGTTGATTTGGAATAGATATCGTAAATCTATTAAGTAAATCATCACTCTAAGTCGTATTTGCGCAAAAGAAAACACCATGTATATTACGGCGAAATTGTCAACAAAATTAAACCCACCTAAAAATATTATTTTAAAAAATCTGCTTTCGGCCGGGGTTGAACCTTGGCTGCAGATACGCCACATATTCCTAACCCCGTACGGCTGTGAATTTACCCGCTAAGCCACATAGGACCATAGAAGTGACGTGTCAAATAAATTACTGTGACACCGGCAGACCCATGACATTGCACAAAGTTGCGCTTTTAATGCGATATGTCGGCTCATTAGTCGGTTCCAAAACTGTTTTTTTTTGATATGTCGGGGCACAGGTAACGGAGATATTCAAGGTCAAAAAAAAGCAAAAAACCCAAAACGCTTTTTGAAATATTTTCGAGTAGAATTCGATTTTGGGCATATGTCGGGATATGTCCGTGAAAAAAACCGATATGTCGGGGCAAAAACCTCAAAGTTATTCAAGGTCAAATTTTTCCAAGAGGTTTCTTGATATGTCAGGCAGTAAAACTCGAATCTAGACATATGGCGGAATACATCCGTGTACAAAAATCATATATCGGAGCTATGACCGAAAAGTTATTCAAGGTCAAAGTTTGGCGCCAAAAACCCAAAACGCTTTTTGAAATTTTTTCGAGTGGAATTCGATTCTGGGCATATGTCGGGATATGTCGGTGAAAAAAAAACGATATGTCGGGGCAAAAACCTCAAAGTTATTCAAGGTCAAATTTTTCCAAGAGGTTTCTTGATATGTCGGGCAGTAAAATTCGAATCTAGACATTTGTTGGAATACATCAGTGTAAAAAAATCATATATCGGAGCAATGACCTAAAAGTTATTCAAGTTCAAAGTTTGGCGGCAGAACCCCAAAACGATTTTGGAAAGTTTTTCGAGTGGCATTCGATTCTGGGCATATGTCGGGATATGTCGGTGAAAAAAACCGATATGTCGGGGCAAAGACCTCAAAGTTATTCAAGGTAAAATTTTTCCAACAGGTTTCTTGATATGTCGTCAAATAAAATTCGAATCTAGACATATGTCGGAATATATCCGTGTAAACAAATCATATATCGGTACAATGATCGAAAACTTATTCAAGGTAATATATATTACCAACTGCTCTATCTACGGTGACCTTGAAACGATTTTCGCCACTTTTTACCGTTCATTGTAATTGTATATTTTTAAATATTTTGCTGTCCGGTAATGAAACAAAAACGAACAAAATCACACCAGACAGAGCCTATCTAAACTATAAATACATAACCAATTTGTAGCGACAATTTGCACAACGAGATCGCGCCAAGTGTCAACAAGCACGATTACAGTACTACATTATTTAAGTGATATATGTACAAGACGCGTTAATTACAATTTCGTAACTCTTATATAATAATAAAAGATTGTGTGAGGTTTTCTTCCAGTTTTATTTAGACTGTTTGATACAAGCAACCGCACGTCATGAAGGTAGGGCGAGGAATGCCTCGGAATAAGAAAATCAATAACGAGTCGTGCTCGTACGGGAAAGGTCGGAGACCGTGCATGGCCCGAGTATTTAAAAACATAGTAAAATACAAATACACAAAAACAAAAACAGAAGGACATACTGGATTTTATCTCTATTTTATCCCTATTTTATCTCCATTGTATCTATTTCTAAGATAAATAAAATCAGATGTTCATTAACAATCTTGCCAATTCAGATATTAATTTAATTGTCTCTAACGAACGAACGCCTTGTACATATTTATTTTACATGATTTGTGTGTGGTCAGCTTAATTGGTTGCCGATATAGAATATAATCAATTCCAATAAGTAATAACACAATTTACAAAAGAAAGAATAATTAACAAGCATTTTCAAGTGCAGTCACACAAAAAAAAAAAAACGTTTTCGGCACGACATAGGGCAGCCAATATTGTGCTGATCCTGACAACAAGAAAAACATGTTGCTACAGGTAAAGTTAAATGTTAAACCAGCATAAAATTAAACTGTTCCGAGTCTTTTCAAATATTTGCACTAACCAACAACAGCATTATAATTGACTTTATTTTAAACCCTCGTCGGCTAACTTAAGACACATTATTCATTTTTGTACTGATCAATTGTGTCAAAATATATATAACTAAAAGCATGCATAAAAGCAAGCATGCATTATTACTATTATTATTACTTATTGGAAATCTCTGATACATCTCATTAAATATTTGCCACCTAGATAATATAATTTAGATGCAACTTATAAATACTAAAATTACACTAATTGAATTTTAAAAAGTAATGAAGAGGATCAGGGCAGATTGGTAGTACCGAACTTCGCTGAAGCCTAAGGTAGGTACTCCCTTTGCAACACCCCTTGCTTTGCAACACTAGTTTGCAAAGCAAAGGAAAACAGTGGCAACCCCGTGCAATTTGGATAGGTCAGTAAAAACACACGAAGACATTATTTATTAATAGACAAATGCAAAAAATGCAGAAGTGGTTGCCGTCCTCAAATCTCTGAAATTTTTATTGCAGCCGACTGCTACTTTTCTTCAAAAGCATACACAATACGCCGTGATACCGCTGCATAATTTACCGTCACCAGTGACCAGAAGGGGTAATCTTACATTGAAAGGTATCATCGCGGTAGAGGAACAGGTAGTACCGTCTTCGTTAGATTACATGCTGCAATTTAAACCATACAGAACCAGAAATGACGACTTGCAAAAAAACATCCGCTGCTAGTAAAAACAAAAATATCACACCGATAATTGTTATCTATACCATCTAATATCACATAATACATGTTTAGTAACTATTGACCGCCGGCCGGGGTACTAATAACCTCTTGGAAAAATTTGACCTTGAATAACTTTGAGGTTTTTGCCCCGACATATCGGTTCCTTTCACCGACATATCCCGACATATGGCCAGAATTGAATTCCACTCGAAAAAATTTCAAAAAGCGTTTTGGGTTTTTGCCGCCAAACTTTGACCTTGAATAACTTTTCGGTTATTGCTCCGATATATGATTTTTTTTACACGGATGTATTTCAACATATGTCTAGATTCGAATTTTAATGCCCGACATATCAAGAAACCTCTTGGAAAGGTTTGACCTTGAATAACTTTGAGGTTTTGCCCCGACATATCGGTTTTTTTTACCGACATATCCCGACATATGCCCAGAATCGAATTCCACTCGAAAAAATTTCAAAAAGCGTTTTGGGTTTTTGGCGCCAAGCTTTGACCTTGAATAACTTTTCGGTCATTGCTCCGATATATGATTTTTTTACACGGATGTATTTCAACATATGTCTAGATTCGAATTTTAATGCTCGACATATCAAGAAACCTCTTGGAAAGGTTTGACCTTGAATAACTTTGAGGTTTTTGCCCCGACATATCGGTTTTTTTCACCGACATATCCCGACATATGTCCAGAATCGAATTCCACTCGAAAAAATTTCAAAAAGCGTTTTGGGTTTTTGGCGCCAAACTTTGACCTTGAATAACTTTTCGATCATTGCTCCGATATATGATTTTTTTACACGGATGTATTCCAACAAATGCCTAGATTCGAATTTTACTGCCCGACATATCAAGAAACCTCTTGGAAAAATTTGACCTTGAATAACTTTGTGGTTTTTGCCCCGACATATCGTTTTTTTTCACCGACATATCCCGACATATGCCCAAAATCGAATTCCACTCGAAAAAATTTCAAAAAGCGTTTTGGGTTTTTTGCGTTTTTTTGACCTTGAATATCTCCGTTATCTGTGCCCCGACATATCAAATAAAAACAGTTTTGGAACCGACTAATGAGCCGACATATCGCATTAAAAGCGCAACTTTGTGCAATGTCATGGGTCTGCCGGTGTCACAGTAATGTCAAATAACGCCTAACATATAAATAATTAGTTGAACCTTGTCAAAATTCATTCTGCAGTGATTTTCTGATGAAAATTGCGACAAACTATCCTTGCGTTTATAGAATAGTCGCTTAAATTGCCGTAAGTATTAAGCCATTTTACACACGAAATTGAACAAAAAAAACCGCTTAAAGGCCCATCTAACCTCATCTTCGTACGCTCGATTTCTTTAAATATAAGCAAAATTCACTTTCCCGGTCTGGTTTATTGTTTATCTGCGTTCCCCGTCCTATTTTCACTCAATATCTGTCAGTTTCCGCTGGTGTTTATTCCAAAACGCAGTACGGGTTGTACATGTATTTCTGTGTGTACGTTCAACCAGTGTCGTGCATTGCAATACGTGTGAGTTCCTTCGCCTGAAAAATAGACATTTGATAGACAAATAGACCATGTCGCGTGTTGCTTTAATAAATTCATTATCATATTTTTGTATACTTATATCCGCTTGTAGAACAGGCAATAGAGCAGAAAATTACTGAGTTCGTGATAAAAATACTAGCAAGAAGCCGACGGTCCCAGGTCACGTGGAAAAGTCCGTAGATGTATTGTGATGTGTTTCCTACTCGCAAATATCATTTCTTAATTTGTTATAAACAAAAAACCTTAAAAAAATTTTGTTTGCTTGTAAAAACTGATCCGATGGAGCACTGAACACTGCACGGACTCGATTAAATTAATATTAACGGAGGAAATTCGGAAAAACCGGATAAATCTGCTTTTATTTTAAATTCATAACTACGCCATTTTCAAAGCTGTAGCAAAGGTTTTTCGCGAAGGTGTTCGAATATTAGATTGTATTCCATATTTGAGACAGTAAGTAGACATTATGTTTATAACGATTTTTACTTTATCATACGCAGTGTGAAAATTGTAAATGTTTTTTTTTACTTTGCATTCGTTATACACTCATAACGAAACCGCTTTCGGTGTCATTATGAAAACACTTGACCACAAACTTTTAGTAACTTTTGGTTTTCCAAGATTTATGATATTGACGTCAAGTGTCAAATAAGGCTGACATCTCAATCGCTATTGGTTCGCGTCAGTCGTAGTTGTGAATTTTACACTAACTACCAACTGTTGAATACAAAATTACTTTAAGTTTTAATATAACAGCATTTTTCAAAATTTATGTAAAATTAATGTCGCAAGAAAAAATAGTATATAACAAAACCAGTCGTGCGCCAATTTTTGTCTTCTAAAACTTGTATTATAGTAGTAGTAATAATCCTTATTCCAACATCCAGCTTTGTACAGGTTTATTACACAATTAGTTTCATTTAATAAATTTCATTTGGTGTTCGAACGGGCTACCTATAATATACTATAATTGTTAGTTTTGTTGAAGTTAGAATGTTTTGTACGTTAATAATATACACATACAAATATTACTATTTCAATCCCATACGGTAAATGAGTCAACAACTTTAGCTTTCATAATTTTGCGCAGCACTTGCAACAAGCTCGCGGAGCACCAGTGTTCCGCGGAGCACCGGTTAAGAACCACTACTGAACTACAGTATTGAAGCAAGAATCAAGAGGTTCCGCTTTACCCTACGCCACTAATATAATTTTCGGTCGATCGTTTATTTATGAGTCAGTTTAGTGAACAGGAAAACGTTTATTAAACAACTCTATTAATCCACGATTTCTATTAATGCATGATTTGTTATAGTTAACACGACGTAATGACGTCGTGTGATTGGCAAATCGAACATATATGTGAAATGAAACCGTCCATTCAAAATATAACTGACAGTGTCAAATTACATATATTGTCATATAACCTAAAAAGACATCGGCAAAGAATAATCGCTCTTGTTATTATAAATCTGTTCTGAGGACACTTTATCGGCCAAGAAACGTCATTATAGAGTACGCATTGCAGAGTTGTTAACATCTATAGGGAATCGTTGAGGGTTGTGGTAGCTGAGCGGTTCGCTTGAGCTTCGTGGGGAGTTGGTAAGTGATCCAGTAAGGCTGTCCTTGGTATGGAATGATCATTTTGTTGATACTATGGCTGGAATGATTTCTGACACTGGCCCGATCAATGCAGGAATGACTGATTTTCGTGGCACCAATTTTTTTATTACTCCCACTACAATGCAGGAGGCCGATTTAATAATCAGTTTTAGGAAAAGTAAATTCCGTTGTAGAAACATCGCAACTACGAAACAAAATGTATAGATTCGATGTCTTTCCGTCGGGGTCCGTGTCTATGCAGTGGTTTACGTGTCGATTAGATGGTGTCTGCGATGAGCTGGCCAACAGCCGAAATATGACCATTGTTTACATATCTGACAATTATCGCATTTTCGGTTAGCGGAAAAGTTATAATGTTTGGGCTGACATTGTACTTAGATAAAAAATCTGATGTGGCCAGGCACATGACTTTATCATACAATATATAAAATTAATAGTTTAGCTGCATGAGAATCTATTTTATTGAGATAAATCGTAGGTATTGTCAAAGCATCAGCATTTGACACTACCTACACTACGACATTAGAATAATAGTTATTTATGTCACAAATGCCGTAAGTATGGAATAGCGCGACGAGCGGTGATGCGGCGCGTCACCGAACGCGGAGCGTCGCAGTCGCATGTGAGCGAGTCGCGCTATCTAGTTTTTGGCAGGAGTGACACCAACGTTAATTGTGTTGGTTTTTGAAAAATATGTATTTTAAAAAAAATTTAAAAATGGTTATATTTCTGTGTAGGAAATGTTAGGTTGGTACCACTTTGACGAAACGTCAAGTTTAAAATGCTAATTCAAATTCTGACAGATTTATATTTGTTCATGACACTGTAGATGTCACATCCGAACCAACAACCTAAAATAAAACTACACTCATCGCTAATACTTTATTTACAATTTTCTCAATTTATCATTTTTAGAACTAGATATAAAGGCGGGTTGATATTTCTTATTAACAAACAATCAAATTGGTGATATTAATTTTTTTTTTTTTTTTTTTTACTTGTTTATTTTACGTCGGTCTAGTTCCGCAACTTAGGCCAATCACCGACGCTGAGGGCAGGCTACACACACCCAGGAATTTTGTCCTACTGAAGGAATTCCAACCTCCAGTAAGAGTTCTTTAACGTGCACGTCGCATAATGACAGCACACGGGGCCACCGGCTTTACTTCCTCATCCGATGGAAGGCGGCATGCAAAGGTATTTGTTCCCTGCCTAAAATACCAGGACAGTCGATTTTAGCCCGAGCCGGGATTCGATCCCGGGCCTCCAGCGTAGATAGCAGCCGCTCTATCCTATACGCCATCGACCCCCCCTATCTTAATTTATTTGAAATTTGTATTTTGTGCTTTGCTGCACTAGAGCGGCAACGTCCCATAGCGGTTCTCCAACCTCTGATGAAATCAGTTGTTTTCGACTGTGACAGCACAAAAAATATTTGTCAAAATCCTGGCTACTATTTACTTTCATATCAATGCAGATGCGACCTATCTCGATCAAAAAAAATCTGATGTGGCCAGACACATAACTTTATCATACAAAATATAAAATTAATAGTTTAGCTGCATGAGAATCTATTTGATTGAGAGATTGAGATAAATTGTGTCTGAATTAAAATTACACTAGTTAGTCTGGATTTGACAGATATTTTGATAGTCAATAGTATCAATAGTAAGTATTGTCAAAGCATCAGCATTTGACACTACCTACTGTCATCAGAATAATAGTTATTTATCTCACAAGTGCCGATAGTTCGGAATAGCGCGACGAGCGGTGGTGCGGCGGGTCACCGATGGCGGAGCGTCGCCGTCACATGTGAGCGAGTCGCGCTATGTAGTTTCCGGCAGGAGTGACATCAACGTTTTTTGTGTTGCTCCTTGAGAAATACGTATTTAAAAAAAATCAAAAATGGTTATATTTCTGTATAGGAAATGTTAGGTTGATACCACTTCTACGAAACGTCAAGTTTAAAAAGCTAATTCAAATTCTGACAAATTTATATTCGTTCATGACACTGTAGATGTCACATCCGTACCAACATACTAAAATATAACTACACTCATCGCTATACTTTATTTACAATTTTCTCAATTTATCGTTTTTACAATTAGATATATGTAACAACGGGTTGATATTTCGTATCAACAAACGATCAAATTGGTGATCTTATTTTATTTGAATTTCGTATTTTGTACTTTGTCGCACTAGAACGGCAACGTTCCGTAACGGTTCTCCAAACTCTTATGAAATCAGCTGTTTTCGAGTGTGACAGCAGACATTTCTGTGGTGACAGCACAAAAAAATTATTGTCAAATCCAGGCTACTATGTAGTGTTTCATATCAATGCAGATGCGAGCGATCTCGCTCAAATAGAATTTGCTCTTGAGGCTAAACTATTATCTTTACCAAAAAATATCATAGGCATAAATTATTCAAAATTTCCTCTACTTTAATTTATTATTTAACTATTTTCACGAAATTACAGAAATGACGGCTCATTTGCAAAATCGTTGAAAAATGGTAAGAGAAAATAGCCAGTTCCTTTGGACCTTTTTGAACCAAAAGCTTTTCAGCTCTAAGTTGGGTCATAAAACTTCTAAATATGAACTTTCGTTCCGATACCTTTAGTAGCTTCTCCGGAATCGTCGTCACAAAAGTCGGGTACACACACACACACATACACACACACACACACACACACACAGACATTTTTTTGTACCTTGGTCAAAAATGTTCAGGGGACCCAAAAAGACCTATTTCCGCTAAAATCCCAATTTTTTTTTCGGCACGATTACAATACTTTACATATTGCGTATGATTAAGTAAAAATCTATTATTATATTGTGACTTTGGCTAGGGGTATTATATTTGAACAAAGAGAACGATGTAGAAGTAAAATTCATTTTTTATCTTACCTAAAATTATTTTTGGCCTAGACAAATCCCTCATTTATGTAAGAATTGACACTGACAATTTCATTAATTTTGAGCCATAAATAACGCCGTTATAGAAAACGCACAGGTAGAACTGGGCCTTAATCAATGAATCTTTTACGCAGGACATTTCCCAACTGCCTAAAGTTAGCTGAGGTTGTGTCAATGTACAAATCGGGAGAGAGAAATGATAAAGTAAACTGTCGACTCGTTTCACTATCCCGTGTTCTGTCTAAGATTGTTGAAACAGTATTTAAGACACAATTTACTCAGTTTAAATTTCGATCGGGTCTCTGCGGATGCAATTTATAGTGTTTTAAGCGTGGTATATAACGGCATTAACCGGGCCGGTGCGTTGTAGCTGTCTTCTGTGATATTAGAAATGCCTTTGGCTTTGTAAGCCATATGCTTATGCGAAAATTGGATTTCATTGGCGTTACGGAAATAAACAAAATGTAAATAAAATAAACATGGAGTTCACTTAAGGATGTTTCACACTAGGCGTGCTGGTAGCGGTCAAGTCACGGTCAATTTTGAATAGACCATCATAGCTCGATAGTTGGGATTGTGATTGGTCTATTCAAAATTGACCGTGACATTTAACTCATTTCATGTTTCCCAGTTCCTATAATAATAGTTTATCGTTAATTTGTATTATTATTCTCAAGAATGTTTCTCAATAATAAATTAAAACTTAATCATTTCAAATTATAGTGGTCGCCAAAACAATTGTTTTGTTTAAGTAAATATTTAGGATATTTCATACTTTAAAAACTTCTTATAACGAGTATCTTAAAACAATTTGCTGCCAGTAAAGCTGCCAAGTAAAATTTAAAAACTATCACATTGAACAGTATTGAACCTGCTTTTATGCTGTTTAGTAATTTAGTTCTAGTAAACCTATGCGTTATTAGTTTTAGATTAATAAAACATTAAAAATTGTATTAATTACGTATTTACAAAAGCGCCCGTAATTCAAATAAAAGTATGTACTTACGTCCATGAGAACTCCGGTTTATTATTTTTTCTCTGCAGGCCAATCCAAACGCTATTCGTGATGTCAATTTCTTTCAGAAAAGCTCTGATGGCGTCGTACTGTGACGTAGAATCGACTATAACAAAAAGCAAGAGAGAAGTGATAATGCAGTATAAAAAATATAATAAGTATCGTATGTATATGGAAGAACTAAATGATCGATCATCAAAATACCGATCAGATCGATCATCATAACATCGATCTGATCGATCATGATCAATCGATCACAACTTTCCATAGCATGCCGAATGGCTGTGCAGCTCCTGACAAAAAGTATTGTACCTTCTTTAGTCTTTCAATTTTTTAAACTAGTTCTAGAACAACATTCTTAAACATTTATACTATCAAAAAAGACAAACAAAAAAATCATAACAAAATTATTCAAAGGTATATAACCACTTAAATGCAAGGAAATAAAATCCATTAAAACGTTTCCCACGCACAAACGCGCGCGGTTTATAATTTTGTGCTACCCCCGACAATACCGAATTATAAACGATAAATTAGTTACCAAAATAATACTAATTAGTTTAACAGCATTATCTCTGAACTGTGATTTCCACCACTATACCGTACCGTATCGATTTGAAAGCCAAGTAATAAATTAAATTCAGCAAAATCATTAATAATCGCAGCAATAACTACAATAAAAATATTCTCCTAAGCATCTAAAGCTACAATTATAGGGTGTTATCAATTAAAGTAAAAGACACTTTCTCTCTTCGTATCCAAAAATAATCTCATAGTCAAAGAAAGAAATCTGACAAAGCAAAAGCTTTGGAAATATTCAAGGAGAAACTTAAAGATGCCATGCTTGCAAGTTTTTTCTCAGGTTTCTCTTTCAAACCTCGGCCGTTCTAGATGACAGAAAGTAGCGCGTCGGCCGATGTCTGAAACGGAAATGGGAATACAGGTCATTATAAATGAGTGTAGTCAAAGTAGGCCATGCCCATTATAATAACTTTGTGCCGCTATACACAAACAACTGTCAAACTTTAAATAGGTTATGCCCCCAATTTTTTGCATGAAAAACAGTGGCATTCAATTCAAATAGGGCGACAACCACAAATACTTACATTTGATATCATGGCCTATTTCGACTACAATAATTTATAATGACCCTTTATTAACTTACAATAACGTTAGTTATTTTACTACTTTTTCGGTCTCCACATTCACTACTAGAATAATTGCGACACAGATTTCGTTGTTTTGTTTGCTGCAGGATAGGAACAGGCAATCGAATCAATAAGAGAACGAATTTATTTTACAGCTAGGGTGGGAATTTTATTTTATGGTTGGTCTGGAGTGGGGTGGGGGTGGACCGGTGTTGCGGTTAAACCCGGCCCAATATCGAATTAGGCCTGAATTTATGTTTTAAACAAACCACCCCAGAAACTCAATTACAGGGATTTATAACGCAATAAAATTTTAAGGGGAAGCCTTGTTCCCTGCATTGTTTATTCGGTTTGGTAAATATCGGAGCACGGTTTCTTTTAATTAAATAATAATTGTTTTGCAGTATTTTATTAATTAAAAATTGGAAATATGAATCAGTATAATTCCCGACAATTTATAATATGCTGGACTCAAGTATGCACATTGGCTTTTTGCATATAGATGTGTGCTATAGTATATTATAGTATATTATAATACAAGTTTTATAAGACAAAAATTGGCGCACGAGTTGCTTTGGACACGACGAGCGTAGCGAGGAGTGCCCAAATGGAACGAGTGCGCCAATGTGTCTTATAAAACGAGTGTTATATACTATTTTTTATACTTTGCGACATTAATTTAACATAAATTTCGAAAATTGTGGTTGTCATTTTACAATATAGAGAATCTGTTTTCTTCAACAGTTGGTAGTTGTAGTAAAATTCACAAATACGATTGAGGCGAGCCAATAGCGATTGAGATGTCAGCCGTATTTGACACTTGACGTCAATTTCATCAATCTTGGAAAACTAAAAGTTACTGAAAGTTTGTGATCTAGTGTTTTCATAACGACACCGAAAGCGGTTTCGTTATGACTTTATAACGAACGCAAAGTAGAAAAAATATTTATACATGCGATTTCTAACTATCATACAAACACGTCTATTATTACTAAAAGCGTGAAAGTAATCGGAGACACTTGTCGCCGAATAACGCGGCGACTAAAGATTTGATCTGACTTTTGGTTTATAATTCCCGACCGGCTACCGCCGACTTCTGTCCGCTCTTTTAACTATTAAAAAAATGATATTAGTCCAGTCAAATCGTTTCCGAGGGTGCCTGTTCCAGGAAAAAAAATATAGATGTATTTTTTTCTTTCATTCTATATGTATTTCGGGGTGCTGAATCCGAATTTCAACTTTGCTACTTCCCACTGATAAGGCGTCACAACGAAAATCGCAAAAAACCTCAAAAGTTTCGACTTTTTTTGCAAACATTCATAAAACTATGCACTTTTCGATGTAGACCACTATATAAAGAAATAAAGCACACTATATTTCCTATAAAAGACACTCTCAAGTGTATTTTGTGGTTGAGTGGTTTGGCTGCTAGAGCGCGCGAAAAAAGGCAACATTTTTCTACTTTATATAATGTGCGTGTAATTAAAACAAGCTTAGATTCTAATAAAACTACATTAAATTTACTACAAATTGCACATAGTAATCACTTCTTTTGGCCAGACCGTGTAGCCGCGGGTTCGGGTTTATAATTTATGTCACATTACGCAAAACAGTTAAGTCAAGAACCCTTCACCAAAAATTCAGTAGAGACCTAAATTATTATTATTTATTTATTACAAACTATATATTAGCTCTTTTTAATGAATATTTAATGTGTTATGTAATTTTTTAATTAAGCGACGCTTGGCGGTTAAAGGGCCTGGGACCCTATTCTCGTCATCTTTTTGAAGCGAATGCGTGAGTTTTTGAATGAAGTAGGGATTGGTAGGTATATCACCGGTTGCCCTCTGGTTCGTATCTAGGTTGTTGCTAAGAACAATAACGCACGCGCCACGCCCATACTTTTCAATCAAACGTATGGGAACGTATGGGCGTGGCGCGTGTGCTATTGTTCTTAGCAACAAGCAAACTTGCTCATAGATACGGACAACCGGTGATATCCCTACTCCATTCGTAAAGTCACGAATTCGCTTCAAAAAGATGACGACAATTGGGTCCCTGGTTTCGCTTCTGAAATATGAAAGGGAAACAACATTATTAGCAATGACTGCAGTGAATTCACTATTGAATACCTCTCTCATCTGCAACCACTACTTGGGGTGCACGCTCACTGGTGCGCTGCGAAGGCCCAGTGGGTAGACTCTTCATCTCCAAAATGAAAGAAAACATGATGGTGTAGTGGAAACTTCATGATAATTTTATTAAATTAATGGGTACTAGAGAAGTAGATATTTCAAAAGTGTGCAGCAATGAAAATTATCTTGTATTTTCGAGTTGTATGGGGTTTATGGTATGTCGTCCATTACGTCCAAATCCATATTTTTTCAGGTTGTTACAACCTCCCACAGTATTGGCAAAGCCGGGAGCAATATAGGCCAGCCTTCTTACAACCACAATGCCATTGCCCAGTCTTTCTTCAGTCTCTACTGAATTTTTGGTGAAGGGTTTTGGTGACTTAACTGTTTTGCGTAATGTGACATAAATTATAAACCCGAACCCGCGGCTACACGGTCTGGCCAAAAAAAGTGATTAATATGTGCAATTTGTAGTAAATTTAATGTAGTTTTGTCAGAATCTAAGCTTGTTTTTCGCGCGCTCTGGCAGCCAAACCACTCAACCAACAAATACACTTGAGAGTGCCTTTTATAGGAAATATAGTGTACTTTATTTTTGTATATAGTGGTCTACATCGAAAAGTGCAAAGTTTTATGAATGTTTGCAAAAATCCGAAGAAGAGTCGAAAACTTTGAGGTTTTTTGCGATTTTCGTTGTGAAGCCATATCCGTGGGAAGTAGCAAAGTTGAAATTCGGATTCAGCACCCCAAAACACATACAGAATGAAAGAAAAAAATACTTCTATATTTTTTCCTGACCAAAACACCATTTGACTGGACTATATTACAAAAATGTGGTTTGAGACGCGAGAAATTTTTTCGGATTTTCGCTAAAGTCGGTTGAAATTTTGGGTGTACCACGAGAAACGTCAGAAATTTTTTTAAATCGGTCGGTACCCAAGCGACCGTTGTTGACCCATGACAGATATCACAGTAGCGAGAGTGAGCTGTGGGAGCCAGCAGAGCCTTTTCGATCCGGTGTGCACCGAAAAGACGTTCAGAAGGATAATAACATAAATATATGATAAGTTGCTAAAACGACACGTGGCCTATTTGTCTATCCAAGTGTCTCTTTATCAGGAGAAGGAAATCAAACATACACACATAAGTACATTTGAAACCCATTCCAACAATAAATACCAACACCTGCGGCAAGTGATGATTATTGATTTAAAATAGGACAGGGAACGCGAATAATAAAGCGGACCCGGAAAGTAAATTTTGCTTATATTAGAAGTAATCGGTAATTGGTAATTGGAAGTATGAAGGTTAGGTGAGGTACACCTTTCTGAATTTTTTATTACATTATTTGCGACGTTTCATTGCGTAAGCAAGATTCTTATGCAAAGTACAAATTTGGATAGCAAGTAATTATTATATGTATTCTTTTTCACAATTTTCCACTATATACAGGGTGTTGCGATTTGTAAGTATTTATTTCCAACTTTCTGTTTCTTTATGAGCGTAACCTCAAAATGATGATGTTTATTCACGAACCGCAAACGAAGTAATAATTTTGAAAATTTCAAGTTGATAACAATATGTTGTCTCGATGGATCGACATATTTTTTCTTACTCTCAGATCATTATAATTTTTTAAAAAAATAATTGCTTTTTTATTTCTTTTAGATTATTTTTTCCGATCATATTAAAGATTATTTACTTAATTATAAACTTTAGGCCTTTTGAGGAAGACATCATTTTCTCTTCAATTTTGCCCATTTTTAGTGGTATACAGATTGTGTCCGCAAAAATTAGGCATCGGTCTATAGAAACTAGCGTAGCACGCGACAACACTGCCAATGTTGCGTCGGTTGAGTGGAGCAGCCAATTATAGTATAGTGGGACTGCCGACTGGTGGCAGAGCAGGTCTGGGCAGGTACTCAGGTCTATCTGGTTTTGCGTTTCGGAGCGCATGCACGCAACGGCAGAACGGCAGAACAACGCCGTTCATAACATTCATATCTTTGCAAGCGCGATGTACATTGTACAGTCACGGAAGCTTGTTCGTATCACTATCGCAGGATTTGAAAATAGTATGTCGGTTATATATTCCCTCGACCCTGTTCGCAAAAAGTTGTCGGTCACGAGGTGGTTTTTCGATGGATGTAATGTAACGGGATTTAGTTTATTTTGAGCGTGTCCGATCTTTTCCTTAATGTGATACCTTCATTGTAGTAAATGTAATATAACCACTACAGTTAAGTTTACAAGTAGTGATTTTAATTAAATATGGAATTACTTTTATAATAATATTAATATACATTAAATTTAATAATATGATACGAAAATCTCATTTTAAGATATTGCGTAATATCACGACCCATTATTTAAATTTATTTTTATCTAATACACATATTAATTACGTAAGTAAATGCTTTTGCCCAGCAGTGGGATGACGGGCTTAAGTAAGAAAGTAAGTAAATGCACAAATCATCTTGTTGCCAATGAATATCACTGAATATAGACTACTTCAGAATTGTAATATTAAAATATATTCACTAAATGTAACTAAATTCTCTAAATTTAATATAAATGAACATTTAGGACAGATCATGTATTTTGTATGAATGACAATGGAAATATATCTGTATTTACTTTACAGCAGTTAATGTTTCAATTATTTTTCATGAGATCTAATACATGCTGGACAACCAAAATAATTAAAATTATAGCAATAATATATACAGGCTGTCCCACGTTTCTTCTGCAAAACATTTTTCAGAATGCAAATTACTTTTTCAATTCATTAAAACGTTACAGCCGTTTGAGTTATTAACAATATCTTATCTTAAACGGCTCCAACTTCTGAAGGAACAGAAACCCCAATAAGACCATATGAAACTTATTACTTTCTAGAAAAAAAAATCTGATGTGGCCAGGCACATGACTTTATCATACAATATATAAAATTAATAGTTTAGCTGCATGAGAATCTATTCTATTGAGATAAATCGTAGATATTGTCAAAGCATCAGCATTTGACACTACCTACACTACGTCATCAGAATAATAGTTATTTATGTCACAAATGCCGAAAGTACGGAATAGCGCGACGAGCGGTGATGCGGCGCGTCACCGAAGGCGGAGTGTCGCCGTCGCATATGAGCGAGTCGGCTATCTAGTTTTTGGCAGGAGCGACATCAACGTCTATAGTGTTGCTTTTTAAGAAATACGTATTTAAAAAAAAATAAATGATGTCTGTATAGTAAATGCTAGGTTGGTACCACTTAGACGAAACGTCAAGTTTAAAGGTGCGTTCCGATTGGTAGGTAATGGTAGCTAATGGCGGTGGTAGAATACGAAATTATAGTATTTCTTACATATCGTGATAATGACACATATTAGTTTGCATGTACATAAACATGAGTCACTATCAATTTTCTATTGGAAATACTATAACGGCGTCGGCTACCACTGCCATCGTCACTAATGAAAACGCACCTTAAAAAGGTAATTCAAATTGTGACAGATTTATATTTGTTCATGACACATCCCTACCAACATACTAAAATAAAACTACACTCATCGCTATACTTTATTTATAATTTTCTCAATGTATCGTTTTTAGAATTAGATATAAAGACGGGTAGATATTTATTATCAACAAACAGTCAAATTGGTGATCTTACTTTATTTGAAATTTGTATTTTACAATTTGCCGTACTACAGCGGCAACGTTCCATAGTGGTTTTCCAACCTCTGATGAGATCAGCTGTTTTCGAATGAGACAACACAAAAAAATATTTGTCAAAATCCTGGCTACTATGTAATTTCATATCAATGCAGATGCGACCGATCTCGATCAAATAGAATTTGCTCTTGAAGCTAAACTATTAATTTTACCAAAAAATTTCATAGGCATAAATTATTCAAAATGTCCTGTGCTTTAATTTATTAATTAACTAATTTGTCGAAATTACAGAAATGGCGGCTCATTTCCAAAATCATTCAAATAGGCTTAGAATAAACTGAAAGGCTAAACTATTAATTTTACCAAAAAATGTGATAGGCATAAATTATTCAAAAATTACTCTACTTTAATTTATTTATTAACTATTTTGTCGAAATTACAGAAATGGCGGCTCATTTGCAAAAAAGGCTTCAAAAAGGCTTAGAATAAACTACCAGTTCCTTTGGACCCTTTTCAACCAAAAGCTTTTCAGCTCTAAGTTAGGTCATGAAACTTCTAAATATGAACTTTCGTCCCGATACCTTTAGTAGTTTCTCCGGAATCGTCGTCACAAAAATCGTTTACACACGCACACACACACACACACACACACACACACACACACACACACACATATAGACCTTTTTTTGTACCTTGGTCAAAAATGTTCAGGGGACCCAAAAAGAGCTATTTCCGCTAAAATCTCAATTTTTTTTTTCGGCATGATTACAATACTTTATCTTACTGCGTATGATAAAGTAAAAAACATTTTGGTTTCTTCTTTTGTTCATTTATAATTTGAATTATTAAAAGTTTACTTAAAAGTAATTAACTAATTACTTAAGAATATTGAAAGTTGGTTTAAAAACTTAGGTTATTATGTCAATAATGATTAATGTCTTTCTGTCAAGTCATCTACCATTACCAAACTTCTGTATTAATTTGGAATATTTGCATAAAATTCTTTAAACAGTTACCCAAAACATTACCGTAAAATGAAAATGCCGGCCCGATGCCATCCCGATGCATTGCATCGAACTCATGCAAAATCAATGCACGTTGTCACATTCCAGGTGTTGCCAAGTCGTTCATTATGTTTAAAAACGAAGCTTTTTGGTAATTTAAAATAATATTTCATATTTTCTATGAGAAATACATTAAGAACGTTATAATACAATACATAATTATAAAGTGCAGTTATTCCGAAGTCATTTTGTTATTTATTGAATATTGTGATTAATTTATCGCAAACTATAGCTGATTTATCGAAACTTATTTTACTTATTTTTTCCCAATCTCAAGTCTGTCGTAGTTTTGGACATTTTAACAATGATAATTTTTATGTTGTCTAATTGTTCTTTTAGATGGTCGCATATTTTGGTTCATTTATTAAAAAAATACTTGGAGCTTGCTTCTACAAGCTATTATTAATTTTTGTAAATTAGTTATATACATAATTGTCATTATTTTCAGTTGTCAGATATTTGAAAAATATTGCTGCAAAGTAAATACAAAATAATAATATAGAAAAACTGTAATGATACATTCATGCTATACAAAATACATACTCCTTTCTGGTTATTATGTTAAACACTGCAAAATATCGTTGAAGCTAAATATCTCGAAAATACCAGTAAATCACAAGTAACAAATTACCATAAATACAAATTTAAAGCAATAATTTTTTACTTGAGTGGGACCGTTGGCATTGGGTAAATGTCAGGAGAGGAGAGTTTTTCGTACGCGCAAATGGAAGTTATTTCTTACTTTTTCTAATACGTTGCGCGATCTGTAAAATAAATTGTTTAGCGTGTTTATTAAGTAAGTTATGCAATTTTTCATTAACTTTAAGTACGATGCGCGAACGAAAGATTTGAACTATTTTTTAATGCGGTATTCTTCTTATTACAATTGTAAAGTTTTCAGCACTAAAAATAAATATTTATTTTTTCGACCCATCCTAATGTATAATGTTGTTAAGTGTATATAAGGGTATCTTTCAAATAAAGAATTTTTATTATTATTGATAATGAGGTATTATACTACATATGTTATTCCGCCGCAAAAAATTGAGCGCGTATTAATTAATTTCGTTCGAAGCAGTTTTTTGATCAGTTTATTTATACTTTAATTAGAAACTTGTCTTTGTGTTGGTAGTAGTGACCATGGATGAAAATCGATAGTAAGCGCAGCTCACTCGTTTGAGCACTGTCGGTGTTGTCTGGGCTGTACTGTCGGTTTGGTATTTCAATCACGGACACACACAAACACACACACACACACACACGTATGACGCACCTATTCCAGTCGCGCAGCATCCAACGATTTCAATTTTGACTGTGATGGGCACGGAACGGACAACTCACAGAACATATGCCGCATAATAAATGAGCTCCGGGTACGTTACCCAATTAAATGTTTTATTTACACCGGAAATTTTGCTCCCCAAAGGTTTAGAATTTAAGGATTCACACATCCACATGTCTCTGATATAATTTTTTAAAGGATATATTATCAATCAGAAAGAGAAGATGATTTTATCAACACCCGGTTTAAACCAGAAGTAGGTGATGTTAGTATTTACAAATTTTGGAAACAATATAGGGCAAGTAGATCGCGTGACCTGGGTCTTTTAAAAGCAAATCGGTTTTGTTTGATCTTTTTATTAGTTATGATTTAGATATCTATAGATACTAATCAAAAGCCGACATATTCAGTTGTGATATTGCTTAGTATATGTAGTTGCGAAACCCCGAAGTTTTGAAACTAAAGACAAATATAAATAATGCGAAACCGGCCTTACAAGATGTCTCATTAAAAAACTGATACAGCAGATTTTACGTTTTATTTATAAATATGATTATTGATCTGGTGAACATGAGGTAATAAAACCTACCGAATTATATCTTTCTAACTATGGAATCAGCATCATTTACGGCTTCCAAAATGTGGTGCAAGGAACATCGTGTGTGTATATTAGAAGACAATTACAGCCCACAAAGACAATCCTGCGAAGTTATCAAAAAAATTTATAAATTGATAAAAAAAATTAATTCAATAAATAAGAATTTAGTAAATTTAATAAATAATCTCTTTTCTGAGAAACAGAGAAAAGTGGCAAATGCCTCATTTGTATTTAATCATTTTGAAAATGCATCGATTTACTGACGATGCACAAGCGAAAATTTATCAAAAGCCGGGCAGCCGCAGCGGCTGCAACAGTCGTCCACGGACCGAGACGTTACACTGACTTGTTTTTTATATATGTTGTTCTTCGTACCTTCTAGTTCGTGCCTATTTTAGATTTCTTTATTATTCATTGTTACTCGGAAAAGCTTTGTGGGGAAAGTTATTAAGTTGTTAGTTGTCGAATATACTAGGAGGGGCCAAATTGTACCAGACCAGAACATAATGTTACACTGCCGCTTATTACTGCACCACATATTACCGCACATGAGATTTTTACTTTATCATACGCAGTATGATAAAGTATTGTAATCATGCCGAAAAGAAAAATTGAGATTTTAGCGGAAATAGGTCTTTATGGGTCCCCTGAACATTTTTGACCAAGGTACAAAAAAATGTCTGTGTGTGTGTGTGTGTGTGTGTGTGTATGTGTGTAAACGATTTTTGTGGCGACGATTCCGGAGAAACTACTAAAGGTATCGGGACGAAACTTCATATTTAGAAGTTTCATGACCCAACTTAGAGCTGAAAAGCTTTTGGTTGAAAAGGGTCCAAAGGAACTGGTAGTTTATTCTAAGCCTTTTTGAAGGATTTTGCAAATGAGCCGCCATTTCTGTAATTTCGACAAAATAGGTAAATAATAAATTAAAGTAGAGGAAATTTTGAATAATTTATGCCTATGACATTTTTTGGTAAAATTAATAGTTTAGCTTCAAGAGCAAATTCTATCTGATCGAGATCGTGTCTGCACAAAAACTAGTAGCCAGGGCTGCCATTTCTGTAATTTCGTCAAAATAGTTAAATAATAAATTAAAGTAGAGGAAATTTTGAATAACTTATGCCTATGATATTTTTCGGCAAAATTAATAGTTCAGCTTCAAGAGCAAATTCTATTTGATCGAGATCGGTCGCATCTGCATTGATATGAAACTACATAGTAGCCTGGATATGACAAATAGTTTTTTATGCTGTCACCACAGAAATGTCTATGGCTGTCACACTCGAAAACAGCTGATGGAGAACCGCTATGGAACGTTGCCGCTCTAGTGCGGCAATGTATAAAATACAAAATTCAAATAAAATAAGATCACCAACTTGATTGTTTGTTGATAAGAAATATCAACCCGTTGTTATATCTAATTGTACAAACGATACATTGAGAAAATTGTAAATAAAGTATAGCGATGAGTGTAGTTATATTTTAGTCAGAATTTGAATTAGCTTTTTAAACTTGACGTTTCGTAGAAGTGGTATCAACCTAACATTTCCTATACAGAAATATAACCATTTTTGATTTTTTTTAAATACGTATTTCTCAACAAGCCACACAAAAAAAGCCTCCCCCGGTGGCGGGGCTGAGTTGGCGCCTGAAGCTAACGATCTCGACCCAGGGATCTCACTTCTAGTGAGTTGTGCGTGGCGTGCATAGGTTTCCCAAGCTGGGATGGGCACTCTCCACAATCCGTGCTCATCTCTCTACCCTCCCCACTATCCCCCTCAACCCCAGCTTAAGATGTTATGCGACCCGTGTTGATGAGCTAATGGCACCCGGGGTATAAGGGTGTCTCAAACGGAGCCTCCAAGGAACCAGGCGCCCCCTTGGAGTACCTAGCCCCGCACCGTTATTCGGGTCACTGACGGTGTCGGTTTTCAAACACCCGGTACTCGTGGGAACATTTATGGACCAAAATAAAACAAACAACCAAACCGGGGAACTTCACCAAGAAGAAACCCCGAAAAACACCAACGCTGAGGCGGGGACGATGGAGGTGGATCTAATCCAAACTGCGTCACCCCAATCCAGTGACCAAAGCCCCCAAGGAAGTGGCATAAGTACAAGCCCTGGAACGGCGGTAAAAGAGGCGACAACTGGAGTGCGCGAACTCCGGCTGGAACCAAAGCCTCCCGGTTCGAAACTTTCCGGCGCCCAACGCAGGAAGGTAGCCATTCAGGCGGCCAAGGCTCGTGGGGAAGTAATAAGACCCAGAAAGCCTAGACCGAGACCGGAGAAAAAACAGGAGAAAACCGGCGGGGGTCATAAGGAAGGACAGAAAGTCCAAGCCGGACCATCAACCCAGCTGGCAACCCCTGGAAAAAGGCACAGATCAGCAGTGAGCACGCCATCGACAGGAGGGTCCAAGAAACCCCCGAGCAAAAAGCTCCGCAGAAACGCCAGTCCGACGGAGGTGAGACCCAGCACTTCTGCTGGGGAGACCTTTACTCAGGCGGTGTTAGGACTTAAGATGGCCGTGGTTGCTGAACGCTTCCCAGAAGAACTCCTGACCGAGCAGCAATGCAAAGACGTCCAGAGGAGCATTCTCAACGAGGTGTGGAAGTGCGAACCTTCCAAAGGACCTCAATTCACCAACAGCTACTCCGAGAAAGGGGTTGTGTACATAACATGTGCCAACGAAATTTCAAGGAAGTGGCTGGAGGAAAGAATTGCCACCACAAAACCCTGGGAGGGTGCCGCTCTGCGCACCGGAACTGCCAGAGAGGTAGTAAAAACCACCAAGGTCACGGTCTGGATCCCTAAAACAGACCTGATCGAGCCAAAAAAGACGGAGGACTTAATCGACTTGCTGAAAACCCAGAACATTGGGCTGGACACAGCACAGTGGAGAGTCGTCAGTCGACACGAAGAGGAGAAAGGACAAACCCTGATCCTCTACATTGACGAGGCGTCAACGAAGGCACTGGAGAAGGTAGGATTTAAAGCCTACCTTGGCTTCCACCAGCTAACCTTCAAGATCCTCGGAAAGAAGCCGCAGTCTCAGGAGCATGGTGAAGGTACTACAGATTAACCTTCACCACTCCAAAGCAGCTTACGCATCCCTGTGCAGACTTTTGGACACAGGGAACTTTGACCTGGCCTGTATACAAGAACCCTGGCAACACAAGGGAGTTGTTAAAGGACTGGGTAACACCAGATGTAAGCTAATATACAGCTCAAACTCTGCAAAAATCAGGGCATGCATTTATGCAAAGAATGATTTACCCACTTTTAAAATGCACGAATTCTGTTCCACAGACCTAGCTGCAGCCAAAGTAAAATACATAGGGGACGGTACAAGTCTCGAGGTAGTCATAACCTCAGCTTACCTACCCTATGACTCAATCCAGCCGCCTCCCTCGAAAGAACTGGAGGAACTGGTAACCTTCTGCAGGACCAAGAGACTGCAGATCCTCATCGGTGCGGACGCCAATGCCCACCATGAACTCTGGGGTAGTACCAACACCAACAAAAGAGGTGAATCCCTTTTAGACTATTTTATGTCGTCAGACCTTGAAATTCTAAATCGAGGGCGGGAACCCACTTTTGTAACCCCAATGCGCTCCGAAGTGCTTGACATAACAATCGCGTCGCGAAGTGTAACCTCCAAAGTTGTGAAGTGGTATGTGTCGGACGAGCCATCTCTCTCAGACCACCGGTACATTGTCATAGAACTCGGCAAACCCCGAGCAGTGGCAGTAACGTACCGGAACCCACGGAAAACTTGCTGGGATAAATATAAGGAAAACCTTAAAACACAGCTAAAGAGCGTTAAAGATAACATTAAAACACGTCTAGACGTGGAGCTTGCTGCTGAACAAATACAAGAGGCCATTATAACCTCTTACCATAACAACTGTCCGGTAACGAGGAAACCCACCGGGAAAATACAAAACTGGTAGACCGAAACCCTCGAGCAACTGAGAAGTAAAACACGCAAGCTGTATAACAGAGCGAAGAAGACCGGTAAGTGGGAGGAATACTCCAAAACACTAACGGAATATAGCAAGGAGATAAGAAGGGCACGCCGGGAATCATGGAGGGCGTTCTGCTCGGAGATCAACCAGATATCCGATGCAGCAAAACTCAATAGAATCTTGGCGAAAACCCCTTCTAACCCTGGAGGTACCATCAGGAAACCTGACGGTACATTCACTGAAACAGAAAGGGAAACAGCAGAGCTACTCATGCAAACCCATTTCCCAAAATCAGTAATAATATCCACAGAAGAGTCAAACACAATCCCTGACCACACTAACCCTGACCAAGGGAAGGTACAGGGAGACTGGGAACTCTCGAAAAAGTGCATAACTCCTGAACGTATCAAATGGGCCATTGGAACATTTAATGGGTTCAAATCACCTGGACAAGATGGGATATATCCGGCGCTACTCCAGCACGGGCTCTACCACCTACTACCAGTCCTATGCCGACTCTTCAGGGGAAGCCTGGCATTGAAATACGTCCCAGAACCCTGGAAAAAGGTAAAAGTGGTCTTTATACCAAAACCGGGAAAGGACCCTGCTCAGCCCAAGGGCTACAGACCAATCTGTCTCACGTCGTTCTTACTAAAGACGATGGAGAAGCTAATTGAAAGGCACATCAGGGAAACCTCGCTCACCGCTAGGCCACTGCACCCCTATCAACACGCCTTTCAAGCAGGAAAATCATGCGACTCCGCCCTACACCAGCTGGTGACAAGGATAGAGCATTCGCTGAACAACCAAGAACTGGCACTGGCTACCTTCCTGGACATCGAGGGGGCTTTTGACAATACCTCAATCAGTACCATTGTCCGAGCTGTCAATGACCATGGAGTAGAACCCACGATAAGTCAGTGGCTAGAATCCATGCTAACTGACAGAAAAGTCACGACACAACAATCAATGAAACCCTAACCATAATGGCCAAGGGGGGATGCCCACAAGGAGGAGTTCTATCTCCCTTACTCTGGGATATGGTCGTGGATGAGCTTCTAAGGCTACTAAACGACAATGGATATTACGCCCAAGGGTATGCGGATGACATCGTTATTCTCATCAAGGGAAAGCATCCATCTACGATATCAGGGCTCATGACCAGCGCCCTAAAAAAGGTAGAAACCTGGTGCGGGAAAGTGGGACTGAACGTAAACCCATCCAAGACCGCACTGATTGCCTTTACGAAGAGAAGGAAAACGGAAGGGCTGAAACCTCCTTCCTTCTTTAACCAGCCACTCAAACTTACCAATGAGGTTAAATTCCTAGGGATATACCTGGACTCAAAACTCACTTGGAATCGACAGCTCAAACACATAACCGACAGAGCCAAAAGGATCTTAATGACAACCAAACAGGCACTCGGAAAAACATGGGGGCTCAAACCGGAAATGATGCTATGGCTTTATACCGCGGAAGTAAAACCCATGATCACCTACGGATGCACCGTCTGGTGGCCAAAAGTAGAACAGAATACTGCCCAGATAGCTCTCTCGAGAGTACAGCGGCTAGCATGCCTATGCATAACTGGCGCCATGGGCAGTACACCGACGGCCTCTATGGAAACCCTGCTAAACCTCCAACCACTGGACATCATCATTAAAGTGGAAGCGAGACTAGGGGCTTATAGGCTACAACTGAACGGTAACTGGCACCCAAATGGGAAACACTCCAGAATTGTTCAAACAATCGCAAAACCAACATTAAATATGGGAAGCGATTGCATGACACCACAATACTCCCTGGATAAGACCTTCCAAATAAAAATTGGAAGGGAACAAGGAGAAAACACAAAAAAGCCAGGAACCCTGACCTGGTACACAGACGGGTCCAAAAGGGTAGATGGATCGGGCGCAGGGATATACAGTCTATCCCCCAGATGTGAGATAAGTATCTCCTTGGGGGCGCTGGCAACAGCACACCAGACCGAGATCTTTGCGATAAACCAATGCGCATTGGAAAACTTACAAAGGAGGTACAAAAGGCAAAACATCCTAATATACTCCGACAGCCAAGCAGCCCTTACGGCGCTGAACAGCTACAAAATCCAATCCAGGATCACCTGGGAGTGCCTCCAAAAACTAACAAGACTGGCAGAAGCAAACACTGTAACCCTACAGTGGATGCCAGGACATAAAGGGGAGAGAGGCAATGAAAAAGCCGACAAACTGGCTAAAAAGGGATCAAGTAGACCATGCATTGGACCGGAAACAATGATAGGCATATCAAAGTGTGTGATCAAATCAGACGTGCGAGAGTGGGCTATCAAGAAACACATCGAACGCTGGGAAAACTTGACAGGGCATAGACATAGTAAGATACTGTTGAAGAAACCCTCAAGACATATAGCCGCTGAAGTGATCAAACTCAGTAGGAATAACCTAAGGATGGTGACTGGACTTATAACCGGACACTGCGGCCTCAGGAAGCACCTGCACACCCTACAAATTCTGAAAGAAGAACCTGTGTGCAGACTCTGCAACGAAGAGGAGGAAGACGCCTCTCATGTTCTATTCGAATGCTTAGCATTGACCTCCTGGAGGGAAGCAAACCTTGGAAGAGGAAACCCCTCAACCAACTTCCCAAAAGAAAATTTAATCGGAAGACTCCTCAGCCTTATTAACTGGACGAAGATCTTCGATTAACTACCTGGGCGGCGGCAGTACAACAAGCCACATCGCTGCAGTGCTAGGGCACCCCAACCCTCAGCCAACGCACACGGCAAAAAAAAAAAAAAGTAGTTATATTTTAGTCAGAATTTGAATTAGCTTTTTAAACTTGACGTTTCGTAGAAGTGGTATCAACCTAACATTTCCTATACAGAAATATAACCATTTTTGATTTTTTTTTAAATACGTATTTCTCAACAAGCCACACAAAAAAGTTGATGTCACTCCTGCCGAAAACTACATAGCGCGACTCGCTCACGTGCGACGACGACGCTCCGGCTTCGGTGACGCGTCGCATCACCGCTCGTCGCGCTATTCCGTACTTTCGGCACTTGTGAAATAAATAACTATTATTCTGATGACAGTAGGTAGTGTCAAATGCTGATGCTTTGACAATACCTACTATTGATACTATTGACTATCAAAATATCTGTCAAATCCTGGCTAACTAGTTTAATTTTAATGCAGACACGATTTATCTCAATCAAGTAGATTCTCATGCAGCTAAACTATTAATTTTATATTTTGTATGATAAAGTCATGTGCCTGGCCACATCAGATTTTTTAATAGGGCGAAAGTCGTGTTGCAAATAAAGTAGCTGTTATTTACCATTTAAATCAGGCCCATAGTTTAATTAACCCTAACCCACCACTTTCCAAAGTAAATTTCAAATTAATTTCATGTCGACTTGCAGTTTGTATTTTTCCCTAGTATCCCATAGTGATAGAGAATCACACATGTTGCTACGTATCCATTCACATTGACCTGACCACCTGTCAAAAAATCTGATGTGGCCAGGCACATGACTTTATCATACATTCCAACTTATGATACAATATTGCTGCATGCAACACCCTAGTGTTATCCATGTTCAACCACCCCAAGCCGCCCAGCCCATTCGATACATGATCATACTTCGTCAAACCAAAAACAAACAGAACACATGCATTTTGGACACGCTGAACACGGTACCTATCCGACGGCATCAGGCAAGGACGGTACACGGTATCACAATATGAGATCTTTTGATACTATTAACTCTACTATTAACTGTCAATATTAATTGTGAGATATGTCAAAACATTAGCATTTGGCACTACCGGTACTGTTATTAGAATGAAAAATTTGCAAATCCTGGGTCAGTATATAGTATTAAATCAATGCAGATGCGATCGATCTCGTTCAAATAGATTTTGCTCTTGCAGCTAAACTATTAATTTTACCAAAAAATGTCATAGGCATAAATTATTCAAAATTTCCTCTGCTTTAATTTATTATTTAACTATTTTGACGAAATTACAGAAATGGCGGCTCATTTCTAAAATCCTTGAAAAAGACTTAGAGTAAACACCCAGTTCCTTTGGACCCTTTTGAACCAAAAGCTTTTCAACTCTAAGTTTGGTCATGAAACTTCTAAATATGAAGTTCCGTGCCGATACCTTTAGTAGTTTCTCCGGAATCGGATTCACAAAAATTGAGTACACACACACACACATACACACACACAGACATTTTTTTGTACCTTGGTCAAATATGTTCAGGGGACCCAAAAGGACATATTTCCGCTAAAATCTCAAAAAAAAATTCGGCACGATTACAATACTTTACATACTGCGTATGATAAAGTAAAAATGTCATAGGAATAAATTGTTCAAAATTTCGTCTACTTTAATTTATTATTTATCTATTTTGACGAAATTACAGAAATGACGGCTCATTGGCAAAATCGTTGACAAATGCTAAGAGTAAATAGCCAGTTCCTATGGACCATTTTGAACCCAAAGCTTTTCAGCTCTAAGTTTGGTCATGAAACATCTAAATCTGAACTTTCGTCCCGAAACCTTTAGTAGTTTCTCCGGAATCGTCGTCACAAAAATCGGGTACACACATACACACATACACACACACACACAGACATTTTTTTGTACCTTGGTCAAAAATGTTCAGGGGACCCAAAATGACCTATTTCCGCTAAAATCCCAATTTTTTTTTTCGGCACGATTACAATGCTTTACCATACTGCGTATGATAAAGTAAAAAGTAAATGTTAGTTTGGTTAATAATGGCCCAGTGAGGCATGGTGCAGGACATTTTCGGTTTTCGCTTAACCAAATGTAGCGGAAATAGTAAGTAATTTTAGCACCTTTAGAATAAGTTCGACTAACTGTTGGTTATATTCGTTTTAGTTCTCATGAAGATGCTAAAAATTGTTAGCAAAGTATAAGAATATAAAATAAAGGCTTACTAAATAACTGCACCTTTATTTGCAACATTAGTCAGCACTTAACTATACATGGTGTCCCACGACGAGTTGCTATTAGAAGTATATGGAGAACCAAATGAAATGACATATTGAGAATTCAGAAACGATTTACATATATCAAAATATTCGTAGATCACCTGTTTTCCAATTTAGTAGCATACGACAAAGTGTCAGCTCGTGAACAAGCTGGAGTGTTGAGAAACAGTTTGATATACGCCAAGGCAATTCAGGGCCGTTTCTCTTCTCTCCCATTAGCTTTTCCCGCTGGCCCTTGGCGCACAACAATCCAGTGGTCAATTAAATTACACGACGAGGTAAGTTATTTTCCGGCAAGGGATTACGTGCTGCCGCCGTAGGCAACCAATAAATTGAGCCGATGTAACCCGGAAAGGCCAGGCTCACAGACCACCCTCCTATTCCCTCCCCATTTCTTTGTACGATGACCGCTCGTGAAAAGAAAGGAGATCTGCTGATAAATTACTACCGCTAGCCAAAATGTCTCCGATTTATATTTATCCCGATAGAATAGGAAAAGGAATTTACATAGGAATATGGACTATTAAATTCAAGGCCTCAGCTTTTTGTGATTTGGTATAAAAAACGATATTAATCTACAACCTGGCACGTGATATCAATTGTAAGAAACATTTTAGCAAAGTAGATGTTTGTTAATTCATAGTCCGATTATTCCAAATTAGCTTGTGTTTGTAATCACCACTATAAAGAAATTGCAAAAACTTCTCTGTGCTTGCCAGATGTATAGTTATATTATTATAATTAATTAATTTATGTATGCAAAAGAATAGTGTTGGTGCATACGGTCGCTCTTTGACAAGCAGATAACTTCGATTCCTTTAAACGGCGCTGAACAGTTTTGATGGAATTGTAAATTCCCCATCTGTAAATAGCTGGTATGGTACAAACTTCAAAAACAACATAAGCAACGCTGATCGGGTGAGGCATCGTAAGATAGGGCTTTTAAAAGCAAATAAATTCTGTTTGAAGCGTTTTCCATTATTTTACGTCACTGAAGATAGTTAAAAAGCACCGGGAATACATTAGTATGTTCAAAATAAAACGCTGTGGGTTTGTTGATGAGGCTTTTTAATGAGAGATCTTGCAGACCGGTTTCGAACGGGTGTTCGTCATCAGTGCAAACTACGGATAAATAATACATTTTAAATTTACTTACATATTGAAACAATAAACTTCTTACCGTCTAAAATGTGCACATGTGTAAACATAGCGGCATTTGTCGGAGAACGGCAGTCAAAATAGTAAAATACATCAATGTCGAAGTATATTTAAACAATCACAAACAACACAATCGAAAAAGTAATTAATCTATTAATTATTCAATAATTAAATATTATTAATCTATCGTGCTTGTTATATTTTAGGTGCTGTCCGAACGCGGAGTTTCCATCCTGAATCTCGTCTAGATGGTTCTGCCTGTCTGACCGATGTAAAATTTCTCACAATCTGCACATTCGATGCGATATATTCCGCTCTTCATGATGTTGTTGTATTTGTGTTTATTATTCACTAGGATACAGGCTCTTTGTGTTGTTTCTGTATGCAGCCTTCATGTTGTGCTGTTGAAGTATTGTTTCTATTGGTCTTGTCCATGCTGCATGATAATTCATAGATATGTATCTGCATTCCATCTTATGACAGGGGTAAATTAGTTTCAGAATGTTGCTGTTGTGAATGTTGTTGTAGATTCTCTGTAGGTTGGAGATACTGTATCCATTATTTCTACCCAGTTTCATTATGGTTTTGATCTCAATTACAAAATCTGTTTGGCTCAAGGGTAAATAAAGTGCTCTATTAAACAGGTAACAGAAGGCAGCTCTTTTATGTTTCGCAGGTGTAACTATTTTCAGGTATGATGACATCAGTGCTGGTGGGTTTTCTGAAAATGTTATATTGTAGTCTATCATTATCTTGCTTATGGTCAAGTCTAAAAAGTTCAACTGTCCTTCATTTTCTTTCTCTATGGTAAAATTTAAGTTCCCTATATTGTTGAAGATGTTGTGTACAGCTATGAGTTGGGCGTTGTTACCCACATATAGAACCTCCATGTTCCTCCATCCATGTTCAACAGCGATAAGAAGAACGAAAATCACAAGACTATGAACCACAAAAAGAAACTAATCCAAAACGATGTGATCGGCACTTATGGTGATAAGAACTCAGGTTTAGTATTGTTAGATGCACATTTGTATAACTCCAAAACTGTAACATTTTTTGAATATAACAATATTGTTGATGAAATAAGGACCCGTTACCGAATTTTGTTAAATAGTTAAAATAGTTAAATAGGTTATCAAGACATCCCACAACACTTTCTATAGTTTAATAAGCATGAATGCACTTTCCCCTATATTATATAGCTTAATCAAACTACATAAGCCTGACAAAAACATAAGACCTATAGTCTCTAATATAGGTACACCTATCGAAGCAACTGCAAACTTTATACAACGATTTTTGTTGGATGTCTTTGAATTTAAATCAAAATACAGCATAAATGGCTCAAAACAACTTGTATCTGATACACAAAACTTTAATATTAACATTTTATTTTAAATATACTTAGTTGATGACTAAATGGAGGCTTTTATAGCAAACATTAGTATGTAATAGTAAGTAAATTTTATTGGTCTTAATTTTAATTCAAAAATGAAAATAAAGAAAGGAAGTAAAAGTAAAAAATATAAAACAAACAAACAAAATTAATAAATAGACCATCAAGACAAAATAGATATTTTAGCCGCTATAAAGAACCTGGGCACATAAGCATGATAAACAAACTTGAGATTCTGAAAAAGAAATGAACGATGACAACAAACAATTAGCTACGAAGACCGAAGAAAATTGTAATAAAATAGCGGAACACGAGAAGAAGTGGGAACAAAATGATCGATCAAACCGATCACAAAATATTTTAATACACGGCCTTATAGAGAATGAAAAATGCTGGACCGAGTTGGAGGCACTGTGCATTTTTTAAACAACAATCTTAAAGTGAAAACAGTGCTGATTGAAATAGATAAAACTATGAGAATAGGAAGAAAGACAGACAATAGGATAAGACCAATTCTAGTAAAATTTGTAGCCACGAGGAAAGTCTATGAAGTTCTGGAAAATGTAAAAAATCTGAAAGACACTACCACCTATATATCGGACGACTTGCCCAAGGATGTCCTTGAAGAGAAAAGAAAGCTGATTCGTGTCATGCTCCATTTAAGAGGCAAAAACCACGCAGTCATAAAGGGAAAAAAGGTAATCGTTGACAAAAAGGTGATGGATGCCGCGGAGGTGGAAGAAATATTACAACAGTTGACAGGAAGAAAAAGGAACCACGCAGAAATTATCAATTCACCAGATAATAATGACAACGTAAAACCAAAAAAACCAAACAACAAGTCACTATCGCAAACAAAACAAAGTAAGGCGGCACCTAGGAAACTTATTGAAGGCTACATCCTTCCAATGCAGCCAAAAGAGCCAACAACAACAACTACTGAAGCAATAAAGACAGCTAACGAAGCTTCCACTTCTACCTGAGAGCAACTACCAAAAACTGGAAACACAAAGGACAAAGGACAAACAATCGAAAAGCAGGAAAATTACCACGCAAGTGCAAACCGATAGGAGACTAAAAGCAACTATACAAAACAAGATAGCAATACAATTTCGAAATGAACAAAACAAGGGAGAAAGTATGGCTGCTTCTAACACATGGAAAAGAAAACAGGGGAAACACATCAAAAAGAAAATGAACAAAGTAAAAACAACTTACTAATATTATATCGCAACTTCTTCCAATATGATTGGTCATCGTGGAATATTATGACCAAACTTCCCAGTCGAAAGTGAAGGTTGAAATGTTACATATTTGACACTTTTATTACGCAGACACTACTAGGAGAAGAAAGAATAGATATAGAGGAGTGGAAACGACTGGGAGAGGCATATGCCCAACAATGGGCCTAACTATTTATTATAAAATTAATTATGTACATATTTTGTTGTATAAATATCACTCAAACATCAAGGGTCATCCGTCTCAAACAAAGTCTAAAGGACCAGATCAGAGCAAATAGCGTGAACAATCAAAGACTTTCTACACAAGAACCAGTACCTCCGCAGAGTACAGGTCGCATCCAACGCAATGAACGGACAGGGGAGGAGAACATGAAGTAAATGTACAGGTTTGAAAAACTGCTAGACGTTGAGCTTACAGTAACTGATGTAACCTTAGTAAAATTAAGACGGAAAATTAGCTCGCATATTGGGTAAATTTGCTTTTTGTAAAATGTCCCGTCCAAAACATTGTGCCTGCGAGGCTAAATAGTCACCAATAGAATTGGTTTATATTAACTATTCTCAAATGTATAAAAAATGGTGATATACCGGAGGAATGTAGATTTGAAATAAACTACAGCGATAACCTGGAATTTACCCAGGGACTATTGCGTAGCTAGCACAATGCTCTAACCGAGTGCTCCGCAATCTTCTCCCGCTGGCCTTTTCCCGCTCACGGAAGTCGCATATCTCCGTCCCGCACGCACTGTGCCTTGCCACAGTGCTTGCGGAGCACTGCTCTAACCAACTGAGCTGTCATTCTCAGTTATTAAATTGGTAAAAATTACTTAATGGTAACTTTAGACACCTATTTACCAGTCGGTGTTAAAGAATCGGATTAAAATATCTTGTACATAACCTCACTCTTTAATTTTGATTTGCTGTCAAAGTAATATACTCCTTTACATCAACAGTGTACTTTTGAATGCTCCCTTACCATTCTTTAACGGTTTATTGCCGAAATACGATCAATTTGTGTAAAACAAAGCCGATGAATACATTAGTTATGTCGGCTTCCGTACTCAAAGTTAATTATTGATTTGCGGTCAAATAATAAACTCTCTGATGTAAAAAGTGGCATTTTTATTCCTCCCTAGCTATATTCTAACCGGCTGTGAAGAAATGGGTATAATGTATAGCAAAACAAAGCCGTTAGGGTAACTTTCCGCCGGTAAACTAAAAAGTGAGGTTATGTACTAAACATTTATATTGCTTTGCAGTTAAACTAATTTCTCCCAACCGTCGAAACTAGACTCCCTAATGCTCCCTAACGATTTCCAAACCATTCCAAAAATCACAAAATGTGAAAGTTTGGGGCCAACTTGACGGTACAAAAACTAATTTTCATTTTATCAAAAACCATGTACTCCCAAAGGAAAAAGTGTACTCCCAAATCCTCCCTAACGATTCCCAAAAGATTTACATAAAAATTTACCTAAAATCCAAAAGTGGTGGGGCTAACTTGATAACGCAACGGTCCAAAACGTTGGCATTATGATTAACGTACACTTTAATAATTATATAGCAGTACCAATCCGTACGTAGTGATTGCGCCGCAGGCAGAAAACGGGTGGTTACTTTGCCCACACATTTGCATATTTTGGGATAGAACTGAGACCGGGGCTGGAATTCGTACAAAAAAAGCATGCTCGGGAAATATTGTCGCAATATATTCACCAATTTTATGAAACGGCTTGTTCTCCTCCATCGCTGACGGCTCGGTTTAGTCTACTTGGGGAGCAGGCTATCAGCCTGGAGGGAACCGAACGAAACACAGGCTAGCAGTGGCAAACGAGAAATATTTGTCCGCTCGTAAATCTCTATTCTTTTTTACGGCGCGAGCGGTATCAAAAATTCATGAAAGTTTTTAGATGAAAAGACCCAACGATACTGTTAAGCTTGCTGTTCCATTGCATGTTGAAAGATTTCTAAAAGATAAAAATGGTGCTGGAAGTGTTATTATTTATACAGTAAGGAAAAATAATGGCATGATGTAAAACTCCTTGATAGATTTATTCAGTCATGATAAAATCGAAAAGTCTGATTTAAGATAATTTCGAGCTATTAATCCATTTGCAAGCCCATGTCGCCACTGCCATGTATAAAAAGTGCGACGCCATTTTCCTATAAAAGTCAGTACATTATTTTCATAATCCTTAGAGAATAGAGCAATCTGATGTACACGGAAATGTACACGTACTCGAGACAAACAATCGGTTAATTTACCTACAGTTTAAACCCTAATACCATAATGTAAAATATCTAATATCTAACGATTACGTACAAGTTTAAACGCTCCAAGAGCTTTAAAGTGTAATCCTTCTACAACATACCAATATCACCTTAACGAAAATTGATAAGTTGAGTAAAAAATAGATCGTTCTTCACTGTTTAGATATTGTTTCTCGTAGTAACCGGTTTCGCTTGTTACAGCATCTTCAGACTACTCTATAAACAAAAACAATATGGATAGAAACATTACTCTGTAATGTGTCTTTGTAATGTATAACCTTAATCGCCTATAATTGCCGAGTGACAGTAAAGACAACTTTAATGTCAACCTTCTTGATGTTGGATATTATTCATATTGAAGTTTTGTGTATATAGTAGCATGTTATGTTGCTATAGTAATTATAAATATAATATACGAATGTCAATGTATGTAATTGTAGAGGAATAAAAACAGGAATGGAAGATCCTTATTCTCACACTTATTAGAGCTTTGACGAACCGCACTTTGCTTAGGAAAGCACGTGCAGTTTCAATAGGTTATGGGCCCAGCACGCTTCCACTGCGTGACTTAAAATTTACAATTTGAATGACAAATATTTGATATATTTGACATATAACCATGGCAACCCTTAAAACCCGCGCGGGTGTTAAGAAGCAGTTTTTGCCCCGGTATCTAAGATGTAATATGTCACTTTATGATCATGTAGGACAACATAATTTATTTAAAATCATATACTTCAATACAATATTGTAACGTTGAGCGTTTAGAAGCATAACATAATCAATTATTAAGGTCAGCTTAGAATTCTTGTACATGTGCCATGGGCCAGGGCATGTGTATTTAGAAACAGAAATAACACCAAACACAGAAACTATGCCACACAACGACACAGAAGTTATCATGAGTTATTAAGAACTATATCATTGTAACGTACAGCAAATAAATCCACTGTATAACAGGTGTGAAGAGTCTTAATCCTTTCGGGGAAAGCAAAGGCTAGTTACCCACAAAGGAGTAACCACCCTCGTATAATGTTACAATGATGGAGACGCCGTTATCCCGATGCTAACTACTAGAAGCGGTCCAAAATTAACATCACCGACAACGCAAGAAGAACCCAATAAAGCCACTTCTGTAATGTCACAATGGTGGACGACCCGTAACACCGATGGTCATTTGAAGCTGTAAAACATCACCCGCAGCTACAAGGGCTCCAATGGCGGAACAGCACAAGAAGAACCTAGGGGAATAATGGTTATGTCTAGCAAGCACATTGACCATGAAGAAGAAAATAGCAAACGCAACCAAGTCGAAAGAAACAGAAGCGATGTAGAAAGAATAAAAAGCGACCAAGAAGAATTTTTCATCTTAATGGAAGATGGTGTTGTGTCCTGTCTGCCGACAGAACCAGAAGAAGATGAAAGATGTCGATTTGCATCAGTTCAACCGACAAAAATCGGGCAGAACAACTACAGGAAGGAGCCTAAAGATGAAAAATCTGATGTGGCCAGGCACATGACTTTATCATACCATATATTAATTGTTTAGCTGGATGAGATTCTATTTGATCGAGATCGGCCACGTCTGCATTAAAATAAAACTACTAGAAGTAGACAGATATTTTGATTATATTTACAGTATGTAATATCAATATACATATATCAAAACATCAGTATTTGACACTACCTACTGTCATTAGAATCACATTATCTGACAAATCCTGGCTAACTAGTTTTAATACTATAGTGTTTTAATGCAGTACGAGCGATCTTGATGAAATAGAATTTGCTCCTGCGGCTAAACTATTTATTTGACATAGTCAAATCATTCAGAATTTCCTCTACATTAATTTATTATTTAACTATTTCGACGAAATTCCAGAATAGCGGCTCAAAAATGTTTAGGGGACCAAATAGAACATACCTCCGCTAAAAAAAAAAAATTTGCCACGTTTAGTATACTTTGTCATACTACGTATGATAAAGTAAATAGGTTGTTGATTCTGATGATTACTATATTATGGTGGCTTCTAGCATACTATATTTTAGGGTATTACCACGTCTTCAGTGCTAACTACAAAAGATCATAAAGAATTATGCTCAATATTCCAAATAAGTTTTAAGGTTAACATACCATCTTACAATCTTTCTTGCGTTTATTCGCGAAAACATAACAACATTGCTATCCGCACTTGAAATACACATCGAGTTTTGAACACCAAGATGTTCCAATATTGTTTCACATAGCGTACGAGCGCGCGTGTTTGATCGCATTCTCGCAACCGCTGACGTTCTGAATACTGTCAAAAGTTCAAAATATCCTGGGTACCTACTATTAATGCAGACACGATTTCGATCAAATAGAATTTACTCTTGCATCTAAACTATTAATTTTACCAAAAAATGTTATAGACATAAATTATCCAAAATTTCCTCTACGTTAATTTATTATTTATCTATTTTGACGAAATTACAGAAATGGCGGCTCATTTGTAAAATCGTTGCAAAATGCTAAGAGTAAATACCCAGTTCCTTTGGACCCTTTTGAACCAAAAACTTTTCCGCTCTAAGTTTAGTCATGAAACTTCTAAATATGAACTTTCGGCCTGATATCTTTAGTAGTTTCTCCGGAATCGTCTCCACAAAAACCGGGTACACACACACATACACACACACACACAGACATTTTTTGTACCTTGGTCAAATATGTTCAGGGGACCCAAAAAGACCTATTTCCGCTAAAATCTCAATTTTTTTTTCGGCACGATTACAATACTTTATATAAATATAAATATATAAAATATAAATACTGCGTATGATAAAGTAAAAAAATAAGGTTTCTCAGCATCAGGTACTCGACCTAGAGTCATAACGTAGAAGTGAGGTACGAAATATCCATTTGAATTATAGTTGGCTAGATTTTAATTCACATAGAAAAATGCACATGCAAGGTAATTTTATTGCTAAATAAAAGTAGGACACGCTCGACAAAAACATTTGTGTTATAGGTACATTGCGTTTTCGAAGATGAAACGTGGTGCCAAGACCGTAACGTGGTAGTAACGAATGAATGTTTTCAAATAAAACCAGATGTTTGTTATTAAACAATTAGGTGTGTGAATGCAACAATAATAAGAAATCTGCAAATTGATGGCTGTGTTTATCGTAACAAAATTGTGCTCTGATGGTTTTATGAATGTTTTAAAGTTTCTTGAGATTGCACGCCAGCTACGCAATGATAATGGTGCTGATGAATCAGAAGAATTCATCAGAATATAATTACGTAGGAGAATTATTGTCCATAATTAGTTGAAAAGTATATATTTGAGAAATGGAGAATCACGTATAATGTCAGGAGTAGATAGTACAGACTATAAGTAGCAGACCACAGATTTTAAATATGCGGAGGAATATATTGATGTATTTATGTATGTATGGAATTAAAGAGTAACTAGATATAAATATACGGACAACCCGTATCTTTCAGGACTTACCGTAATGATTAATGTATATATAGTAAATGGTGATATACAGGCGGGATGTATATTTTAAATAAATTAAAATTACAGCCACAACCTGGATTTGAATCAGGGACCTTTGTGTCGCTGGCACATTACTCTACCAACTGAGCTATTGAGGCCTATGACATCTGTTAGGGAAAATTGTCATATCAAGGAAAGGAAGTAACCGACGCTACGCATGATAGGTTAGGTTTGGTAGCGTTGGTTACTTCCTTTCCTTGATGACAATTTTCCCTAACAGGTGTCATAGGCCTCAATAGGTCAGTTGGTAGAGTTTGTGCGAGCGACACAAAGGTCCCTGGTTCAAATCCAGGTTGTGGCTGTAATTTTTAATTTATTTAAAATTTACATCCCGCCTGTATATCACCATTTACTATATATGAATTAAAGAGTATTTATTGAAGATAATTAGATTATTATGAGTAAATGAAGAAAATTAAAGAAATAGAGATTCACGTGAATAAAGATAAAATAAGAGTAAAATGATGAAACAATTATGACAGTGATTGTAAAATCAGTATGTTAGTTACTTAGAGCTAGTTAACCGTGCGTTACCATGACCAAGAAATACCATAACAACGCAATGTTTGTAGTATTATTATTATTGATTCTGAAGTAAAGACTAAGTAAAAAGAGTCTCAGTATTTTTATTTATCCAAAAATTTAATTAAGCGGTTTATACCCAAACATATGTGAAGTGTTTGTGTATTCGTTTGTAACATATATTATTAATGTATTTGTGTTGGCTTGGCAACCCGGAATTACATCAAGAGCGCGTGCCTAACTTTAAATTCTTTTTGTATCAGTAAAAAATACATGGCAAACTAATATAATTCACATTGACGTCAGAAAGTATTTGCAATTCATTCTGCCGCCAACGAAATTGTTACTCTGGTAGAGTAAACTTATAAATAATTTAATCTGTCAGGCTTGTTTACTTTTCTTCCGGATCTGGTAATCTGGATTCTTCCATCATCATTCGTCGAAGATGTTGGTTCGGATTTATTGTGTCGACCATTTTTAATTAAACTTACGTCTTCATTTTTCATTTCTAAGGGATATAACCTTTGAATAGGTCGTAATAAGTGACCTGACGATGTTTTCAGTTTAACTACTCTTATGTTTCCATCTTTGCCAGGAATTGTTTCAAGTACTTGTGCTAGTGGCCAATTTAGTCGTTTTTCGTTATTATTTTCTATCAGCACAAGATCTCCAACCTGAACTGATTTGCTAAATTTTCTTTTATCTTGTCTCAAAATTACTTGTCCCATGTACTCATTCCGAAAACGTTTCTGTAAGTCCATTTTTAACTTATTTTTATACTGATATCTTCGTCGAAGATGTACTGCTTGAATATTGTCTAGATCTACTACACCAGTCTGTTGAATATCTTGAAGGAACATCTTTGGTGTTAAGAGAACCAAGTCTGAGATATCTTCGGAGATATATGACAGTGGTCTTGAATTGAACAGAGCTTCACAGTCGCATAAAATAGTTTCAAGTTCTTCGAAGTTGAGACAGGCTCTTCTTAAGACTTTGAATAAAATTCGTTTTATGATGCGAATGAGTGTTTCCCACCAGCCGCCCCACCATGCGGCAGTTGGAGGATTGAACTTCCGTTCAATCCTTTCCAAATTAAACAGTTCTTGAAGTTCGTTCCAGTTTAATGATTCTAAAGCTTTCTTACATCCTGTAAAGTTAGTTTGATTGTCGCAATAAATCGTTTTAGGTCGCCCACGTCTCGATATGAATCTTTGGAAAGATCGTATAAAACTATCAGTGCTTAAGGATGTAACAAGTTCCAGATGTACAGCACGATAAACGGCACAGGTGAAAATTGCAACCCAAACTTTGACTTGTTTTCTTATGAACAAGGGTCCAAAAAGATCAATTCCTGTGACTTCAAAGATGGCAGCATCTTTTACTCGGTTTCTTGGCAAGGAAATGGGCGGAGTCTTCATACGTTTTGAGTCAAATCTTCGGCATATACCACATGTAGATATGACAGATTTTACGGTTTTTCTTCCTCCCATGATCCAATAGGATTCTCTCAAAGAATTTAAAAGTGTTTGAACACCAACGTGGCACATTTTCTGATGAGTGTCGAAAATTAATCTTCTTACAACTGGATGTTTAGCTGGCAAAAGTATGGGGTGGCGGAAATTTTCAGTATCATCTCGTTCGGTTATTTTAGTTTTTACTCGTAAGATGTTATTATCATCTTTAAATGGAATAATAGAAGAAATCTGCTCCAAAGAATCATTAGTTAGACTTTCTTGCTGGACACATTTGAACAAATACGCTCTGCTTCTCGCAATTCTCCGAATTGTAACGTAGTAGTTTTATTTTGACTGCTTGGATATTTAGTGTTATAGATAAATCTTCTTATCCAACCAATCAATCTGACTATCTGCTCAAATTTGGAAAATCTTCTGTAAGCCCAAGAAAACTCAATTTTACTCTGGGACAGCATTATTGTGACAGTTTTCTTTTTCTCTTCCATAACCTCTTCTTCGCCAGTTTCGTAATTTTGTTGTGGCCAAAAGGTCTGTTCTTCTTTCAACCAATTCGGACCCTCCCACCAACAAGAATTCAGCAACTGTGTTGCTGTACAACCTCTGGACGGTAGATCAGCTGGGTTCATTTTTCCCGGTACAAAATACCAATCGACAATTTGGGTCAATTTGCGAATTTCTTCTACACGGTTCCACACAAATGGTTTCCAGTTTTCTTTCAGCTTTATTTAAGAGAGGACTGCAGTAGAATCAGTCCAGAAATAGGTTCTAATATCTCGGTTGAAGATTTCCTTGACTGTAGCGAAGAGTCTGGCAGCAATTGTAGCAGCTAGAAGTTCAAGTCTTGGGATCGAAATCTTTTTAGTAGGTGACACTCGAGATTTTGCTTGTACAAGTTGAAGAGAGATACCTGCAGTTGTTTCACATCTGACGAAAATGGGAACAGCATAGGCTTCTTTACTTGCATCAGCAAATGTGTGGATACTTAATTGACCATCTTGCGGTATCTGTGTAAAAAAAACATCTAGGGATACTAATCGAAGAAAGGCAATTTAGATCGTTTAACCACTGTAAAAAAGATTCTTTTATGTCTTCAGGAACTTCTGTAGTCCCATTTAACTGTATCATCCAGGTTTGTTGTAGCAACAGCTTTGGTAGTAAAAGAACAGGTGATACAAATCCAAGTGGATCAAAGATTCTGTTAGCTACGGACAGAATCAATTTCTTCGTAACGCTATTTGTATCAACTTGTCTCAAATTATCTAAGCAGAGGTGCAGAGTGTCGTTATTTCTATCCCAAGTCATTCCCAATACAGAAGACAAACAATTTTCTTCGTAAGTTGGATCAGATAACGTAAATTCCCATAATCGTAGATCAAACTGCGCTTCCGCAAAAATTTCGGTAGATTCTTGGATAAACTTTTGTAGTTCTTCTTCGGTATCAAGGCTAGTCACACAGTTGTCAACGTAAAAAGAGTTCATCAACTTTGTTAAAATTGTGTCTTCTTGTAGATTTTCTCGTTGTTCTTGTAATATATTATTCAAATGATGCTTGATGACTGCATTCAATAAAAAAGGACTACACGTGACGCGAAAAACTACTCTGACATGCCGGTAGACTATAAGCTGCCTATCTTTGTTGTACCATAAAAATCTTAGAAAATCCCTGTCCGATTTGTGAAGACTGATTTGAAGAACAGCTTTTCTTATGTCAGCAATGACTCCAATTTTAGATTTTCGAAAATTTATCAATAAAGAAGGAATCAAAGTAAGCAAATTTATACCTTTCTCTAAGCATTGGTTCAATGATGGACCATCCTTTTCTCTGGCAGATGCATCAAACACAGGTCGTAATTTAGTTGTAGTACTTGACAATTTTACCACGTTACGATGAGGTAAGTAGTGTGTTGTAGTACCACAATAGTTGGTGTCGTTAACCTCTTCGATGATGCCCTCTTGCAACCATTCTTTGAAGACTTGGTCGTACTCATTGTAGTAACCATCTTTGGCAAGCTTGTTCATGAGATTGTCGAGTCTTCTCTTAGCAATCTGGAAATTATCAGGTAGTGGTTTGTGTCCCTGAATCCAAGGCATTGAAACTTCGTATCTTCCACCTGGATTTTGTGTCACTATTTTCTGAAAATTGTTGAGAATTTCTTGTTCGTGTTCTTTTTTGGATTTCAGCTCGTCTGTATTTTCTATACCCAAAACATCAAGGGTCCATAAGTCTGTCAATTTTGCTGTTGTTGACAGAAGCGACAAAGCAATCATATTGCAGGGTTGCAGGGTGGAGTTGCAGGGTGGAGTGGAAACTTTCCCCATCAGAGTCCAGCCTAATTTCGTTTTCATGGCAACTAATCCACATTTGAGGACATGTTGTTCGCCACAAAAGAGTTTGCCTGCTATGTCAGCACCTATTAGTATTTCGATAGGGGCTTGACTTTTATCATTAACTTTGATGTTAATGTCTTGCAGTTCCTTCATCCATGGACCATTTCGGATACCCAATACGTTGGTATAGATGATGGATTGATCTAAAGCTTCAAATTGACAACGATAACTTTTGTCATAATTTTCTAAGTAGACACGGTAACAATTATGAGGAGTAACTTCAGATGAGAGACCTCCAAAAAGAGCGTGAATGAGTTCTTCTTTTCTCAGTACTTCATATCCCATTTCTTTAGCTGCTCCACTGGTGATGTATGATCTATGCGATCCTGTGTCGATGATGGCTCTTATTGGACGTGTTGCGTGTTTACCGTTTATATTGACCACCAATGTCTGCAAAAATCCTTCGTAGTAATTACGATTACTGGAGGTATTACATAAACTTTCCGTTGGTGAATTTTCTTCAGTTGATGGTTTGGCAGATTTTGGACACATTAACGTTACGTGTTTACCCTTACATGACTGACATGTTAATTTTGCTGCAGTTTTGCATTTGACAGCTATATGTCCAAACTTAAGACAAGTGTGACAACGTCCCTTTTCTGACAGGATTTTTTTTAATTCGACCAGAGATTTCTTCTTAGCTTCATCACAGTCGGTGCTGTAATGTGATTGCTGACAAAATAAACATCGTACCTTTCTTGCGTCATTTGTTAGCAGTCCAGTAGCTGTAGGAACATCTTTCAGAAATTCTTTGCGTCGGAATTTGTCTCCAAAACCAGAGATGGCCAAAGCGACTCGTTCTTCACTTTCTACTTCTTTCCGCAAAAAGTTCATAAGTTGACCTAGACGAACCTTTGAACTGTCATCGTCCTTGAAAGTTGTTGATCTTTCCCAAATCTTTAACAGATCTTCCGGAAGGCATGATTCAACTAACGGAAATAACATGGCGGAACAAGTGTCGGATTTTAAACCTAGGGTTTCTAAAGAACGAAGTTGAGCTTCAATCTGGTCGTACAAAGTATTCAGTTTCGTTGATTTGTTGACGTTTCCCAACACTAACTTTAAAAGTTCCCGTACGTAGACTTCTATCTGTAAATCTTGTCTTCCAAAACGCCTTGTTAAGCACTCGATGACTTTTGGATAATTACCTCCCACTGGTGGATAACTTTCGATAATTTGACGTGCTCGTGATTTGGGAATGGTTGCTTGGATTAAAAGTTGTAATTTTTCTTCGTTAGGAAGTCTATTATCTTCATGATATCTTCTAAATTGGCTCCAAAATGACAACCAATCACAAATGTCACCTCCAAATTTTCTAAATTCTATTTGAGGGTACTTAAGTTGTGACTTGTAGCAATTTGGTGTACAACAAGATGAGGTTCCTGGTATGCTTTTGTGCAATAAATTTTCTACAGTTGAAGAATGAATCTGCATATCAACTTGCATCTTCAGAGCTGAGAATTTACACTAGTGTTCATCTATTATTGCCATCTCAGAATGCAGATCAATGTCTTCAGAGTCTTGATCAAGTAACATGTCGAGGTATTTTTGGTCTAACTGAGTTAGAGTCTCAAGCTTCTTTTCTATAACTTTCATATTGCTGCTTACTTGACTCATCTCTGGATTTTCTTTAGTTAAAAATTTGTTCGTTGTATCGAAAATCTTTGCTATTGAGGTTCTGTGTAGATCCAAAGTTTTTATGATCTTCTCCATACTTCGGTATATCTTGCCTGTGTCCTGTCACGGTCGCCAAATGATACGAATACGCAGCAACGACCTGTTACTGCAGTATTTCAATAGTAGGCAAAAGAAAACTTTGGAATATAGTAAAAACCTTCTAACTGATGAAATCTGTCATTTATTCAATTCTTTTTATATCAGTAAAAAACACATGGCAAACTAATATAATTCACATTGACGTCAGAAAGTATTCGCAATTTCTTTCAGGCTCTATTGCCGACTTAACAGAAAGGTTAGAAGAGAAGGTGCTCCTGAAAAATATTGATAGAAGCCTGAGGAGCTGAGGTGATGGGGTCATCTCACCGGTATGGAGCAACATAGGAACATATCTTAACAAGAAGGTGTGTATAGACATATCTTAACAAGAAGGTGTGTAGATGACCAATTGGGAATAGAACGGCCGCAAAAAAAGCATGAGTCAGCAGTGTCGGGTATGCTGGAAAAGAAGGGTCAAACCAGGATAAATGCACAGAAGTTGGCAAAGAACAAAAAAGTCTGGAGGAAATTTATCCACACCTGGACATAGTAATAGGGTAGGAGGAGGTCGACTATATATGTATGACGTGTATGAGTTAAATTCCCGTTCTTGTAGAATTAAAAAATGTTTTTACAAAGTTAAAAAGTCTTCTTGTATTCTTCAGTCAGCTCTATTTTTGCGCCTTTCTTTAGAAACTATGTCATAGGCTTTTTAATTTTGTCAAAGTCTTTGACGAATCTTCTATAATATCCCAATAATCTAAGGAATGCCTTGATCTCTTTCTGAGTTCTTGATATTGGATATTTCTTCACTGCTGCTGTTTTCTCCGGGTAAGGTTTTACGCCTTCTGGGGTGATGATATGGCCCAGATATGCAACTTCTTCTCTCAAAAACTCAGACTTATCCAGGGAAATCTTCATGTTGGTTTCTCTTAATCGGTCGAACACATTTCGGAGTTTCTCTTTGTGTTCTTGGAGGGAAATGGAGTAAATGATGATACCATATACGGCAACTGTCAGCTGTTAATCCTCTGAGTATATGATTCATAACTCGTTGGAAAGTTGCTGGTGCATTCTTAAGAATGGAGTTAAGTTCAAATGGCATCCTTTGAACTCAAAATGTCCTTCTTCGGTACTGAATGCTGTCTTCTCTTGATCTTGACTCTCCATTTTAATTTGGTGATACCCAGACGCTAAGGCGAGGGTGGTGATATTGTCACATAGGGTATCCGGAGCATTAAACATAATCAATCGCGAGGTTAGTTTGTGTTTTGGGAACCTTGTTCTAGGAGTGTGCAACGCTAAAACAACAAACAAGTCGACACCAGGAAGGTCGGCTACATCCCAATACCTTGGAGAACCACTATAAAGGATTGAAACCATTTTGTATACAGTTAGTCATTAAGCAGTTATTTAACAGTTATTAAGAACGATACCAATGTAAACTACAGAGAATAAATTGATTACTTAAACAGTTGTGCAGCGTATTTATCCCCTCGGGGAAGCTACCATCTCCGCTACAGCCCCATTTGAGATGCAAAGACATAAAGTGACTACCCACAAAGGGGTTGCCACTTACTAAATGTCACAATGGTGGAGACGCCGTTATCCCGATGGTAAATACTAGAAGCGGTTCCAAATTAACATCACCGACAACGGAAGAAGAACCCAATCAAGCCATTATGTCTAACAAAGAGCGACCACGAAGAAGCAACCAAGCCGAAATAAGCAGAAGCCATGAAGAAAGAACAAAAAACGACCAAGCAGAAACAAGAAGAAGCGAAAAACAAGAACTTTTCATCTCCGTGGAAGATGGAGAGGCGTTCCCGTCTGCCAACAGAACCAGAAGAAGATGGAAGGACGTCAATTTCCATCAGATCAAGCGAAAAAAAAAATCGGGCAGAACAACTACAGGAAGGAGCCTAAAGATGAAAAAATAAAGGTTTCTCAATATCAGGTACTCGACCTATAGTCATAACGTAGAAATAAGTGAGGTAGGAAATGACCATTTTAATTATAGTTGACTAGATTTTAAATCACATACAAAAATGCTCATGCATGGTAATTTTATTATTCAATAAAAGTAGGACACGCTTGACAAAAAGATTTGTGTTTTCATTGCGTTTTTGCAGAATAGAGTGCAAAGACTTTTGTTTAATAATGCCTAGTCAAGAAATAGAGGTCAAGTTTATGTGATGCAATGTGATGCCAAGACCACTGGTAGTAACGTATGAATGTTTTCAAATAACAATAGGTATTTGTTATTGAATAATTAGGTGTGTGAATGCAACAATAATAAGAAATCTGCAAATTGATGGCTGTGTTGATCGTAACAGAATTCTGCTCTGATAGTTTTATGAATGTTTTAACGTTTCTTGAGATTGCAGCGACATTTTGGATAATGGCGCTTGCAGATATCTTCATGGTCTAGCCAGCTATGAAATGATAATGGTACTGATTAATCAGAAGAATTAATCAGGATATAATTACGTAGGAGAATTATGGACTATACTTAGTTGAAAAGTATATTTGAGAAATGGGAATCACTTAAAATGTCAGGAGCGGATAATAGATACTATAAGTAGCAGACCACAGATTTTAAAGATGCAGATGAATGTATTGATGTATTTATGTAAGTATGAAAATGAAAAGTATTTATAGAAGTATGGATGTATTGTGTGTTTTTGTATGTGTGTTGGTCTTTTTGTTTCATAGTTGTGATAATAGATTGTATTTTTTGAAATGTACATGTCCTGTCTTTTGTAGTGCTTTTGTAGTTCCCAGACGACAAAGGAAGAGGGCGTCCGAGCTTCTTGGTGGCGCAGTTTGTTGCATCGGTCATCTCATTGTCACTGACATTGAGGGCAATGTCTTTTTGTAGAAAGGGGAATGTCACATAGGGTATCCGGAGCATTAAACATAATCAGCCGCGAGGTTAGTTTGTGTTTTGGGAACCTTGTTCTAGGAGTGTGCAACGCTAAAACAACAAACAAGTCGACACCAGGAAGGTCGGCTACATCCCAATACCTTGGAGAACCACTATAAAGGAATGAAACCATTTTGTATACAGTTAGTCATTAAGCAGTCATTAAGCAGTTATTAAACAGTTATTAGGAACGATACCAATGTAAACTACAGAGAATAAATTGATTACGTAAACAGTTGTGCAGCGTATTTATTCCCTCGGGGAAGCTACCATCTCCGCTACAGCCCCATTTGAGATGCAAAGACATAAAATGACTACCCACAAAGGGGTTGCCACTTACTAAATGTCACAATATGATAAGGGGTTATTATTGTTCTCATAGAAATGCCCCATCGTACAATATTTCTAACATTGGCCAGAAATTTAGCGCAGCATCGATCGTTTAGTAAACCATGCAATTCTTATAATCCTCAACCCTTTAACTGGCCCATTGATACACCAGGAAAACTTGAATAGAGAACGATTTTTAAATCTTCTGCGCACCGAAGTGGCAGACGATTTTTACGGTGTTGAGTTAGACCAAAGGAGAATAATGTGGATAATACGAATAACGTGGTGGCAGCAAGATGAAGAACCGCCTCACAATAAAAATAATATTTTTGTTGTATAAACTTGTTTCTTTTACAATCTCACTGTTGTTAATCCAAATCACTCTTGGTCAGGGCGTCGATCTTCAAAGTCATGACTAGCGAGCGTGTACGCTCATATCGGTGATCGCCGAGTGCTGCAGTATCTTCAAACTGACGCTCGCAGCTATCGTTCACGGTTTGTTTTTCATAAGGTGGCTACTCTGCGGTTCGAGGTGGGGACTGCAATGCGTTGTTTCTCCAGCTTGAGCCTGCATCACCGCTGTTTCAATCAGGCTTGCCAATGTGCCGATATTAGTTGCTTTCCTTTTGCATAAAATCTCAGATATATTGGCTCAGTTTAGTTCGGCTCACAAAAGTACGCGTTCCTTTTGCTTTTGCTGAGATAAATTGAACTGAGATTTTACCTTCCCCCCTTTCCGATGCAGCACTACCTCCAGGGCAGATACAGATAACTGAGAATTAACTCACTTGTGAAATCGTTGGTGGGGTTTAACGCAAAGTGTCAAACTGCGCTAACCGAGTCTACGAGAAGCGAGGTTATGTTAGTTTGTTTCAGTCCGTTCGCGTCTGTGATCTATTAAAAGTTTATTTAAACCGTGATTCCAACCACAATTCCAACTTTAAACAACATGTACAAGCTGTGTAGGACAAAAAATGGCTGGGTAATGAATGATGCCGGAGACGTACTCCTTTTGGACACAGGTATATATGTTTCGGTCACAATTTTTTTTAACTATAATTTGTGTTGTTTTTCTCTTTTGTAGAGGTCGATCAAAATGTTTGGGTTCCAAATAATTTGATTGGTTGTAATGAGCAAGGAATTCCAATTATAAAAGGACAATCAGGTAATTTATTCAACAATTATAATTTTGAGTGCCTAATTTCTACTTCAGTAGGGATAGAAGAAAATCAACCAGTACCTGTCGAGTTTGAATTCAGTGCAAATGCTGCAGAACTAAATAACAATGTCCTTGAAGGGGAAAATAATGAACCGGAGAATAACAACAGTTTACAAGAAAACCATGCTAGTGATAAAAGCGATAAGATTATATGGTCCTATGACCAAACAGTTGCTTTAATTGCAGCTGTCGACCGTCACTACGAAGACATGTTCCACGTCACCAAAAAAAAAAACACTTTTGGGCTGTAATTGTTCAAGAATTGATCAGCCAACATGTTGAGGTGAGAATAAACAAATCTCTTATTTATGGTAAATACCTACATTGAAATTTTTTTTAGCATTCGGAAGTTTCTTGTAAAAGGAAATGGGCAAACTTACTAAGAACTTACAAGACAACAAAAGATAACAAGAAAAAAACTGGCCGTGGACCAAGTCGTTTTTCATTTTTTGAACAACTGGATGCCTTGCTTGGTGACACCCCAACTAATTGTAGTCCTCATTCCATAGATGTTTCATTGGTGGACCAAAATGCAGTTGGCAATGTAGGTGATGCATCTATTTCAGAAAATGTGCAGGAGGCAACACCAAGTTGTTCTACGAGTATGACAGAGTCACGGGAGTCACCTTTGCCAAAACGAAAAAGAAAAAACCCAACTACAGAATATATAAAATTTAAAACAGAGTATTATAAAAAAAGGAACTGGAGGCAGAAATCAAAAGAACTACACAAAGAAAATTTATGGAGGAGCAAATACAAATACAGAGGCAGAAAATGGATCTTTTCAAAGAAAAGCTAGAAGTTGACAAAAGAAAAGTTGCAGCTTTAGAGAAACTTTCTAATATTTCTAATACCAACCAGCCGACCGGTAACTAAGGTTTAATCTATTTTTGAGCAATGAATCTATTTTTTGTTATTTATCTTTTAAAATCCTCGTGATGTTCAGTTTAGAATAAATAAAAATCACTTGATCGTGGTAACATCATTTAATTAGTGAATTTTTTGGACTAGTTATCGATTCAAAAGTAGCTTTCATCGTCGGACCATTATCATGAACTGTCAAAAGACAAAATACAAACCTTAATGGGTCTCCACACGGGTGTGCACGTATTTACAATTTAAATAGGTAAATGTTTAAATTGTTAATACGTGCACACCCACATAGAGACCCATTGAGTTTTGTGTTTTGACAGTTCATGATAATGGTCCGACTACGAAAGCTACTTTCGAAATCGATAACCAGTCTCAAAAATCTCACTAATTAAATGATGTTACCACGAACAAGTGATTTTTATTTATTGTTTGTTAAGTATCTTTTCTTAGAAAGTAAGCGTTCTTTTGCAATATTTTTAGTAGATAGAGTAGATAGAACAGAACTTGTATTTAGTTTTTGCCTGTTTTTGAAATAAAACACTTGTTAAGCAAAACTTTTTATTACTGTAATAAAACATGGAAGTCCATCAACCAAACATTTGCCTAAATAATTGTTCTCTTCTAGAAGTTCTTCCCAGAATGCCACTTACATCTTGTACAAACTGCTCATCGGATTGTTCATCATCAGTTTCCAATTCATAATCAATCTCATCATCTAAATCAAGACATATGTTATGCAGTACTGTTGCTGCCACAGTACATTTGACGATAAACAGAATATTGTTGTTTTCAAACTTTTTTAACCTTCTGAATCTTCCCTTCAGCAAACCAAATGCATTTTCTATAACAATTCGTGTTGCAGAGTGACGATGGTTGAATAATTTCTGGTTGCGTGATAAAGAACCATTATCTTTAAATGGCGTAACTAAATAATCTAAACACGGATAAGCAGAGTCTCCCAATAAGAAGTCGTTTTCAAAAAATCCATTTTGGCCTCTTTCATAGAGTGATGACTTTTTAACAAGCGAGCATCATGCATGGAGCCAGCTTCAACGCAGAATACATCAATATTTTTTTTCTGTGGTCACATACCGCCTGTAATAGTATACTGTAGTCCCCTTTCCGATTATAATAAACTTGGGAAAATTCTGATTCGGGTCTTTTAATGTTGATGTGTGTCCCGTCAATAGCACCCACTGCTCCAGCAATTCTATGCACTTTGTGAAATTCTCTCTTAATAATTTCTTTTCTTTCTGCATTTGGCCAAACTATATATTTTTTACTATTTCTTACCAAAAAATCAACTACTTTTGAAACTATGCGATAAGCAGAACTTTTTGTAATATCAAACCTATCAGACAGTTGCCGAAATGTCTCAGTATTACTCAAGTACCACAAAGTAATGTAAAATGCCTTTTCAGTCGAAATCTTTTTTCTTCCAAATGTATGTTGGGGCAGTACCTTTGCCCTGTTGATTAGTCTTATAAATAAAAATTGGCATCATATGTGATCATATGTGATCATATGTGTGCAACCATTTACACAAACATACGTACCATAACATCGCAGCTGGTTCTACTCATTCGGAAATGCTCCTTAAATTCTTCCTCATCATATTCCTCGACAGTTTCCATGCAATTATTTATTCTATGTAATGTTCTTCTGGGCTTATTATCACATGAACTGTCAGAGGAACTTGAACTTGAATCAAAACAAATTGGAATTGGAAACCATTCTTCATCAGAACTTTCATCATCGCTATACATCAAATTCTAAAACATGACATTATTAGAAAATTTTAACCATTTAAGTTTTTTACGTACGGAGATACTCTCATTCAACGAAGATAAACCTGATCCATTCATTGTAACAAGCAAATTTATAAATTTGCTATTTAGGTTAGGTATGTCAACTACACATTTGACCATTTGACATTTGAGTGAGCTGAGCAACAGATTGCAGTTCCTTTTGAACCTATATTACTCACTTAAATCGAATTGAGTTAAGCTGAGCTGAGCGAATCAGATCAATTCATTTCAACTCACTTTGTTTGCAAAAGGAAAGCAACTATTGAATGTCTTCGGACGCTTATTTTCGTCGCGGGGATGCGATGCGAACGTTCTCCGATAGCAACGGTGGCTCTAGTCTGGTGGACCGTTTTGGTACTAGTGCAGTGTACGGCGTTGTGTACGGTTTCAAACTTTATTGTAGTCGTTCTTTTAATTTCAAACCACGTCAGTTTAAATATTTTTTTATTTTTGAAATTCCTCTTTTTTGTTGTTGCCATGTTGTTAAACTGTTTGTGGGTTTTTGTTAGCTAGATATATTAGAAAGAGAAGAAAAAATGGTTAGTTAAAGTGTCGGTATGGCCTATTGGCCTAATTTGTACGTTCATCAGTCACTTCATTTTTATCAAAACGGATACAAGAAGTAGATTATATACCTACGGAAATAGGCGTATATTTTGTATTATATCGATACTAACAAAGGTGTCTAGGATGCTGGGGGCCTTTTAATTTTTCAACTGAATAAGCAAATGCTATAGGATAATGTATGGAAAAATAAAAAAATCTTTATTATGGTTATATTTTCAAATGGAATTTTATAAAGGAAATGAATTTTCAACCTTCTTTTTTATTCGTCATTGAAGACTGTTTGGGGAAATGTTGGCATATTAGGACCTGGAAAACGGGTAAAAGTGGGGATTTTGATGTTTGCTGTCGGAAATTGCAGTGGTGCAATATTGGTAAGCCTGATTTCAATACAATATTTCAACTTTAAGTACAACATTCACGATTTACGAAAAGTAAAACAATGGCGGACAGACGCGTATCAGTTAAAACAAATCGAATGCAATATAGCAATGCATAAAGAATACATTAAGTCGTTGAAATTTGTATTAGGAACTTCGCAACCATAACACAGATTTTAGAACAGATTTCTTTTTCCTTCTCTTCTGAGAAGTTATTACTTTTGGTTAATTTTATTTTAAAATAAGGTTTATGTATAAGTTAGGTATGTCTTTTTATTGTACGATAAAAAAAAATCTGATGTGGCCAGGCACATGACTTTATCATACAAAATATAAAATTAATAGTATAGCTGCATGAGAACTATTTTATTGAGATAAATCGTAGGTATTGTCAAAGCATCAGCATTTGACACTACCTATACTACGTCATTAGAATAATATTTATTTCAGTCACAAGTGCCCAAAGTACGGAATAGTGCTACGAGCGGTGATGCGGCGCTTCACCGAAGACGGAGCGTCGCCGTCGCACGTGAGCGAGTCGCGCTATCTAGTTTTTGGCAGGACTGACATCAACATTTATTGTGTTGCTTTTTGAGAAATATGTATTTAAAAAAATAAATAAAAAAAAATTGTTATATTTCTGTATAGGAAATGTTAGGTTGGTACCACTTTGACGAAACGTCAAGTTTAAAAAGCTAATTCAAATTCTGACAGATTTATATTTTTCATGACACTGTAGATGTCACATCCGTACCAAAATACTAAAATAAAACTACACTCATCGCTATACTTTATTTACAATTTTCTCAATTTATCGTTTTTAGAATTAGATATAAAGACGGGTTGATATTTCTTATCAACTAACAATCAAATTGGTGATCTTATTTTATTTGAAATTTGTTCTTTGTAATTTGCCGCACTAGAGCGGCAACGTTCCATAGCGGTTCTCCAACCTCTGATGTAATCAGCTGTTTTCGAGTGTGACAGCACAAAAAAATATTTGTCAAAATCCTGGCTACTATGTAGTTTCATACAATGCAGATGCGACCGATCTCGATCAAATAGAATTTCCTCTTGCAGCTAAACTATTAATTTTACCAAAAAATGTGATAGGCATAAATTATTCAGAATTTCCTCTACTTTAATTTATTATTTAACTATTTTCACGAAATTAGAGAAATGGCGGCTCATTTGCAAAATCCTTGAAAAAGGCTTAGAATAAACTACCAGTTCCTTTGGACCCTTTTTAACCAAAAGCTTTTCAGCTCTAAGTTAGGTTATGAAACTTCTAAATATGAACTTTCGTCCCGATACCTTTAGTAGTTTTTCCGGAATCATCGCCACAAAAATCGTTTACACACACACGCACGCACGCACACACACACAGACATTTTTTTGTACCTTGGTCAAAAATGTTCAGGGGACCCAAAAAGACCTATTTCCGCTAAAATCTCAATTTTTTTTTTTCGGCATGATTACAATACTTTAGCATACTGCGTATGATAAAGTAATACATAATTCGACATATAATTATTAAGAAGTTTTAAACTATATTGTTTTATAGATTAATAGATTTATGCGGCCGATTTCACAATTGTGAATTATATAAATATTTATTGCCATCTTCACGCGGAGTAGTGTAAATGCTGATGTGGTAAAAATATAATAAACGTGTCGATTGCCCGATTGCGCCACTTCCCCTTAAATTAATGTCATTTGCAGTAGTATGACATATCCTGCAGTGGAGGATTAAGGATAGTCGGGGCCCCTAGGCAAATTATCTTTGGGGGCCCCACCCACAAATTAAACTAAAACAATAAACAAAGAGAATGTAGTGGGGTAGCACGTAAATATTTTTTTTATTGTTTATAAACAGTTTCATAATAATAAGAATTCTTCTATATAACAACTGTTTATAATGGTTTATAAATAATAAAAAATATTTTTTACATTTTCATGTTGTTTTTACAAATTTTTGTTTGCAAATTTACAATGTTCTAATTAATTTATTGTCTTCAAAATTACATTAAAAAAAATGTTCAGCTGAAATCAGGGACAAGGCATTTAGACGTTCTTGTCCCATTACAGCCCAATTTTTATTTTCTACTAAGATAATAAATTATTAAGAGCTAAAAATTGAAATCAGGAAACAAATATAGCTTTGTGACTTTTAATAAGATTTACACCAGAATGGCAGAATGTTCAGATATTTTCATTCAAACAATAAGATAATGCAAAATATATCCGGCTCAATTCTGTCGAGTCTAGGTGTAACATTTTAAGAATATTGCTGGCTATATTATAGTCTTCTTGCTATCAATTAAAAAAAAACGATATTCGATTTTCATAAAAGTCATCACCACACTCGAAGATATTGAGCCGGAATTTTTTTTAAAATTATTACCAAATGTTCAATGGTCATGCTAACGTACATTTTTAAGAAGAATGATTAGAGCTAGTACGTCCTACAAACCAAGCATCCATAGTGAGCTTAATTTTGTATCAATTTACACATGGTACTTATACATCAAATTATAGATAAAAGTGTTGTGGTAATGTGACTTTTTTACAATTTACAGCGAATCAATCCAATGTCGAAAATCTTGAACGAAAATTTGAACATCGATGAATTCAAAAAAAAGACAGAACTAAGGACATAGAACATAAGATACTATTCCATTTGGAAAAAGTAACCTCTAGTTTGTTAATATCGCATCAACCCCGAATTTTGTAGTAAATAATTTTCATGTAAAACTACAATTAAAAAAATATTCCTTTTTAAATTTAAACACATGTATGTATTATATACATTTATTATTGTATTATTAATAATATCATTAAAGAGCGAATAATTATTAGTGATATAAGATGAGAAACATACCATATATGACATTTTTAAAAAGATTATTTGTTTTTATATATAATTTGTAATATACTATATATAATATTCATTATTAAATGATTAACAAACACAGTATTTGCATTGTGAAAAATATCTCCAAATGACACGGTAATATTAACTATATTGTTCAATCACTAATTATTCTACAAATGTTGATAATATCAAATGACATTTATCAAATAATGTTCTTGCCAGTATACCAATTTTGTAATGTAAATTACAACAAAAAAAAACATGTACCAAACTTGTGTGACACCAGTCATAATTTAAATTATTGTTGACAACTTAATTTTATTTAAATAGGCGTTGGCTAGATGTGATTTATACAACAATAGAAATTAAGACGTTTTTTGGATTGTTAATGTACGTTCTTATATTTATTTATTTACTAATTATTAATTTAATATAGTATTATTTAATTATTAATGTAAAAATTACATTATACTTGTGGCTTATAATGTAAAGTAAAGGAAGTATTGGCGGAATTACTAATAAGAATCTTGCGAGCGCCAGTGATCATTGCATCGACTGGGGTGCCCCTGTCGTTGCTTTGAACGAAAAATACCCGCGCGGTGACCGATACGAGCTATTCACCAGTTTGAAGATACTGCATCACCTGCGGATCCCCACTACAATCTTAGTCGCCGCGAAATTTGCGACGTTGTCGGTTGCTTACTAGCACCGTGATTGGACCGGTAGACGGAATAGCGTTGCCGAATTTACCAATTTGCTGCGCTCTCGATAGCTCATCGTCGGAGCCTCGATAGTTCGCACGAGCGTGCACGCTTACGGTCCTACCTTTGAAAATCAACCCCCAGTTCTGCGGTCTGTAACCAAGCTCCAGTTGGGTACCTGATAAGCACGACAAACAACGAGAAAAAGAAGAAAGCTTTTTTATTATTACACCATTGTTTTAAAAACTAATGCCAACATGTTATATATTGCGGAAATGAGAAAAAACTTGACTATCGGAAAATGCTAAAATTCAACTTGGCGCCCATAAGAAAACCAAAAGTTGGCCATGGTTACGCCGCCATCTTTGATGTTATTTCAAATTAAAAAATAACACTGCATTCCTTGTTAAGAAGTAGCTACTCTTGGTTTTGAATAAACAATTAAAAACGATATGTTACATTTCGGTTTTTTGCGGATATCTTCAAAATGAAAAATGATAGCTTAAATTTCTTTTCAGATAATTGGTCAACAAAAAAATACGAAAGTTTGCCAAATTTAAACATAGGCTTTACCTCCACTAATAAGCAAGATCCCCATGATGAGGCTCGAAATTTAATCACCCGGCATACGCCATATTAGTTTAAAATTGATTAAATTCTTCTTTATGCTTTATGTTATGTTATATGCAAACTGAACCAAGGATTTAATCAAAGACGACATACTGTTGCTATTTAACATTGAGTGATATCAAATTTCTAAAGTTGTGAGATGGGCGGCTTTTGTGTGTGCTTGTTACATATCATGTGCAGGAAATCTCCTTGCAGGAGTGGCGCTAAAGGGCGTAAATGAAACTAATGTGTGCTGCCTCCGCATAGTTTCATTTCCAGAGGGGTGCTTTTGTACCGTGCGTACCTTATATACCTGCCATGGCTCACAAGGGTTTAACAGTAAGTTTTCAACGGCGAAAGTCGGTATTTCCTACCGTGGTTGCTCCAACGGTATGGGGTTTAACTACATTCGGTGTTTTCTATTAATCAGTCTTGGAGTTCTACTGTGTCTTCTGGCCCTGACATATATTTCCTAGGCGTCTGTACCGGTCTTTGTTTTTTCTATTCAATCAGTAGATGTTACCAACTCGTTTACGTTTTTATGGTACGTTTTGGGGAATTTGTGCTGAAAGAAATTGGTTGGAAACATTTCTAATCGCAGTGGCAAAGCTGTACAAACACACAAACACACAGCTGTAAAAAATCTTACTCGAAATAACGCTCTCGATAACGCGCAACGCCGTTGGGTGTTTCCAGGCACATAAAAGACAACTCCAATTAAGGGAGTTTCTGTTTTTTTGGTTTTGGCCTTCGTACGCCCTGACGAAGACAAAGAACAATGGCGAAACGTTGGCATAAATTTAAATCCATATAAGAAATAAACTGACTACAAAGCGTTAACTTAGTTTTTATTATTATTGTTTGTTTGCATAGGCATAAATTGGTAGTTCACATAAATTAATATCGATTTTATAATAAAGTATTCTTTTTTAGTGCAAGCTTTCAAGCGTAACATACAATTTTTTTTGTTGTAGCAAGATTCTCTTTGTTCGCATTTGTACGTTCCATGCTAGAAGGTCATATAAATTAACCATTCAATGAAGTTTATCGGTGTAACGTTAAACTATTTTCCGAGATTAATCGCACAGTGTAGCAATCAATCTTCCACCAAATTAAACTCCCGGTGTATATTTCTTTCGCGGCAATCGAACAGTAACTAATGGTGTGGTGTCGGTGTCCCTTGCTACTACATTATTTACATTACTTACACTAATTACAACACTAATTACGACATTAAGTTTAGACGACACACATACAGAGTTCATACGCTTAACTTTGAATAGGGTGCTAAATATAGGTACATAAATATTTGCTGTTAGATATAGAAAATTAACACCCAGCAGCTGCAATATAATTAATACCACCCAAAGAATATTCAAATATTAGAACACTACTGCATCAAAAGGGACACAAAAAGAACATTTGTCGGCTCGAACTCTGGAAATCCCACTGGTCGCCAGGGAACGAAAAACAAGTATCGACGCACTATTTACCACTCATGATTTACCGGTTAACAAGGTGCAACCACTGTCCGTCGATAACACAGTCATCCTGACTTGCACTTCGCTCTCAAAATCCACTGCCCAGGTTCTATGGACACAACCAAAATCATATTAATGGTCAGATCGCAGTCTCGACATTGGTTCTCCCACTAATTGGCAGAGACCAAACACAGTTCTAACCTTTTTACATTTACAACAGTGGGGTACAGCCACCACTTAAGGTTACCACCGACGCGACAGAAACCAAACACCTACATGATTTAAAAATTCTTCAGATTTACAACAGTGGCAACACATTGATTCAGCCCTTGACGCGACAGAGGTCAAAACAGATCACTGGTGAGACTTCAGCCAGCACCTGGGTTCTACCACTAGCGGGACAGAGACCAAAACACAACATCGATGTGGCCTCAACCAACACCTTGGCTCTACTATTAACGGGACAGACACCAAAACTCAAAACTGTTATACTGATATCTGTTAACTGATATCTCAGCCAATACCATCAACGAGACAAAGACCGAAACACAACCTCGGTGAGACCTCAGCCAACCCCTCGGCTCTACCACTGTTCGGGTATAAACCGCTTCAATCAATGAATGATAAATTATAACACTAAACAAACACTAGCTATTAGTTTTTACGGCATGCACTGTTGAATCAGGCAGAGTACTGAGTTTTCGTGTGCTTCGCCTGAAAACACCACTAATAGTCTTCACATCCGCAACTTGTACTATTCCATCCAGGCCAGGATATGCTTCAACAATATGACCTAATGTCCATTGTAATGACTAAGTTATTTAAAGACGTTACATTGCACACTGGTGTTTGAATGCTGTTTTGCTTTAACCTTAAATTGCCTGCAACTACCCACCCAAGACGAGTTTTTTGAAATACAATACCTTTTATATTTGATTTAAATAAACTAATACATAAAAGATCGTAATAAACTCCTACATCAAGAAGCATATCGATTTTGCCAGGAATGTTAAATGATTTGTCAGCCAACTTGATGTTGTCAGGTACTTGAATATTTTCGATTGGTGTGTGTGTGGTAAATTATTAGTTATTCCATCTAATAACAAAAATTCTTGCAAAGAAGTGTATCTTTTATCTATTGATTCGATCCTTGCCTCTAAGACGCGTTCCGCTCTGCTGTGGCTATTAGCGATTCCGCCTAAAGGTTGATCAATAGGAAATGACTTCAAATTTAATTTTGGTGCAATACGTATGTCATAAAATTGACCATGGAACCATTGTCTAAGAGTGCCCTACACAATACTGGTCTTCCATGCTTGTCCATTATATGAAGCTGAACAGTTGCTAATATACTTGATTTTTTATCAAATGCAGCCAAATTACAAATTGGGTTGGATGGTTCTTGTTTTCTAGGAGGGTTTACATTTATATGCTCACTCATGGGATTGTCATTGGAGTGACGATGGAGTAACGAATTATCCCGTTTGTTGCAGAATTTGCAATTTCTTATGGAGCTACAATCTATCTGAATGTGACCAGGTCGGAGGCAATTTTTGCAAAGCTTTAATTTTTTCACTTCTTCTAACTTATCATTAAAGGACAACTTGACAAATTTTTCGCAAAGGAAATTATAGTGTGGCTGTTTACAAAAAACTAAATTTATTTTCTTTTCTTCTACGTCTATTTCGGAGTTTATTTCGAATGTATTAGATGGCCATTCTTCTTCGTTTCTTTCCAAAAAACTGGCTTCGAACCACCATAAGTCGCATAGAGAATTGAGTTTACTCCCTCGCGATTTTATGTCCGCTGGATTTATTTAATTTTGATGTCACATGTCTCCAAATAGATCCATTTGAATTAGTTTGTATGTGAGTTATTCGATTGGCCACAAATGTTTTTTAATTGGTTGGCTCCAAATGTATACAATGTAAGGCAGTTGTGCTATCGCACCATAAATGAACACTATGAAATTCTATTCTTGTTTTCTAGGAGAGTTTACATTTATATGCTCACTCATGGGATTGTCATTGGAGTGACGATGGAGTAACGAATTATCCCGTTTGTTGCAGAATTTGCAATTTCTTATGGAGCTACAATCTATCTGAATGTGACCAGGTCGGAGGCAATTTTTGCAAAGCTTTAATTTTTTCACTTCTTCTAACTTATCATTAAAGGACAACTTGACAAATTTTTCGCAAAGGAAATTATAGTGTGGCTGTTTACAAAATGAACAGGTTGCAGGTTGGGCTACATGAGTTAAAATTCTTTTGTTTTCGTTAGGGTTTGATTGTGGTTTGGTTGTGGTTTCTAATGCTTCTAATAGCAAACATCTTTCGTTTAAGAACTCAAATTGTTTAACAGTGGGATCTTCAGTATCCTTAACTGATTCCTCGAAAGACGTCTAGTTTAGATGACAAAATATAAACCATTAAAGCATCCCTATTTAACTATTAGCATATTTAACATATTTAACTATTAGTAGGTAATCCTAACACAGTTAATGCTCGGAAAATCTTATTGAACTAATCGAGAAGCTTTCGCAATTGTGAGTGTGATTCAGCCTTAACAGGATTTAATTCGAACAATGCCTTGATGTGTTTATGTTTTATCAGTCTTTTGTTTTCATATCTTTGTTTTAGCAAAACATAGGCAATATTATAATTAGCATTATTGATTTCCGGTGACGAAATTGCTTGTGCAGCTTCTCCCTTCAAACATGACTTAAGATAGTGAAACTTTTCTACTTCACTTATTTGTGTGTTGTTGTGAATAAGAGATTCAAATATGTCTATAAAATGACTCCAAACTTGATAATCCCCATTAAATTCGGGTAACTGTATGCTGGATAATTTGACACGACTAAAGACTGCGGGACTATTGTTAGTAGACGCCTTATTATCTATGGAATTAGACAATTTGTGTAGCTGACTATTAAGCCTTGCCTTTGCTACGCCCATGGCACTAAAATAATTACTTTCGTAGGCTTCTCGTTCGACCTCGTCTTCCAGCCAGGCCATCACTTGACATCTCTATTTTAAATTGAACTTCATTGAATTTAGACAACAGTGGTTCATCATGTCGAATTCGCAACTTTAATTGATCGATATCTATATGTTCGCCTAAACGAGTTAAAAAGGTGTTAAATCTAGTTAATTGCGATTTTAATATAGTACGCTCTTGCTTGAAAGAGTCAGTTGAGGTCGCCATTACTAAATATTCTGGGTTGGTCTAAATAGTTTTGAGGCTACTGGATAGATCGGGTAAAGCGTAACAAATAAAAATAGAGGCAACAATTAAATAGGAAAAATAAGAATTATCTACGGTTAACCAGTTAGAGTGTGGATCAGAGGTGTGGGTGAATTGGCTATTTCTCTGGCGATGTAGAAGAGCTTCGAAGTCGGAGTATATAGAAGGGATTCGACCAGGTGATATTCGTCGTCAGACTTGACAGGAGTGATTTGACAGATGTAGAGTATCCGGTACAGGCAATGGCGTTGACAGCATGGCGTACTGGGTACCATCTGGGTACTGGCTACTTCTTATCGGGCTACTACGTATGGGTCTGCTACTTCCTATGGGTTACTTCTTCCTATGGGTTACTTCTACCCATTGGGCTACTGCTTTCTATGGGATTAGTTCTGCTGATGGGAATACTGCTTTCTATGGGGTTACTTCTGTTACATATTGTTATGTTTGAGGATAAAGCCGTGGGTTTTCTGGTACTGACGTGTTTATTGGAATAACAGAGCAATTACACCTGTCGATGATTACAGCTAGTCTGTGGCTAATGACATGTTCGAATGACGGGTTACATCTAAAGTTAGGCACGCGCTCTTGATGTAATTCCGGGTTGCCAAGCCAACACAAATACATTAATAATATATGTTAGGTGCTCGTAAACGGGCTAGTTTTGTGGCAATTTCTAGCTGCAATTGTATAGCCGCCAAGTTGGCGACTACATCGTGCAACTCAGCGCAACACTTGCAGTGTAGCTAGGCGATATTGCAATAAAATTTAGATATAGCTGCAAGGGTTCTATGTCTAGCCGGCTAGATTGCTATATATTGCTGAGCTATAGTTTTCAGCAAGATATCCTGCAAGATGCAATTTTTGTAGCCCGTTTACGAGCCCTCAAAGGAATACACAAACACTTCATTCTCTCCCTTACTAAATAAAAAAAGAACAACACATACTACTACAAATCTAGCCGTTTAGGCGGATGACGTAACGTTCGCGACGACGTACATCGGGTTCGCTGTGACGTACATTAGGTTCGCTAAGACGTACATTAGGTTATTTCTAGAAGTGTCCAGAGCAGGAGCACCATCAGCAGTGACTGAATCGGTAGTAATATGTTTAGACTGATCAATAGATGGTAGCCCTTAAAAGATACATCAGAGGTAGATAGCTCGTTAAATTCGTTTAATTTATTGGAGGAGTTGCCTTTAACTTATGAGGATATTGCTGAAGCTTCTAAGAGAAATGTGTTAATAACAAAAGTTATTTGTTTTGTCAAGAAACGGTTGGCCACATAAGGTGGATGATCAGTTAAAACCCTATTTCAAGCGTAGAACAGAATTGTCAGTAGAGAACGATTGCTTGAAGGTAGGAATGAGAGTAGTAATTCCAGCAGCTCTACAAGATAAGATTTTGGATCTAATTCACAAAGATCATGTAGAAATAGTGAGAACAAAAATGGTAGCACGATCTGTTTGCTGGTGGCCTACCCTGCAACAAGATATTGAAGCAAAAATAGGAATGTGTAGAGTGTGTCAAACCACACAAAATGAACGGGAAAAATTTCTTATTTCATGGCCAAAGACAGAAAATGTATTTGAACGTATTCATGTTGACTTCTTTTATAGAAATAATATTCCATTACTGGTAATTATTGATAGCAAGTCTCGTTGGGTGGACATACATTTGATGTCAAAAGGAACCACTGCTATGCAAACTATAGAAAAATTGAAACTAACGTTTTCTGTAATGGGGTTACCAGATATTCTTGTAAGCGATAATGGTCCTCCATTTAATTCGGTGGAGTTCACCAAGTTTTGTCAAATTAATGGAATTAGTGTTCTAAAAACACCACCTTACCACCCACAATCAAATGGTAGTGCAGAACGGTGTGTACAAACAATCAAGAGAGCTTTGGATAAATATGTAGCGGGAAGAAAGAACTTAACACTAGAGCAACAAATAGTTCATTTTCTATTCACGTATCGAAATACACCATGTTCGGTTACTCGTCTAAGTCCAAATGACCTAATTTTTAAAACAAGACCTAAAACATTGACAGATTTGTTGAGACCCAGAAAGAATGGTAAGATAGTGATTAGCAACCAATACGATTTATAAGAAAGTACTTTTTTACCACATCACGGAGTATTAAAAGAAGAACGAACAACAACAAAACTACGAGTAGTTTTTGATGCATCAGCACAATTTACCACCGGTTATTTGTTGAATGGTACCTTGTGTGTAGGAACCATTCTACAAGGAGATCTTATTTCCATTATCTTGAAATTTCGAACACATGCATTTGTTATAGTTAGAAATATAGAAAAAGTGTACCGACAAGTGAACGTTCGTCCCGCAGATCAAAAGTTCCAGAAAATAGTGTGGAGAGATAACCCGGAAAACCCCTTGGAATATGTTGTTTTAAAAACTGTAACTTATGGTACTGCCCCAGCCCCTTTCTTAGCAGTTAGATCACTGCACCAGACAGCCATAAACCACCAAAAAGAATTTCCTGATGCAAGTAGAGCTATCCTAAAAGATTTCTACATGGATGATTTGCTGGCAGGTGCAAATTAAATAGAAAATACTTTGAAACTTAAACATGACATTACTCACATTTTGAGCCAATATGTATTTGCTGTCCATAAGTGGAGGTCAAATTTTCCATTACAACTTCCAAATGAAACAGGACAAGACGTTATTGTATTTGATGGAGATAGTTGTAAAACGTTAGGTATATTATGGCACTCAGGTCGAGATTCTTTTGATTATTCCGTCAAATTTCATGTATTTGGAAAGATTACTAAAAGATCCGCTTTAGCAGCTATAGCACGTTTATTTGGTCCAATAGGTTTACTCGGTCCGGTTGTTTTAAAAGCCAAATTAGTTATGCAAGAAATATGGATGTCAAAGATTGGTTGGGATGAATCTTTACCAATGGAAATATTTACAAAATGGGAGAGTTTTGTAAATTAATTTAAGTTAGAATTAGTCATTGCCATACCACGATTAGTAACTCTGCCACATTATAGTAATACACAACTACATGGATTGTTTGATGCTAGCGAGAAGGCATACGGCTGCTGTATCTACCTTCGAACCATAATTGCACATGGAGAAGTAATGGCTAGATTAATGTGTTCCAAATCCAGAGTTGCACCATTAAAAACAATATTGCTCCACGTTTCGAATTATGCGGAACCGTATTATTAGTAAAGATGTTACAGAAGGTAAAGGACTCATTAGAAATTGAATTTCATAGTGTTCATTTATGGTGCGATAGCACAATTGTCTTACATTGGATACATTTGGGCCCAACCAATTTAAAAACATTTGTGGCCAATCGAATAAGTCACATACAAACTAATTTAAATGGATCTATTTTTAGACATGTCCCATCAAAATTAAATCCAGCGGACATATTATCGCGAGGGAGTAAACTCAATTCTCTATGCGACTTATGGTGGTTCGAAGCCAGTTTTTTGGAAAGAAACGAAGAAGAATGGCCATCTAATACATTCGAAATAAACTCCGAAATAGACGTAGATGAAAAGAAAATAAATTTAGTTTTGTTAGTTGCTGCTGAAGATTTTGAATTTGACATTGAAAAAAATGTTCTAATTTGCCCACATTACTGCGTATTTTTGCATATGTAAAGAGATTTATACACAATACCAGGGCAAATTTGAATGGCAGATGTTTAGGACGTTTAGCCGTTAAAGAAACTTATTCCGCTCAAATCTACTTAATAAAAAATGTTTAGGCAGTAGCGTTTTCTACTGATATTTTAAAATTGAGCCAAGGTAATAAATTATCCAAATGTAGCAATATTTTGTCGTTAAATCCAGTCATAGATGAAATGGGACTTTTAAGAGTAGGAGGACGTATTAGACATTCTCACATAACTTTCGATAAAAAACATCCCTTGCTTTTACCGTCTAACCATCTCCTAACCATATTAATTATTGAAACAGAACATAAAACATTGTTGCACGCTGGCGAAACTGTACTAGCTTCAATTAGGCAAAGATTTTGACCAAATAACGGCAAGAGTGTCGTTAAAAAGATTATAAGACAAAGTCATACTTGTTTTAAGTACAATTTATCAATTAATCAACCGATAATGGGTGACCTACCAGTAGAACGAATTACATCAGCAATTCCTTTTTCAAGAGTAGGTGTAGATTTTGCAGGACCCATAATGATTAAGAATAGTTTCTCAAATAATCGAAGTCTGATAAAATCTTATCTATGCCTTTTGTGTGTTTTGTTACCGAGGCCATTCATTTAGAAATTGCTATGGATCTTACGACACAAAGATTTTTAAATTGTATCAAACGTTTTGTTAGTAGACGTGGTCTTTGTAAAAATATCTTTAGTGATAACGGAACAAATTTGGTTGGAGCAAATAACAAATGTAAAAAAATATATTAGAAAATAACACAAAATGGCGAACTTTTTCTAAACAAAATAGCGAACTATTTCGTAAACAACCATATAGAGTGATCTTTCATTCCTCCTCGTTCTCCTAATTTTGGAGGGTTGTGGGAAACGTCGTAGGAAACGCGAATTTAACGTATGAACAACTGTTAACTGTAATTTGTCAAATAGAGGCAATAGTTAACTTTCGTCCGTTTCCAGTACACTTTTTAATCGGACGTACTATGAAGGCAGTCCCTGATATACCATCTACTGATGTTGTAGGCCAGCTATCCAAAATTAATTGTTTGAATACTTTTCAACTACAACAGTTAACTATACAACACTATTGGAAGCGTTGGTCTAAGGAATACTTATCTAACATACAACAACGATCAAAATGGAAAGCTTATTCATACAAAAACATAAAACCCAATCAAATGGTAATTGTCCATGAAGACAACAACCACCGTTACAATGGACATTAGGTCATATTGTTGAAGCATATCCTGGCCTGGATGGAATAGTACGAGTTGCGGATGTGAAGACTATTAGTAGTGTTTTCAGGCGAAGCACACGAAAACTCAGTCATCTGCCTGATTCAACAGTGCCGTAAAAACTAATAGCTAGTGTTTGTTTAGTGTTATAATTTATCATTCATTGATTTGGTCTATACCCGGTCTATACCCGAACAGTGGTAGAGCCGAGGGGTTGGCTGAGGTCTCACCAATGTTGTGTTTCGGTCTTTGTCTCGTTGATGGTATTGGCTGAGATATCAACAGTTTTGAGTTTTGGGGTCTGTCCCGTTAATAGTAGAGCCAAGGTGTTGGTTGAGGCCACATCGATGTTGTGTTTTGGTCTCTGTCCCGCTAGTGGTGGAACCCAGGTGCTGGCTGAAGTCTCACCAGTGATCTGCTTTGACTTCTGTCGCGTCAAGGGCTGAATCAATGTGTTGCCACTGTTGTAAATCTGAAGAATTTTTAAATCATGTAGGTGTTTGGTGTCTGTCCCGTCGGTGGTAACCTTAAGTGGTGGCTGTAGCCCCACTATTGTAAATGTAAAAAGGTTAGAAGTGTGTTTGGTCTCTGCCAATCAGTGGGAGAACCAATGTCGAGACTGCGATCTGACCATTAATATGATTTTGGTTGTGTCCATAGAACCTGGGCAGTGGATTTTGGGAGCGAAGTGCAAGTCAGGATGACTGTGTTATCGACGGACAGTGGTTGCACCTTGTTAACCGGTAAATCATGAGTGGTAAATAGTGCGTCGATACTTGTTTTTCGTTCCCTGGCGACCAGTGGGATTTCCAGAGTTCGAGCCGACAAGTGTTGTCCCTTTTGATGCAGTAGTGTTCTAATATTTGAATATTATTTGGGCGTTATTAATTATATTGCAGCTGCTGGGTGGTAATTTTCTATATCTAACATCAAATATTTATGTACCTATATTTAGCACCCTACTCAAAGTTAAGCAGCGTATGAACTCTGTATGTGTGTCGTCTAAACTTAATGTCGTAATTAGTGTTGTAATTAGTGTAAGTAAAGTAAATAATGTGATAGCAAGGGACACCGACACCACACCATTAGTTACTGTTCGATTGCCGCGAAAGAAATATACACCGGGAGTTTAATTTGGTGGAAGATTGATTGCTACACTGTGCGATTAATCTCGGAAAATAGTTTAACGTTACACCGATAAACTTCATTGAATGGCTAATTTATATGATCTTCTAGCGTGGAACGTACAAATGCAGACAAAGAGAATCTTGCTTCAACAAAAAAAAATTGTATGTTACGCTTGAAAGCTTGCACTAAAAAAGAATACTTTATTATAAAATCGATATTAATTTATGTGAACTACCTATTTATGCCTATGCAAACAAACAATAATAATAAAAACTAAGTTAACGCTTTGCAGTCAGTTTATTTCTTATATGGATTTAAATTTTTGCCACTCCCTTAATTGGGATTGTCTTTTATGTGCCTGGAAACACCCAACGGCGTTGCGCGTATCGAGGGCGTTGGATTAAGATTTTTTTGTACAGCTTTGCCACTGCGATTAGAAATGTTTCCAACCAATTTCTTTCAGCACAAATTCCCCAAAACGTACCATAAAAACGTAAACGAGTTGGTAACATCTACTGATTGAATAGAAAAAACAAAGACCGGTACAAACGCCTAGGAAATATATGTCAGGGCCAGAAGACACAGTAGAATTCCAAGACTGATTAATAGAAAACACCGAATGTAGTTAAACCCCATACCGTTGGAGCAACCACAGTAGGAAATACCGACTTTCGCCGTTGAAAACTTAGTGTTAAACCCTTGTGAGCAGTGGCAGGTATATAAGGTACGCACGGTACAAACGCGCACCCCTCTGGAAATGACACTATACGGAGACAGCACACATTAGTTTCATTTACGCCCTTTAGCGCCACTCCTGCAAAGAGATTTCCTGCACATGATATGTAACAAGCACACACAAAAGTCACCCATCTCACAACTTTAGAAATTTGATATCACTCGATGTTAAATTGCAACAGTATGTCGTCTTTGATTAAATCCTTGGTTCAGTTTGCATATAACATAACATAAAGCATAAAGAAGAATTTATTCAATTTTGAACTAATATGGCGTATGCCGGGTGATTCAATTTCGAGCCTCAGCATGGGGATCTTGCTTATTACTGGAGGTAGAGCCTATGTTTAAATTTGGCAAACTTTCGTATTTTTGTGTTGACCATTGACCAATTATCTGAAAAGAAATTTAAGCTATCATTTTTCATTTTGAAGATATCCGCAAAAAACTGAAATGTAACATATCGTTTTTAATTTTTTATTCAAAACCAAGAGTAGCTAGTTTTTAACAAGGAATGGCAGTGTTATTTTTTAATTTGAAATAACATCAAAGATGGCAGCGTAACCATGGCCAACTTTTGTTTTTCTTATGGGCGCCAAGTTGAATTTTAGTATTTTCCGATAGTCGTGTATTTTCTCATTTCCGCAATATATAACATGTTGGCATTAGCTTTTAAGACAATGGTGTAATAATAAAAAAAGCTTTCTTCTTTTTCTCGTTGTTTGTCGTGCTTATCAGGTACCCAACTGTAGCTTGGTTACAGACCGCAGAATTGACCAAGAATGCTTTGGATTAACAACAGTGAGATTGTAAAAGAAACAAGTTTATACAACAAAAACCTTATTTTTATTGTGAGGCGGTTCTTCATCTTGCTGCCACCACGTTATTCGTATTATCCACATTATTCTCCTTTGGTCTAACTCAACACCGTAAAAATCGTCTGCCACACGCAGAAGATTTAAAAATCGTTCTCTATTCAAGTTTTCCTGGAGCATCAATGGCCCAGTTAAAGGGTTGAGGATTATAAGAATTGCATTGTTTACTAAACGATCGATGCTGCGCTAAATTTCTGGCCAATGTTAGAAAAATTGTACGATGGGGCATTTTTATGAGAACAATAATAACCCCTTATCATATAACGGTTTTCGTTATTGGTAAACGGCATTTTACATCCACAATCAACCACAATTAACGCTAACTTGGTTAAATTGCAAATCCAACGCTGCGCGCGCCGCTTGATCCAAGTGTATTTCGTTGACAATTCCAACGACAACAATACCCACATCCACAATTGTAATATTGAAGTCCACCTTACCAATCCTATCAAAGAAATCAATCTAATGAATTTCCACAACTACAATATCCTTTCTCGAAACAAAACATTCACAGGCAAAAACCACCACCCTTTAAATTTAACAAGTCACCTGGACAACTTGCCGAGATAAGACAACCAAGACAAAAACCATGGACCAATGCGACTCGTCACGCTTCGAAAGAGGACGAATGACACCATTTGGACGTTCATATCCTCAAAATAAATGGGTAGCAGAAGAACTTCATGTCCAAGATGGAAGAAGAATACCAAGAATATGACGAAGAAGAATATCAACAATGGGATGATCCAAATGCAGAAGCTTATGTATTGAAACCACAATAAGAAGAAGAAGATAATGAACATTTTACGGAAGCAGCTTAAACTACGAAGACAACATAGCATGGGAACCAATGAAATTACCCGACCATATTGGATTTAACCATCAACATGCTATCCGTTTACCCTACATTTGTATCCTGAAATAAAAAGCAAATCCCAATCGACACAGTATCTATCATCCACATCCTCAATTTTCTAATCAATTGGCGCTCAATGAATTTTCCGAATATATACAATTTTTACTATTTTCTGTTACCACAATGCATGGTACAACTCACAATTACTATATCCTCGAAATTGCATCCCTTTATGCATTCAATGCGCCTAACCAACTTCACCGATTCAATATCATAGACTTTTCAAAGAAATATGACGGTATCATTGCACTACGAATAAGGGAACAAATGGACGCAGTTATTGACTTTAAACGAAACCCATTCACCCCAATTCCACTACATTTTGAACATCCAAGAATATCAATTGGATCAAGAGAAAGGCGATTGATGAAGATCCCTGTAGACAGAAACGTTCAAGAGATAGTCATCAATCATCAACAATTAATACCAGGCGTCGAAATAACACCCAGTCTAACATCAGAAGACTATCAAGCATTGGTAGAACTTATCAACTTTAATGAATATCCGGTCCACATCAACATAGAATAACCAATAGAATCAGAAATGCACTTCATGGAAGAAGCAGAAGATACTTATCAACAGTACCATCCGCAAGATATACGACATATGCAGAAGCAGAACGTGGAAACAAATTTAAGACTTTAACATTTAAATGAAGAAGAGAACAATCAAGGACCCAGTCAAAGAATACAAGGACATCTGTTATGATGATAGATTATCCCTATCATTTACATCAAAAATCAAATATCCCATTCGTTTGAAAGACGAAACACCAGTGTACATGAAACCTTATAGAAAATCACCACTACAACGCGAAAAAGTGAACAACCAAGTGAAGAAAATGCTGGAACAGAAGATAATACACGAACGTTGCAGTCATTGGTCAGCAGCACTAGCAGTAGTACCTAAGAAAGTTGACGCATGAGGAATCCAAAAACACAGGATGGTTATAGACTATAGAAAGATTAACGAGAAAACAATTGAAGGCAAATTCTCAATTCCAAACATCAATGACATTCTGGACAAATTAGGCCGAGCCATTATTTCACCACCCTCGCTTTAGCGTCTGGGTATCACCAAATTAAAATGGAGGGTCAAGATCAAGAGAAGACAGCATTCAGTACCAAAGAAGGACATTTTGAGTTCAAAGGAATGCCATTTGGACTTAAGTCCATTCTTAAGAATGCACCAGCCACTTTCCAACGAGTTATGAATCATATACTCAGAGGATTAACAGCTGACAGTTGCCATGTATATCTGGATGATATCATGATTTACTCCACTTCCCTCCAAGAACACAAAGAGAAACTCCGAAATGTGTTCGACCGATTAAGGGAAACCAACATGAAGATTTCCCTGGATAAGTCTGAGTTTTTGAGAAAAGAAGTTGCATTTCTGGGCCATATCATCACCCCAGAAGGCGTAAAACTTTACCCGGAGAAAACAGCAGCAGTGAAGAAATATCCAATACCAAGAACTCAGAAAGAGATCAAGGCATTCCTTAGATTATTGGGATATTATAAGATTCGTCAAAGACTTTGCCAAAATTAAAAAGCCTATGACATAATTTCTAAAGAACGGCGCAAAAATAGAGCTGACTGAAGAATACAAGAAGACTTTTGAACTTTGTAAAAACATTTTTTTTTAATTCTACAAGAACGGGAATTTAACTCATACATGTCATACATATACACGGTCGGCCAAAAAAAACGGTACAAATTTTTGATCACCCGTATTTCCTATAATATTTTGTCAATTCGAATATTTCTTTTAAAAACGAATTGCCTGTAGTGTGAAGATTGACCGTACCTAATTCGCAACAACAGGACGTTTCAATCCACAGTTATGTTGCTTTGTGTTTGGCTATGCAACATTTCTGATAACATCGTGTCAATTTAATGTGAAATGCAACCTGTAATAAAATTAGTAGGTAATGAATTTTTTTTCCCTTGGTCAAAAGGGACATCGGTTTTTGCTGTTTTTACTGAAAAAGAAGAAGTGGAATTGCGAATATGGTATGTTTTCAATCCTTACAACATAAGCAATTAGTCCTTCAAAGAAATGCTTGCTTTAATTTACTTAAAATCTTTGGAAATAGAAGTACTTGAACATTTGTACCGTTTTCTTTGGCCCACAGTGTATAGTCGACCTCCTCCTACCCAGGTGTGGATGAATTTCCTCCAGACTTTTTTGTTCTTTGCCAACTTCTGTGCATTTATCCTGGTTTGGCCCTTCTTTTCCAGCATACCCGACACTGCCGTTCTATTCCCAATTGGTCCTCTACACACCTTCTTGTTAAGATATGTTGCTATGGCAACATATCTATACACACCTTCTTGTTAAGATATGTTCCTATATTGCTCCATACCGGTGAGATGACCCCATCACCTCAGCTCCTCAGGCTTCTATCAATATTTTTCAGGAGCACCTTCTCTTCTAACCTTTCTGTTAAGTCGGCAATAGAGCCCTCTGCCATGGCTCAATATATGAAGGCCATAATGTGACCCTGGGTACCTCTATTCGGTTTGAATCCACACTGGGCTTTTAGTTGGGGCTCGGTTATCTTCCAATTTAGATTCCACCACTTTTTCGTATTGCTTTCGCACGGCGCTCAGAAGCGAAATTATACCATTATTTCCGCATTCATTTGTGTCACGGTACTTATACCTAGGTACTATTATCGCCAACAGCCAATTATAATACATAATAATAATTATAATTCGGGAATAAAAGTCGGGAATTTCCAATGTATAGTTTATTTTATGTGCCTATTGGTACCTGGTTTCGGGACGCCTGTCCCATCTTCAGCCAAAGCTACAATTAATACAAAAAACAATAACTATAACTAAACATCAAAATCACACTTTAAAAACATTACCGTCAAATCATAGCTGTTCAAATATATTTGAGGTTAAAAACGCCATGACGTCACAACCGGCCTTCTGCGTAATAATCGTGAAATCAGCAGAGTCTATGAATAAAATACAAAAAGCACAATTACAAACTTGTACAAATCTCAAGTAACAAACACTCACCTAAAATTAAGGTCGAATGCAATTCAATGAACGTATAAAACAAGTTAATTACTATCCAAGTGTTAGCGGCCTGCATACAGTACTCGAGCAAGCGAACGCTAGACAGAGACAGCATGATCCTGTCATTCTCTATAAAGCGATTGGCGCGATTTTTTGAATAAACGAGTGAACAGGTGTTCGTTCTCATTACACAAGTTTTCATTGAAGCTGACCTGGGAATTCCAAATTGTGGCATCGGGCCTGCCGATGCCTCTGTATTGGCGTAACCTGTTGGGGGATACTGAAGATTATTATTATTATTAATTAATTATTATTATTAATTATCACTTAATTGTTTTTGTCTAAGAATGGCAGCTGTGTCGGAGGTCTGATGATGCCCAGAACTTGGGGCGAAAGTACTTACCGAAAACATTAAATGCCATATTAAAAGGAAACACAACAGCTTTTTTTCTTCCAAGACATTTGGGACTATCCTTTACCCGTTAGTATTAACTCTACTTGATCAAACGCCCAGGAAATATCACTCAATCAAACATTATTATTATTATTAGTATGCCCTAGTGTTCCATTGTTCCATTGTGTACCACCTAATTTTATGAAAAAGTGAAAAAAAAAATTTGGTCAAACAACAAATACCTCATTTTTGTTGACAGCCAAAAAACTTTGGAATTACCCGACTCGGCACACCTCAAAATAATTCTCTGTTGTCGATTGGAGAGGTAGGATTTTAGCAACGTCTTCATCTTGCCTCGAAAACCCATTGCTTCCATTTTTGTCAGGAGAAGTTCATGATCAACACTATCAAAAGCTTTAGAGAGATCAGTGAATACGCCAACCACCTCGTTTCTTTGATTCAGCTGTTTTAGTACCTCCTGGAGTGTCAGATATATGGTTCTGATAGTTGATCTTCCCTTAATGAAGCCCTCTGCGCCTCAGTGACAATATTAAATTTATCAATAAAAGATATCATTCTTGTTAGGATTGCCTTTTCAAGAATTTTTCCCATTACAGACATCAGAGATGTGGGTCTATTGTTGGAAATCTGGGTCTTGTCGCCTTTTTTAAATATTGGTTTCACGTCAACTTTCTGTAGATCTTCGGGAAATATACCTCCTTGAAAGCAACGATTAACTAATACTGCCAGAGGGCTGCAGAAAGCTTGGGCGCAGTGTTTAACAACCGATGTAGGCACATCCTCTGGACCAGTGTTCTTTAAACTAGCAATCATGTTAAAGAGGTCCACTTCCTCAATGTTTCCTGGTGTGGTTGCACTATTTAAGCTGATACGTTAGGGTTATGTTGTCATTGATATTGGTATACGCATTAACAAAGAAATCATTAACTCTGTGTAATATATTATGCGTGGGTTCTACATCATCATTCTCCAACTCTCTTGCATTGAATAACTTAACCTTCTTATTCGATAGAATATTTACAACATCCCATGTTGCTTTTGTGTTGTTTTCTGATGTTTGAATAATATTCGAATAGTAGTCTATTTTGTACTTACGCAGTTCCTGACGATAGTGGGAGATAAATGTTTTGTAATAGTCCCTAGTAATTCGTCCTCTTATCATTCCATCATATAGTTGGCGCTTTATTTTGCTTTGATTTCTAATGTAGTCAGTTATCCATGCTCTATTTTTGTTACCTCGTAATGATAATGATGATACCTTTTTTGGTGCAAGTTGGTTCAATGTATATTTTAATGTGTAGATAAATCTATGCATACACAAATCAATATCCCTGCAACTAACAACATATTCCATAATCTCCGCAACGTGGACGATAAATACGATAAATATTACTGCACCATTTTCAGTTAGTTTTATTGCGCTGCATTCAAGCGTCATTTCTTTTGAAAGTTGGCCATGTAATCTCGTTGGTCTGCTATAAAATGATGCAAGGTTATAACCATCAATCCGGATCAACCCTGACTCCAGCTCCTTGAACCAGTGCTCCGTGATAGTAGTATTATATTAACTGTGTCCGTTTGGGTAATACATTTTAATAGAATTTTAAATAGATTTGCGGCATTTTTTAAGGGAGTTTAGGAGAGGCTTTTTATGACGTTTGTAAAAAAATGTATTTTATACTACTTATTAAATTTTAAATGTAGTTTCTGTTATTTATCACGTTCATGTTTTTGCCAAGCTATCCAAGAAGACAGCTTGGTTATTTATTTACATAAATATATTCATCCACATAACAACGATATGTAATAAATTGAGTAATATGTAATAATATGTAATGAGTAATATGTAATATGTATAAATTTAAATCTAAACTAATGATCCAGCTGATAAGAGAACACACCGTTTTTTTATGTATATAATGTACTCACAGTTTTTATGGTTCAAATGATTACACTGTTGTGGAAGTATTGAGCTTACCTGAAGTAAAAGAAACACATCATTAGTAATAATTTCCACCTACATATAAATATATTGTTTACAGTATTAGATAATACGGGCCTGTTTATTGCATATTTTCATAGTTATGGTGTGATGGAGGTAGAGGTGTTTAAAATAATAAATAATAAAACCACACGAGCCCTTACTTAAGTCGTCTATTGACAATACGTGGACACGTCAGTCGTCACATTCTGACTGCTCATTTAGGTCAGGTTGTTAGATTACATTCTGCAAGCCTGCCGAAGTCATGTGCTGACACAGGAGCCATTCGACATACATGCAGTGATATTCCACAATACATTATTTGCAGAGTAGACATAGCTAGACTGTGGCCCAGCTGTAGAACACTTGGCTATCAGTCTGGGGGGCGTGAGTTAGAGTCTTACGCCCTGCTTTTCGAGTAAAGGTTTTTCTAAGGCTTTCCTTTACTCCACGGCGAATGCTGCCGTGGAGCCAAACAACTTAAGACGTGCCACCGACGCGGGCCATAATAATGATAATTCGTGTCTGCCGAAGCCCCCGTAGTGGCGAAAGCAGTTGGGGGATCTTAAGGCGTGGATTATTATTACTATTCATTATTATATATACATATAATTAATACATACTTATTATTATAATTTAGTTGTTCAATAAAGTGCATATATGTTATGTAAATTGTTAAATTATGTAGTATGTGTTGATATAGTTACGTTGCAGTCATTGTATATTTTGACACAAGTAAATATACGCATATGTCGTTCTATTATCGTTTTACTTACATCAGAAGTGGGGTAGAACAGCGCAAATTTGGCTCTACGTAAATTGAACTATTTGATATGGATGACGAATCATTTGCTGGGTTTTCCCGTGAAGAACAGAGACAGCCTTCCAAAGAAAAAAACTTAACAGATACGGACGTAACAAGGGCGGCATCGACGGTAGACGTTTCTCAATTATTGGGAACTACGTTGATGTCAATGCAGGGTTCGCTACAAACTTTAGCAACGGAATTGGCCAACTTAAAAGCTAAACCAACTACATCTTCGGAACTACCGGATGACCCTGTTATATCGCAAGGGGCATCTCATAATTTTCGGGAATCTGTTTCATTAAATTTAATTCCTTTTGATCCAAACATGAGTAACTATTCAACACAAGAATGGCTCAAAGAAGCGGACAACATCAGAATGAAATTAAAAATTGATGATTGCTTAATGTTATTGAAAGCTGGCGGTGCTCTGCGTGGCGAGGGGCGTAGATTTTTTTAATGTTTGGACACAATGGTTGGCAGATTATTTGAAACCTTTTGTGCTTTAACTATTATTTTGAACCTTAAATGGTTGAACTGTTATTCTGAACCTTAAATGGTTGAATTATTATTTTGAACCTTAAATGGTTGAACTGTTATTTTGAACCTTAACTGGTTGAATTATTATTTTGAACCTTAAATGGCTGAACTGTTATTCTGAACCTTAAATGGTTGAACTGTTATTCTGAACTTTAAATGGTTGAATTATTATTCTGAACCTTAAATGGTTGAACTGCTATTCTGAACCTTAAATGGTTGAACTATTATTCTGAACCTTAAATGGTTGAACAGTTATAGTGGACCTTAAATGGTTGAATTATTATTCTGGACCTTAAATGGTTGAACTGCTATTCTGAACCTTAAATGGTTGAACTATTATTCTGAACCTTAAATGGTTGAACAGTTATAGTGGACCTTAAATGGTTGAATTATTATTCTGGACCTTAAATGGTTGAACTGCTATTCTGAACCTTAAATGGTTGAACTGTTATTCTGAACCTTAAATGGTTGAATTATTATTTTGAACCTTAAATGGTTAAATTGCTATTCTGAACCTTAAATGGTTGAACTGTTATCCTGAAACATAACTGTTTGAACTGCTATTGTGAACCTTAAATGGTTGAATTGTTATTCTGAACCTTAAATGGTTGAACCGCTATTCTGAACCTTAAATGGTTCAACTGTTTTCTGAACCTTAAACGGTGGACTATTGTACTAATCTGTATTGTATAGTTGCACTGTTATTTTGAACGTTAAATAGTTGTTTCATTTAGAACCTTTAATGGTTACTATTTAATTTACACGTCATTAACGTGAGGTAAAATATGTCTATAAATATATATATTTTTTTAGCCTGGTTAGTAATGTTACAACCTAAGAAGAGGTGAAGTTTTTGTGCGAGGGCGCACATTTGCAGGATGGCCGTGTTATGTAAATTGTTAAATTATGTAGTATGTGTTGATATAGTTACGTTGCAGTCATTGTATATTTTGACACAAGTAAATAGACGCATATGTCGTTCTATTATCGTTTTACTTACATATATATAATAAAAAACGGCTGGGCACTTCTTCAGGCGATTACGTCAAGTCCACACTTGGAGAACATAAAAGTGCCTAACGACTGTCACAAACAAACAAAGTTGCTCAATAAATCATCATTTATAAATTGAAAACCCGTGCATTCAAAAGTGTGCCGCACGTCAAGCAGGTAGGGTCGAATAAGGATAAGCAATAAGAATATATTATTTTGAATATAGAATAAGAATAAGGAATCCAACCGTTTTTTTATTATACTTATTATTATTATTACACTGCATTCCACTATATTAATGCACGTATAATGGTACATTACCGCTTGGCTATCTATCGGTTGTAAGATACCTGCCAAATCTGACAAACCGATAATCATGCTAGCTTTTCAAGGTGTTTGTGGCACACTTAGTGATATTTGGAAACATTACAATTTTCGTGTTGGCCATAGAATAACTGCAGCTGGCAGAACTGTTTTGATATTCAACACTTTCTGTACTGCTGCTGCAAGATCAGATCCATTTTCTCGCTTGTAACTAGAGCTATGAAACGAAACCACAGAATACATTTTGTATGTGCAATAATATGTATAAACTGTTTAATTAAGCAAACTGTTGTGAGTGTTGTGACATAACTCACCATAACTCACTTCAATAGTATGGATAACCAATAACTACCAGAAACGACCTGTTGCTGTGAGAACCGTTGTATGAGAAACCTGTCCTGACATTAACCTTCAAATTGTTTTTCCTAGATAATAAGAAAAAAATACACAAAGTTTGATGCAATGCATTTTTATGGTTGTTTAAGAGGGTGTAACGACCCCCTAACCAATAAAAAATTAGTGCGTAGCAGCTACGCGGTAGAAGTGAAAATCCCTATTACTCAAGAAGAGAGCAAAACCCATATTATTTTTTATTGACTAGTTTAAGTTAGCAGCAGCTCCCAAATTTTTGCTAATAAATACTATCAGTCTATGAAAACTAAAATTTCATAGAAATTAATAAACTTTAAATCCACGTGGTATATAACCTCATGAACATCATTAAACTTGTCACTTCGAATTGTCAGATATGAAGCATATGTATAATGCAATATACGAATAGAGTACGATGATACTTAGTTACAGTTAAGAACATAGTAGTGGACAGGGATGGGACAGGGCGAGCTGAGCCCGATTTACAAAGAAGCAATGTGCAAGGCATATGATTCAAAATTGAAATTACCTAATTCTTGGTAATTTGGCAGTGTCTTCTGATTATTAATATAATCATATAATCATATTAATATAATATGATTATCAAATTAGTGTATATGTCGTAGGTAAATGGTTGTTTCGGGCAAACAGCTTTTACCTAGGCAAAAGCTATTTGTCATGGCAAACGAGTCTTCATTTACATAGTTAAAGCTATTTGCTAAAATAACTATTTGCCTAAGACATATAAAAAACTTCAACCCCGTATTGACCCTGTGCATACCCTAATGTGACACAAAGTGTTGCGTTGTCAACGGTATTAATACAGGAAGAAACAATAGCAAATGCAACAATGCAATAATACAAATTTTATTGGTTCACTTTATAAACCTTATTCATATAACTGTAACATATAGTAGCGAACTGTACCATTTACGCCTCATGGACATAGTACCGCCAACAACTGTAGAGACGCTTGCATCGCGCACTCGGCCAATATGGACCTTCGGAAGTTGACGTGGTACTGGGCATCAGGTACTGCCCTGAGTACGTGGATGCGGAGACGGCAGAAACGGGTTTTATGGAGATCATACGTAAGACCACAGTTGATCGGCGTGGAAGAATGGATTAGACGTGTGGACGATTTGCTCACCATTTACGAAGTTCCAGATCGTGTGATTACAATTCTAGCGACTAACAAACTGGATGGCAACGAGAGGAAATTTTATGATTCATCCGATCTACTAATAAGAAATTGTCATGAAATCAAAATGAACTGTTCAGCATGTTTGCTGTGCAATAAGATACAGCAATGGTAGTGGATAGAGTTTCGGCACAAAGATGGAAGAAGGGTGTGAGATTGAAGGATAATTACGAAAAGTTACGCTTGGCGAGAGCGGCACATCGACAGAAAGCAAATTCATTACCTACACATGTCATTCGTTGGCAATATATAAAACAGGCAAAGATTTATTGGCGGACGTGATGCTCTTACAACCGGTGATGAACGTTAGTGTTTTTAACGGTTCGGGAATCGTGCGTTTGGGACAAACAACTGACAAGTTCGAACACATTGCTGTCGCCAGTGCGACCAACAAAACAAACTAGTCCCAGAAGACACAAAGGAGGAGCACTAAAATCAAGAAGTGAACGACTTGACGTTGATTGCAGCTGTGGTCTTTGAGCAAGACGTCGATGTCGACACCGAGTAGCCCATGGAACCGCAACAGGAGGTTATGAAGGTAACAGGATAGATTGTTAAAGATGTTCTGGATGAAGAGGTCAAGACAACTAAGATTGACATAAAAATTGAAATGGGACTGCAATTCCGATTTTGACGAAGCCGATAAGAATTGGTTTGCATTAGTCTAGAAGTTGTTGAAGGCATCGTCACCAACCTCCTAAAGAATGGTGGTGTACGACCTAGTTCGTCGGATTATGCAAGTCCGATTGACGTGGTGAGGAAGACACTTGCAGAATATAGAATATTCTTCGATTATCACGACACTAACAAGAAATGGTAAAACATCGTTTTCCATTGCCCATTATCGATGATTTGATCGACCACTTAAACGATTCAAGGTCTCTGTGTGAAAAATGGATATCGTCATGTAGGTACATGAATTGTTCTTTGGATGTCGTATTAAATGAAGTATTAGAAGCTGGCCCGTCGAGGGCTTCCTAATGTTAGGGGAAACCGTGTTGTTAGGCAAAAATTACAGTGCAGACGTATTCAAGAATTATTATTAGTGGGTTTATGTTGTTATAGTAGACAAGCTAGGAGATAAGCACATGTTAAAATACAATTAAAAATTATGGTATAAGCCCGGATTCGAACCGGGGTCTTCTGACTTGCCGGGGCATTGCTCTACCACTAAGCTACCGAGACCAGTAAATCCGTATTTCGTTAATTTTGACAAATTTATACCAAGTGAACCTATTGTCCTAGATACTTCAACATGCTCGCATAGTAAACCTTAATCTTTGCACTTTTACCTGAAATCCCAAAAGCTTGTTCCAAAATGTTTTTGAGCATTTACAGCGATTTTTTAAGTGGGGTGCTGACGGCTCCATAAAAGAACGCTAAAAAATACAATAACCTGACGTGATATACAACTTTTGAGCTCAGATTCGCATTCAGCGCAAATAGGTCAATCGGAACACCTATTCGCTTTCCATACAGAATTTTGCAAAATTTATCAATTAAATCCCCTCATTTTCAACTGTGATTTTCTCGTAAATTTTCTGTTGTAAGGCGATACATTTTAATAATAATAATAATAATTCTTTATTGTGCTAACAAGAATACACTTTTACACTCGTCAAAAAAAATACCTTAAGCAAACTAAGACTACATATAAAAATTTAATTAAATTGAACGACAATTGCAATTTAAAAATTCACTTACATCAAAAAAAAAGCTCTTTCGAGTAGGAAAGACTTCATGCGCTTTTTAAGGACACTAGCAGGCAAGGTACTAATATCAACCGGCAACTTATTAAAAAATTGTATGGCCATATATACTGGCCCATGTTGCGTTCTTGACAATCTACAAAAATCGTGTCGTATGTCCTGTCTCCCCCGGGTTTCATAACCATGATGATCACCATGGACCCGGAAATGATCCTTATTTCCACGAGCATACAAAATGGCGCTCAAGATGTACAATGACGGCACTGTCAATATGCCAAGCTGCGAAAACAAGTGTCTGCAGTTATCTTTATACCCCAGACCCCCCAAAACACGAATAGCTCTGCGCTGCAACCCAAACATATAAGAGCTTGCCGGACTGCCTCCCCATGCTAAAATACAATAATTTATGTATCAGGGCGAAATAAGCTGTTCTAACGACCTCACCAGAGACTGACGTAACCAGCCGTCTGAGAACAAAAATGTTTCTGCTTATCATTGACCCGACTTTTCGTGCATGCGCGTCAAACTTAAGGTTTGGCGGAGTAATATATACGCCTAGCATCTTTGCGAAGCTTGGGTTCTCGAATTCAAATCTACGCAACGTGAACAACATCTCGACCGTTTTGCTATCATTAAGGAGTAATTTGTTTGTCACAGTCGACCGTCGAATTGAGTTAAGGACAACCTGTGACCTAAGCTGCGCCTCCTGGTAGTTGCTGCCATGCACAATAACTGTCGCGTCGTCAGCCTATAAAATACATTTCGCATGGTCTCCTAGGTAGAAGGGCAAGTCGTTGATAAATAAAATGAAAAGGAGGGGACCCAGATTGAGCCTTGCGGTACACCTCTATCTACACTCTACAGGAAGGTCACCAGATGTGACTCCCCCATACTGTACGCGCTGTCGTCTTCCTGAAAGGTACGACTCAATCAGTTTCAACGCCAGTGTATCAAAATTATACAGAGCAGCCAGCTTTTGCAGCAAAATAGCGTGCGAAACACAATCGAACGCGAGTGACAAATCCAGGAGAAAAGTAATGCAGTATTCACCGCTCTCAAATAAGCCCAAACAATCCACAACGCACTTCACCACTGCATCTGCCGTCGACATGCCCCTGCGAAAGCCGAATTGATGGGGAAAAATCACTTTAAGATCCTCTACATATTTGGTTATTCGGCTAAATAACGCCCTCTCGTACACCTTTGAAAAAACTGGCAGGATGCTAATTGGGCGATAATTACTTATCATAGTTTGATCACCGCCCTTAGAAATTGGAATAACCCTGGCATGTTTCAGTAATTCCGGAAATTCGCCCGTGGTAAACGAAGAGTTTATCAATTTAGTAAGCGGTGATACAAGTAGGCTAACACTTCTTTTTATAAAATTCACCGTCACGCCATACACATCCTTTGAATTACTTTTCTTTAAGCCGGCCAAGATATCACGAACCTCTGCCGGCGATACTCCAGTCAACGAAAATGGAAGTTCAGATGAAAACGGAATGTTATAAAGATCTAACGGTTTTTCATTTGTGGCGGGGAGGGAATGAATTAACGTACGGGGAATTTCGACAAATTAACTATTTAGATCGCCCGGTTCAAAATAGACGCGTTCTTCTTAGACGGAGCTCTAAAAGTAACGATGAGATGCCACATCGCCTTGGTCGCGTTGCTGGCATTCTTAATGTAGTTACTAGAAGCCTCAATTTTTGTCTTTGAAATTTCTTTCCTATAAATTGACCGTTGTTGTTTTTTGATTTCAAGTAAATCATTAGTTTTAAATTGTCTATATAAGTCGCAGATAAGATTATACTCTGATCTACGCTTTTTTAGTGCCTCATTATACCAGTGTAACCCGCGGTCTCTGCATCTAACAGTTAATTGACGCTCAGTAAAACAAAAATTGAACAGTGAAACAAACTCGTCATGGAATAAAGTATACTTAACGTCTGCGCTCAACGAATCGTCAGCCACATATGCAAAGTCTCGTCCGGCAAAGTTCCGGAAGAATTCCAGGCACCCCGCAGCAGTTATTGGCCGAACCATTTTTGCTTCGTACTTTGCTGCTGGCACACCGCCAGACACAACCAACACACCCTGTCCATGGTGATCCGATACATTACAATTATAAATAGCCGATTTATAATTATCACCGGAGAAGTTAATAAATATGTTATCCAAACAATTATTTCCGCGCGTTGGATTGTATATATTTTCCTCACACTTACAGGTTTTGGTTAGGTTCATACCGCCACAATAGACTTTACCTTCATCGCCAACATGAGTTCCACAAATTCTTAACACACACGATGGATGGTAATAGTTCTCACAATTAACACATAAAACAAAGTTTTTAACGGTAACACCACACTTTTTACATACAATTTCGCTCGACTTAATCTTAGGAGGCGCCATCTTGAAATAATGTATTTATCAAATTTATCAATTAAATACTCTCATTTTAAACTGTGATTTTCTCGTAAATTTTCTGTTGTAAGGCGATACATTTTGTGATACATTGAAGTGAATTCACAGATCTGTCAATATCACTACAAAAAAGAAGTGCGCATGACGTCATACGTCGACAACAATTAAGGGTCAGAAATTAAATTTGATGTAACTATGTATATTTTGATAATTAATAGATCTATCCGAGGATTTTTTCAAATAGCAGACCGTTACGTCCGTTAATACAGGGTGCGGCAGAGAAACTTGCTGATTTCAACTGGGCGCCAATGGGCGACGCGTGGTCAGAAAGGGGCAGGGAAGGTCTCATTCGAAAGAGGGGCTCTTGAAGTTTTGTTATCCATCAAGCCAGTTGTCGTCATGTGTTGGACAAAGGAGCAGCGTGCGTTCGCCGTCGAGGCCTACTTTTCCAATGGCCGTTCGCCACCCAACGTGCCTTCCGAACTCGATTCAATATTCGTTTCGCGGGCCCCGTTCCTGGCCGGCAAAGATCGTTTCATAGGTGAACGCTTTCAGGCAAAGTGGCAGTGTGCATAAAAAAACCTGGGGTCGATCTTGCAGTTCACTCGACCTGTCGCTAGCGAATAATAATTCTATCGAGCGTCGAGTGCCGTTCTCTCGCGCACTGGGCAAACCGATAGATTTTCCCTCGGAGTGTCCTATACTACGTCACACTGCGCCGGCGCTCTTGTTGTTAGCTCCGCATAGCCGCGTACAGTCATGTACCAACGCTAATCACTCCCGCCGTTGTATGATTAATTTTGTCAACTGCGCATCGAAGCCGAGTACTCGACTGTCTTTTCGCTAAAAATTACATCGCGTGGTCCGGGTAAGAGATGTACCGTGAACGCGAAGTCGTGCGAGTCTTATTCCGTCAATTCACGTCCTACGAACGCAAAAGCGTTGAATGAAAGTAATGCTATTATATATTATGTATCAAATATTATTATTATTTATGTCATATTTATTTTTATTGAGTTAATTTATTTTATGCATCATATATACATAATAATATATATTTACAGGGTGTAAACAAAGTAACGGATAGTTAATGAAGTGTTCTCGTTTAAATGTTAATTGTATCTACTGCAAGGTTTGGCGTTTTGTTTTGCTTATAATTTATTCGGTTTTGTTGTTGCAGCACAATAATTTTTGTCAATTTAGCAATTTTATGGGTTTACATAATTTCGAGGAAAGTTTATTAGGAAATCGAAAAATATTAGGGGGTAACATTCTGTGAATGAAAAGTGAGTAAGTTTTTATTTATTTGCGTTTAATGCGTATCTAAGCCAACTTTTCTTAAGAAATCTCTATTTGTCAGAGTTATCTTATTTTCTAAAAAGTCATATATTAGACCATAGAATTTGACGGTAACTTCATATCAGGAGGTCCAATGTATATTGTGTATTAGGGTGCATCGAAAAAACGTTTTATTCGAAATTCAAAACTTAAAATTAATAAAAACTTGTCTCCATGAACTCACATACACGGCATACACCACAAAAGACTGGCCCCATAGAAAAATATGTAGGTCTCCCGCAAGGGATATTATAATTATAATTTTCATATAAAAATTGAATTTCTCCGTATTTTTTAATGAAAATTAAAAGATGTTCGTTAGATATAAAATGTTAAACAATAAGGTCTGTAATTAATTAATAGAAACAAAGTTAATGTTAATTCTAATATTTTTTGAATTATTTGATAATAGCCTCTATGTTTTTTCTTTAAGCTAGCAATAACAAAATTAGCCTGTTGAACAATTTTGGTTTCAGGACTAGATAAGCTATAACAACATTCAGGCAATTCTATACAGCGGTTGAGAAAGTAGCGATAGAAATAACATCGATTAGAAATATAAATATAATGTAATAAGAAAATTTAAGTTATAAAGCAGTACCCGAACAGTTTTTAATTTAATTATTTTCAACAAATTATTGTCATTATCTAATAGTAGGAACATTAATACAAACAGTTTGCATAAAAAAAACAGCTCCCATGGACACAAAGTTAATAATGACATATAAACTTTTATGAACATTTAAACACATTTTTGAAGTTAGAAGTAAATGGTATTTTTTCTAAAAATTCTATGAATTAACTTGCCTGCTGGCGATCTAAATATTACCTTGGTGTAATATAATTTTTGTACGTTAGTTTCACCTCTCATCGTTAAACTTTTTCTATTAAAAAAAGAACACTAATCAAAAAATAAGAAAGAAATCGAATTTTAAAAGGAAAATATAATCTTTAGGCATCCTGCGGAAGACCTAAATCGTTTTCAATTGTGCCAATTTTTGTGGTATATGTTGATCTCTAGGGCAACTTTATGTCAACTTGAAACTTTGAAAATAATGTTTTTTCCATACACCCTATTGTGTACGATACTGTCCATTACTGTTCTAGGGCTTCAATAATTTAACTTATGTAATTTTTAAGTTTATTTTGTCTGTGGACTTTTAAATTAAATAGAACTAAATATACTTTTATTTGTATAGCATAATCTTAAAAACACAATGCAAAAGGTTGCATACAAATCCAAGCATGATATTTTCGGGTTCAGTGGTCCTAAGATAGCATTTCAGAATAATTAAATCTATAAAATTGTACCTAGTGAAAAATTGCATATATTTGCTTTTGGGAAATGCAGCAGCTTGATATATTAACAAAACAAAGACAAATTTAAAAGAAAATATTTATCAAACAATGCAAAACCGAAATAAGACAGAAGTAATATCCATTCCAATACCTAAAGGTAAGAAATCTAATTTACTATTAAAATTAAAACACAATTACTAGTAATAAGAATTGACTCAATAAAGAAACAATCAAATAAGTTAATATGAATGCTGTTATTCTCGCTTTTTTTAGAAACTGATTATCATTTTCAATTAACAAATAAATAACTCCACTCGAGATTACTCACTTAAAATGGCAATTAACTAAAAATGGGCGAAAAATCATCAAGTGGCACCGTCCGGTATTTTAGTTATAGGTCCATAAAAGTGTGGATCGACTTTAGGTGACATGTTTTTTTCGAAAGCAGAAAAATATGCAATGTTTAATATATTCAGATGATTGATTTTTTAGCATTTAATTTCCACCCCCTCCTGCCGTTGTCCGAATATAAATCACATTTAAATTAATGTACAAATGTAATTAATGTAGATGTAATTCGATAATTACATCTGGTTTACTAAAATTCAATAATAGTACATAATATCGATACCTATATGTATTCATATTATTTATTATCCACATATTCTTGTAGAAGTTCATAGAAAATACTACGACAGTTTTTCGATAGAAATAGTATGCTTAAATGTCTTAATAATCTCTCAAATATTGGCATTTTCATAAGCAATGATAAATAAAAATATCATAAATTGTACATATCAACCAATTATATGTACATACTAAGTAAAAATAAATCGAGTTTAAAGATAATTTTGTTGTTCCATATCAGTCTGCACACGAAAGGGTTGCTTGCCACTTGCTAACATCTTAATACTACCAATTTCAACCAATCGCATCCACAATATTATACATATATTGCAGCTATATCATCGCCAAACATAATTAAACACGCCATCATAAAATATAAAACGTCTTTCGACTTCGAGAACACCCATTAACATAGGTAACAATAATCGGCGAATGAACACTACTTAGGTAATATGTTATATTCCACTTGTCCTCTCAGCTGATATCCGCAACCACGCGCTTCGGATATAGTCCGTAGGGTAGCCAACTTCGTAAAAACATACTACGAACGGAGTTGTAAGTGTGCTCTGACTTATGATATACCACATGCTATACGCACCACGCTATGCGCTTCGGCAGTCATCCGCAGGGTAGGCTACTTCGTAAAAACAAACAATGAACGAAGGACACGATTGCGCACCGGTCGACAGCGTCAAATATACCAATTCGATAGCGAAATCACGACGCTAGCGTGCGCTCAGGCGGTCGAGAGACTGCAAGATCGACCCCCTGGACGTCAACGGACTTCGAGTACCCCAGAATGCATCGAGAGAGTGAGCCTGTCGTTTTGAGCTCTCCCCGGCGTTCGGGGCGCAAACACGCAGGTGCTATGGGGATTTCTGATCGCACTGTGAGACGAATTCTTCACGACGAACTCAAGTTTCATCCCTAGAAACTTGCTGTGGTGCAACTGCTCAGTGAACGAGATTTTGCTCCTCGCGAAATTTGCGCGCGCTCCAGATTTGGCTCCCTATGACTTCTTTTTATAGGGATATCTCAAATCCATTGGTTACAATGACAAACCACGGACCCTGCAACACCTGAAAAACAACATTTGCCAAGCCATCGCCAGTATTCCCGTGGATATGCTCGAATGAATGGAACAAAACTTCAAAAAGCGGGAGGATCAGTGTATCGCCAAGGAGGGCCGCCATTTGCCCAACGTCATTTTTAAAACCACATGAGACAAAAATTCATGATGTGTGCAATACCACAAAAAAAGAATTAAATCGATATGTGAAATACTTTGTCATTTATTGGCGTTTCAAATCAGCAAGTTTCTCTGCCGCACCCTGTATTTAAGATACTCTCGATAAGGGAAATTCGACGGGCGATAATGACAGGACTACTCTTTTCTCATTTAGTAAAACTTTCGGCGTATTTTATTTTAATAAATTCTAAAAGCCTTTAAAACGTCGACTTTTTCTTTTAAAGCAGTTTCATAGTCCAGCCAATAAATTTAAAGACAAATGGAAATATCTTGTCTTTAACTATAAACTTAAACTTGTCTTGGATATTGGATTATGTAACTGATTTAAAAGCTTTTAGTTCACGTTTTAAGCCACTTTAAATTTATTATGAAACTGGCCGTGAGTCAACAGAAAATAGAATAAATTTTAAAAGCGACCTAGGGGGACTGAGCAATATTTATTCATATATAATGAGTTTGGTTTTCGGGAATAATTGGAATGACGACATCACCGAAAAAGTTTGGTTTTCTAATGTTTCCCATTTTGTTCAAACTTCTTAGTGCGTTATCGAATAATCTTCTCGTGTCCGTCTTGTCTAGCAAGTCACAGGTCTGAAACGTCGTACTTTTAAACGGCTGCACGTTGTTTTTAAATTAATTGTGTTGACGTATGTGTTTCGTACATTTGGAAGATGTAAATGTTGTACAACACCACGCCGTAACAATGTTCATCAAAGTCACCTTTGATGTCAATGTAGCTTAATTACCTTAAATGTTTTTTGTTGTTGTGAGATTTAGTTGCGTTAGATGTGTGGTAACCCGAATATTTTTATTTGTATCTTGCAGTTGGCCAGAGGAAGAATCTAACGATGAATCTTTGGTTGTGTTTGACTGTCCCAATATGAGTTTAATGAATATGCATCTTTTCTTATCTTACTTATCGTAGTTCTTGGGTTGCTTGAATCCTTCTCTCGTTTCGAGGTAAATTCAAGTCCCATCTAACGTGACTTTTCTCTCGCTCTATTGTAGCTGTTGTTGTTCTTTGTTATGTATGCCATAACCTCGAGGCGATCTATCTTGAAAAATGTAGAAAAGGCTGTTAAAGAATAATTTATTCTTAGTACAGCTGTCGACTACGCAGTTATCAGGTATGTAAATAAAACACGGTTTCCGCTAATTAGTTTCATCTGTTTATTATGCACCTACTTCTGTAGCATTGCCAACGTTTCGCCTAACCTCTAGGCATCTTCAGGTCCTATATAATTAAAATTATAAATTAGTAATAATGAAACGGATTAATACTGTAGTACTCACTCGCTACGTCAGGTGAGAGAGTCAAATATATAAAATTAAACATAGAATCACGGGTAAAAACATCACTGAATTGAACAGGTTCCCGAAACGACAAGATTCTAAATATTACTTGGTCAGTTGGAATAATCAATTCGCCGGTTGTTACAATAAAATAAATAATGTATTCGTTCTATTAAGAACGGACGTTGGTTTAGTTGTTCTAAGAAGAACCAAGTCATTGTCTCAGTAGATAGATAACTCTGGTCTTGGGACGTCTGTGATGTCTCGTCTTCTGTGACTATGGCTTGGGACTAATGTTACCAACATGGTCATATTGACCTGGCATTACGGGTTGGCGACTATTCTCCGTGCTTCGGGTTTTCAGTCAAATTCTACCGGATTAACTAAAGGTAATCCTCTATATTTTGCTTGGGGTGAATGCAATCCCACATAGGCATGTTGTGTTCAGAATGTTCAGTAATCAGTTGCTAACAAAATTCTTCGCAAAGAAAGATTCTTGGTAAAATCCACGAATATAAATTTTGAGTCAGCTTTTGTTTATCACGGAGTAAAGCACCAATATGATTATACGTACCTACTTACTGTAGTATGAAATTAAATGCAGAAGCGTATACAAATCTCTGTGATCAAAACAAATTCTCTCTTGACGAATCACATTTTCAAGTTTGGCAGAAAATGTGTGTTATTTAGCTTATAGCACAATTTTGGATTTCTACACTGTTGTTTTGGAATTATCTATACTCCATAGCAATAACGCAGAAGATTGTTCCTGTCTCGATGATAATGGATTGCGAAATGATCGTATGAGACAATGCTGCAGAAAACTATGGCAAATACAAATCTGCTATCAAAAATTGATTTGATGAAAACGGGTATATTTTGAAGGTAGGAATTTGCTTATCTAAAATAAACATACTATATTGAAAAATATATTCTGATCTTTTGTTGAATAGAAGAGACCTTTGATCATCGTCTGATTATTTTAATGTAAGATGTATAATTTATTTTGTTCAGATGATACGGAATGTCTTAACAACATGGTTGAGTTTAACCAAAGCAGTTTACAGAATAGTATCATACTGGTCTGCAAGAGAACAGTATTTTTACCAGCGATACCTTTATTTGTGTATGGTATTATTAGTAAGTCTATACAGGTTGTGTTCCCAAAAATTAGGCATAGGTCTATAGAACCTAGCGTATCATGCGGCAACACTGCCAACGTCGGTTAAGTGGGGCAGCCAATTATAGTGGGACTGCCGACTGGTGGGAGAGCACCTGACCAGCCCAGCAACGGCAGATCTATCGCAGATCTAACAACGCTTCATAACATTCGTATCTTTGCGATCGCGATGTACCCTCTGCTAGAACAGCTTCAGATCATCAAGTGGTATTACGGTGGAAAATCAGCGCAACAGTGCGTGGATTTGTTTACAATCACTTTTGCAGGCAGACCTATCTTGTGCAGACAAACCATTTTCAATATTGTGCATTAATTTGAAAAATATCTTAGAGCTGCAGTACTTGTCATCCAAGGGAGATAAGTCCACAAGAAATTGAGGCAAAAGAACGACGGGAAGAACGGGACTAATAACGACTAATCTGCGGTTCTGTAGTACTGGACGATAACAAATCCACTCGAGGGATGGGTATTGGTAAGAAAACCGTTGCTAAGGCTCTGAAGAAGGGTGATTTCCGGAGTTATAAGTACTCAAAGACTCAGGAAACCTTTGCAGAGGACAGTGTTCGTAGAATGGAGTTTCATGAAACTGTAATGGAAAAGCCGACCGCAGATGAAAATTTTGTACAAAATATTTTTTTACTGATGAATTGACTTTTCCGTTACATGGTAAACATAATCCTTCCATACTTCGATATTGGGCCCAACAAAATCAGCACCAAAGTTATGCTTACCGTACCCAATATCCCGAAAAACTAATTGTTTGGGCTGGTATTCTAGGTAATCATTTAGTTGGTCCATTCTTTATCGATGGATCTCTTTACGCCCAGAAGTACCTTACTTTGCTGCAAGAGCAAGTAGTTCCCGCCATTTATAACGTTCCCGGAGTAGATCAGGATGATGTTTGGTTTCAGCAAGACTCAGCAAGACGACTGTCCTGCTCATAACGCGGCCAGGGTGCGAGAGTTTTAGACAACCGTATTTAGTCGCCGTCTTATTAGTGGGACAGGCGACATTTGTTGACCCCCAGGATCCCCTGATCTGTCTCCAAACGATTTTTTCTTGTGGGGTTATCTTAAAAATACCATTTATGTTGATGAAGTCAATAGGGCACATAATTTACAGGAGTTGAGAGCAAAAATTACAGAAGCTGCCAACACTGTAACAGCCGAAACGCTCTGTGGCGGGAGGGACAACTTTTACAACCGGCTCGGATACTGTCTTGCAGCGCAAAGCGGAATCTTCGAGCCCGAGTTAAAATAATGTTTATTTAATTGTTTATTCGTAGTAGAATATTAGTTAATTTATAGTTTTTACTTTATCATACGCAGTATGTAAAGTATTGTAATCGTGCCGAAAAAAAATTGAGATTTTAGCGGAAATAGGTCTTTTTGGGTCCCCTGAACATTTTTGACCAAGGTACAAAAAAATGTCTGTGTGTGTGTGTGTGTGTGTATGTGTGTGTGTACCCGTTTTTTGTGGAGACGGTTCCGGGGAAACTACTAAAGGTATCGGGACGAAAGTTCATATTTAGAAGTTTCATGACTAAACTTAGAGCTGAAAAGCTTTTGGTTCGAAAGGGTCCAAAGGAACGGGCTATTTACTCCTAGCATTTTTCAACGATTTTGCAATTGAGCCGCTATTTCTGTAATTTCGTCAAAATAGTTAAATAATAAATTAAAGCAGAGGAAATTTTGAATAATTTATGCCTATGACATTTTTTGGTAAAATTAATAGTTTAGCTGCAAGAGCAAATTCTATTTGATCGAGATCGTTCGCATCTGCATTGATATGAAACTACATAGTAGCCAGGATTTTGACAAATATTTTTTTGTGCTGTCACCACAGAAATGTCTATGGCTGTCACACTCGAAAACAGCTGATTCCATCAGACGTTGGGGAGCCGCTATGGAACGTTGCCGCTCTAGTGCGGAAAGTACAAAATTCAAATAAAATAAGATCACAAATTTGATTGTTTGTTGATAAGAAATATCAACCCGTTGTTATATCTATTTGTAAAAACGATAAATTGAGAAAATTGTAAATAAAGTATAGCGATGAGTGTAGTTATATTTTAGTATGTTGGTACGGATGTGACATCTACTGTGTCATGAACGAATATAAATCTGTCAGAATTTAAATTAGCTTTTTCAACTTGACGTTTCGTAGAAGTGATATCAACAATTTCCTATACAGAAATATATCCATTTTTGATTTTTTTAAATACGTTTTTCTCAAAAGCAACACAAAAAACGTTGATGTCACTCCTGCAGAAAACTACATAGCGCGACTCGCTGACATGCGACGGCGACGCTCCGCCATCGGTGACGCGCCGCAACACCGCTCGTCGCGCTATTCCGTACTTTCGGCACTTGTGAGATAAATAACTATTATTCTGATACAGTAGGTAGTGTCAAATGCTGATGCTTTGACAATACCTACTATTGATGCTATTGACTATCAAAATATCTGTCAAATCCTGGCTGACTAGTTTAATTTTAATGCAGACACGATTTATCTCAATCAAATAGATTCTCATGCAGCTAAACTATTAATTTTATATTTTGTATGATAAAGTTATGTGCCTGGCCACATCACATTTTTTTCTTTTAGAATAGCGTTTTTATTTTTGCATATTATTTTCTGATAATAAAAGAGAATTTAGAAATTATGTATGCACCATGTACGTACATTTTTAACAGAAGCACAAAAGCGTACCAGTCCTGCGAACAACAAACTATTAGCTATGTACCCCACGAAGCACGCACCGGGGAGCCGCTGACAAATACGCCGGGTGGGGAGAGCGATGTTGCCGCCTTCCGTAAATGCTATGCCTAGCGTTCGGGGAAACGTACGGTATATTTATAGAGCTTAGCCGATGTGGTTATCATTTATGACTAAAGTAACATGTATTATGGGGGTTTATACAAAACGCGCCAATATCGCCGGAATAAAATAAAACTTTTAAATTAGATAGGGGACGTAGATAATAAGTTCAAGCACAATGATGGCACAATATTTCCAGCTAGGCATATTTGTTCAAGAAACGATTCTCTCACTACATGTACATGATGGAGAATATTATTATCACTGGAAATAGATTTGGCCTAAGTAATAATATTGGCCTTTAGGGCCTGTGCGCAATAGATGTTTGTCGCGGCGGTTTCCCATGTATTTTTATTCTATGCGTTTATGCCGCGACAATGCCGCCACCAAAAATACATAAGAAAAAATGGGCACCAAACGCCTAGTGCACATGGGTCCTTAGTCTAAACCTCATTATGTGTCGTAATAAATTTCACAATATGAGTTTTAACATTCTTTTTGTATATAAATTAATTAAAAGTAATTACTTTAGTTAAAATTACCACCTACTATAGGTGGTAAAAGTATTGAGCCCTGTGTTTAAAGGCTAGTAACTCTGATGCGACTGAACAAAAAAATTAAATATAGTGCGTTATCCTCCTATCAAAAACTATCAATTTTCTGCTGATCGGTTTAGCCAGGAGCGCGTTAGAAATAAAAAAAATATCCGATTTATGCTGTTTTAAAATAATTCTCGACTTTTTTCTTCTAAACGAATTACCAAAATAAAATTAATTTTTGTTCAGGTTATGAATCTCTTATATAGATTAGTGTTTTTATTTTCTTGATTTCTTATGTAATAAAGTCTGTAAGCGAGCTTTTTATGGACGCGGATATCTCAGAAACGAACGATAGCAGGACAACACAGTTAGCACGTAAACAATCCTTACTTATTGTGATACTCATCCATTGATGTATAATAACCTAAAAGTTTCTTTAAGAATTTTTAAGAGTAAAAATAATGTGATCGATCCTTGGCGCAGGATGTTCCCCACGGGGAAAGGAGCTACGCGCGGGAAACGATGCTAGGCTTCTCGCGACGATTTCAAACTTTTCAACTCTCTGGACCGTATATTAAAAATAAACGCAACGCAGTTACTCAAGAAACTTTATTCAATGAATATTTATGTATTTATGTTATCTTGATTTTCCCCAAAATCATATTGGTGAAGCTGTGATATGTCACTTGTATATAGTTGATGGACAATTAGTGCCAAGACACAACCCTGAGGCACCCCTGCTTTTAGTTACTTTAGGGCCAAGTACTTATTTATCTGTTTATTCTAAATATCTTATGCGATATATAGGATATCACTAGCTCGGCGTATTGTAAGGGTATCATAGTCTTTAGTTTGTGTATCAATACTTCGTGTCGAACCTTATTGAGCTTGCGGCACATCAAGAACGATTGTTGTGCAATAAAGCCATACTTCTACTACTCTGTTACATGCCTCGACAGCATAGTGGTAGTGCATCGCCGGCATGTCAGAAGGCTCCGGTTCGACTTCGGGTTGCAGCTGTAATTTTTAAATTATTTTAGCATCAGCGGGTTTCTGTTTGTCACATCGCCGTTCGTTATTTTTTAATCTAAATGTCTGCGAAATAAAAAACAGCTGAAGTTATTGGTTTATTTGACCTCGTTATTTTTATTTAACAAAGATTCAAAAACATAAAAATTGACGCTACAGATAAGAAAACAGAACTCTGTAAACTCTAAAAGCTCACTAAAAGTTAAAATATAAATTATAAAAAACTTCACTTAAAGTAAGCATTTGCTATTTACCAATAACCTACACGCCAAATCACCATAGACCGATAATCAGGTCCATCTCTCAACCGACCCGGTAACTGACACCATCCACGATCGGCGGCCCGATGCGCGATATCCATGTTACCGGTAGGTATAAGCTGCACAGAATCCCACGTAGGATCGAAACCGAATTTCCCCCCAGGGCGGCCGCATTGCTTCTAACGAGGGATTCGCTGCAGCAAATACGTATAACAGAGTACTTGCTCTCGTGTAATTTGACTCGCGGCCGCACCAGATTCGAGCGTTTGCTCGAGATGGAAACCAGAGTCGTCTTAATACGGATTTCTACGTCACAGAGAGAGACGTCCTCTATTGGTGTGTGCATTAGCTTTGGATTAGTACCGTAGCGCGAGCTGATTGTATAAGCAATTGAGGGAATGTGTGACATTTACCGCAAAGTTGCGTTTGAAGTTTTCAGCTAACGATTGGGATGGTAAGTTCATATAGCAAAGGCTGTTTGGTTAATCAGCACACAATATTAATTTTGGAAAAACCTCAATATTTTTCCGCACAATCTTAAAAAAGAAAATCAAAAATAGTATGTAGGTTAGTTTAGCGTAGTTTTAAAAATGTACTTTTTATATAAATTTATTATGATTGTATTTCCTTGTTTTGTGTATCTAGTTATGTTTATTATCATTAATAGTTTAAATTACTTTGACACTATCTGATTTATTTGTATTTTTACGCCATCAGATTATATTCGCAAATTTGTTTTTTTTAACTGACATAGTGTTGAAAGCTGACAGCTGCATAATTCTCTTACAGGAAATGGAAGAAGAATAGGTGCTAATTCACGTTAATTTATTATGGTTGCCAGATTGCACTCGGTGCCATCTAACATAAGATATTTATGTTTTCTTCCGAATCCATCAGTTAATTACAAGTTTAGTGGCCATATTGGACCCGCCAATTTGAATTTTTTACATCTGAAAACTGATTTGGAATCCGAAAACTTCACAGATCACATGTTTTAAATTTTAAATGAAGCCAACACTTAATTACATGTCTGGTCGCCATATTAGATCTGCCATTTTGAACTATAAAAATCCGAAATCAGATTTGTAATCAGAGACTCCAAAAACCCCTTACGAGAATGCTTAAGTCTTCTTAAGACTCTAGAGATGAAGTAAACTATTTTACACTATTTTGTAGCCGCAGGCCAATGGCGCAATAGATTAAAAAACCTATACGGAATAATGAAATAATAAATTCTACCAAAAATATTGAAACTAATATCGAAATTGTTCCAAAAATGTTGTAGTCGCGGAGAACTTTTAAACTTTGCAAAAGTTTGAAGCGTCATAGCGCAAAACTTTACTTTTAGCATCAGCAACTTCAATTATATATTAAGTTCTCTTTATGCAATCGTCTTAAAACTTTGGAGTATCTTTGCCATAAGTTATTCTAAAAACACTCATAACTCAATTTCGGTCAACACCTATTCATTACTGGAGTGTTGAACACCTACACTGGCTGCGCCAAGTTGAACATCAACGTCTTTGGACTGGCAACGTATTGTGTGGAATAATTGAATAATTTGCGAGAAATTCATCAGCCCTTACGTTATTGATGTCAATTTGCGGTCAAATGTAAAGAATAATTCTGGAAAATGTACTGCCTATATTACTTGAAGGCCTAAGCTTGGAAGTGCGACAAAATATGTGGTTCCAGCATGACGGTTGTCCAGTACCGTATTCGGCAGTAGCACGTGAAATACTTAATCGAAATTTTAATAGTTGCTCGATCGGCTGGATCGGTAGAGGTAGCCTGATAAATTGGCCGGCCAGATCACCAGATCTTTCTTTGTCAGTTTTCCTTTTGAAATTTTTTGCTGATATCAGAGAAGATGAGTCACATGTTGCGAACTACATCGAGATCTTTAACCAATCGGATTAATGATGGTAGAAGACAAAATGGAGGGCACTTGAATACCTTGCAAGTTAATACATACTTCTTGTTTTATCTTTAATTGTTATAGTTTTTTAGCAGTTTAACGTTAATGTTTATCAAGTACAAAATAGTTTAATAACTATTACTAGTTCTGTTTTCTCTTAATTATTTGTTGACTTCTTTAATTTTTCCTAGAATCATTTAGTTTTGTCTCAAATTATATTAATTTTTTCAATGTATTTTGAACAACTTTGTCATTTGTTAAATTCAACAAAACTATTACTTTTTTTAATTTCTTTATACAACACACTTTATCAAAAAAAGAGTCTAGTTATACAGCATTCAATATTAAGACACGATACTGGATACTTTATTACACATTTTCTTTATGCCAAATATTACGAAAACTGGTAGCAATAGGTATATCCTATACTAAGATAAACTAGAGAATTTAATGGGAAATGCAGCCAGCAAATAATATACAGGACGTTCCATTTAAAGAACTTAAGAAAAATCAATTTGAAGAATATCAAGAATATCAAGCTAGGAACCCTATATAGCGTATCAAATTTCTTTTGATACTACGGTCTTACGATCTCCATATTAGTTTCGGTTATTTTCTGACAATGTGGTAAAAAAATATCTGCAAAAAAATTATTACAAAGGTGTGCAACGACAATTTTTTAAATAAAAAATTGAATTTCATTGTAACTATTAGCTTTACGTCAATATCACTTGATAAGTCGATAACACAATTTTCTTCGCAAACAAAATATCGTATAATAATAATAATAATTTATTGGCGATATTCATACAGTACATATTTTCGCAGGTCATACAGGTCATACATTAATTGAAAGGATTTAAAAAGCAAACGCACACGGATACAACGAACACCAAATTAATAACAGGTACATGGTATAAAACACAAACACATACACTAAATTGTCAGGCACATCAACAAAACTATTTTCAATGTATTCCTTCCAACTATAAAATGCTTTCTCCACCAGGTAGCTTTTCATTGATGATTTAAATTTGTTCAGACTGAGTGCTTTTACATGATCGGGGAGGACATTATAAAACTTAATACCGTAGTAATTAGGACCATCGCTCACCCTCTCCGTTCTATTAAACTTAAAGATTACGTTGTGCTTATTGCGGGTACCATAGCAATGTTCGTCATCGTGTGTCCTGTATGAGTCAATGCTTGTCTTGACATGCAACAGACAACTCAGAACATACACGCATGGAAAGGTTAGAATTTTTAGTTCTTTAAATTTCAATCTGCAGCGCTCCGCGTAATGCAGGCCATCACCCTGATACACCTCCTCTGAGCGGCAAATACCACGGCAGCATGGGCCGAGTAACTCCAAAATAGCACGGCATAAATTAAGTGAGCATAAAAGTATCCGTAATAGGCGGTCATTAGTGTACCGAATGATGTTATGTTTTTTAGATACCTAATTGTAAATATAACTCTGTTAAGCTTTTTTGCTGTCCAGGTATGCTCCTCCCATGTGTATCCCCTACAATATGACGCAATGAAAAATTCAATAACTGCGTCTTAGCCTCGTTAACACAGTGAGTGCGGAAAACCATTAAGAAATGCTATCACGCGAGATAGCAGCGCGCAGTTGGAGATCCTCCAACGTCCCACGACATGTTGAATGCACTGTTGTCGTCAGCAAAGAGAACTAATTTTGTGGCATCGGGGACAGTGGAGGATATGTCATTCACAAACATTAAAAATAAAACCGGACCCAATACTGAACCCAACACTGAAAATAATATACAGGGATTCCATTTAAAGCTAAATTTTAATAAAAATACTGCAAAAAAGTAGTGTTTACGTTTTTAAGTAATGTTTTTTGCAATTATCATTTTTGTTTACTAACAATTAAATATCACAGAAACTATTGTCTTTACATGTGTAGGTACAATCTGATTCAGTTGGAAAGACACAGTGTTGGTAATATGGTATGATATACAGGGTTTTCAATTAAAAAAGTCACCGTATGCATTGTGTTCCTACTGAAACCTCTGAAAAGTTCGAAATTTTGAGTTTTATTTTAATGTATAACTCTTTCATAGTGGAAAAGTGGAAAAGTTAACTGTAATCCGTTTTGTAATCTTTTGCAAAACTTCATCACAATCAATCTTTGGTTTACCAAAAGTATGGTATTTCGCACCAACCCTTTTGATAGTCGACTTTTGGCTAACTCTAACAGCTGGCTGTCATTGACAGTTATTTGTTTCTTTTGAAAGTATTATTACCTCGGTATTTAGCTGCATAGTTGTGTAATAAGTGATAGATTTGGTTTTTCTTATTGCATAAGAAATAATAAGAGATCTTCATGGAGCTCTGTGTGATTACAGAACGTATGTTTTGTTTATTGGTTTGTGGGGGTTGCTTTGTTCGTTATGTATAGAGGCCGGAAGCATTGTTGTTCATTCGTGGCTGAGTAAACAAAGACGAGCGTTTAAGCTACTGTTGTTGTGTATCGCACAGCAAAACTGCTTAAGTCACGTTCCTGACGGACCATTAGTTCCCATTTTGGGCATTTCTGAGAACTAGGCTGGAGCACGTGTTAAGGCATATACACGACGAGAGGTGCGGTTCCAGAAAACATTTTGTTCCCTTTATTAGTTGATAAGACTCTTGTCGCTATGATTGGATGGTTTTAAGAGTAAATGTGAAAGCTCATAATGTCTTCTTGGGAACAAAGGTAGCGTCTTAAAGACTAGTCTCTTAGTAGACACCAAACGCATACTTGGGCTTTTTCTGTGTGTCGAGATTTTCGACTTAGCTCAAAATCCAGACTACAATCTATTAGTAGATAACCGAATTCGCAACTATATTTATTGCAGTTTCGTTTTCAAACAGTTAGAGATTCGACGTACCCGTTTAGCTGGCCTACTATAAAAAGTAAGTGGTTATAAGTCGTATCGCTTAGGAATACCTCAGAACTGTAGTAAAGCCATAAGAGGGTGTTAAATCTATTACGACCGGGCCAATCTCTCTAAATTAGTAACCTCTCTTTTGTAATAGCCGAATTTTTGTTTGTAAAGGAGTTTTCCCTATTTTTATTTTTAATATATAATTGTTTTAATAATAATAATAATCCACGCCTTAACATCCCCCAACAGCTTTCGCCACTACGGGTGCATCGGCAGGCCCGAATTATCATTATTATGGCCCGCGTCAGTGGCAAGTCTTAAGTTGTTTGGCTTTCAGCATTCGCCGAGGAGTAAAGGAAAACCACAAAAACCTTCACTCTGAAAGCAGGGCGCGAGGATCGAACACACGCCCCCCCAGACTGATAGCCAAGCGCTTTACCGCTGCGCCACAGTCTGGCTAACCAGCAACCGCCTTTTAATTCAGGATTACAGAGGGTTCATTAACGGGAAGCACAGGAGACAATTGAATTTAGTAAACAATTGACGTTACCATTATTAATATTGTTGCTGTTATTTTTACACAAGATTCCAGGACAAGAACGCATAAATATATTATCCTAGTGCACGTTTAATCTAAGCATTTCTCGTTGCTCGCAAACCGCGAGCAGTCGCTTTGAGGGTTACAGTATTTTTAGTTAGTAAAATAATCATGTTAATTTACGTCTCTTAAAGGAAGACGTACCCGTACTACACTAGCAAAATAAGTACGCAATGCAATGTAGCTACAGCTTTACTGAATGGTTTTGAACTGTAAGAAGACTGCTCTGTTGCAGTTCTCGTTGGATGCGCCGTCTAGTTCGATATTTGTTGCGACAGGTGATGGCTCGCTGCCGGTTAGTAGTAACGTAAAGTTTCTAGGTGTCCACTTGCAGGGCAATTTAAAGTAGGATCTTCATGTGCAGTCCCTCCATAGGAGGCTTAATGTTGTCTATTATTCGTTTTATAAGTTGAGGGGGGATAGTTGACTTCGTCTCTCTCAGGACTTACTATATCGCTAGTTTTGAATCCATCATAAGCTATGGAATTGTGCATTATTTCTCTTTTCCGGCTGCAAAAAAAGGTTTCTCCGGTGTATGTTGGGTCTCTCTTATCGAGAACCGTGCAGGACGCATTTTAGGGTGAATAAAATACGGACTTTGCCATGCCTATATGTGTACCGTCTATTATCGTTCTGCAGTGCCAATATGGCGAAGTTTGTGAGAAATGGTGACATCTCTTCATCAATGCAGACACGTAACGCTTCTCTCTTGGTCTGCCCGCGACACACATTAACTGTGTTTGAGAAGGGACCATACTACATGATGGTGAAGACATTTAATGTACTCCCATCCGACATAAGAAACGCAGCAACCACTAACCAATTCAAACTAAAACTAAAAGAATACTTGATTACTGGAGCATTTTACACCATTGACGAGTATTTGACTAAGGTAGGTTCGCAAAGTCGTTAGTTTAAATGTTCTGTGTTATGTGCGTTCTATAGTACCTACATTATCTTTCTCGGTTTGTGGTTGTGTTACATTGTAATATTTTATGACAATAGGGGTCTTGCACTAAGTCTCAAAATTTAAAATTAATACGCTCTATTAGTGCCAACCGTATACCGGAACTGTCCGCAAACGTTTTTTGTTAAAGAAAAAAATCGGTTCGTACGCAATTAATAATATTAAAATCGGTTTCGTACCTTTAAATATGAACGGGCTGTGATTGGTGTGACGTAGCATGCCTGGTCGAAGGCCACGTGACAAGAGCTAGTTACGATGCGATTGTCAGCACTTTACTCTTTCTACAAAATGTGAAAATATTGACATTAATGTTGGACGTACGTCTTCTCAGACGACTGTCACTTTTGACAACAAGCAAACACTTCATGACACAACTATACTTATTCGTTATCAGAACGCACAGAACGTCCTCCAGATGCTATACATTTAACTCGATGCTGGTATCGTGCCCGTAGGTCCTATTTTTCCGTCTGCTCTCTACGGGCTAGGCTCGCTAAGCTTCTCACCAGGCTTATGACGTCACAGAGCGTTTTGGCGCGGTTTAAACTTTGATGTTCAATAACAATTGAGTGCAACACTATTAAGCGGAAAAAATTTACACACGGTATTCTGACCACCTAAGGATTTCATTTGTTAAGTTAGGTAAAATCATGCAAGACCCCTATTGTCCATGTCTGTAACAGATCCAACGACAAATATATACATTATTATTATTAGCAATAATGAATTAAAATAATAATAAAAAATAATAAATAATAATAATTATTATTATTATTATTACTCAAGAACTTAATAATCAGTCGAATGCTATGTATTATATATATTATCTTAATTTTACCTACAAAATCAACCTACTACGTTTATTATTTAGGTCTGAAAAAATGATTTTACTGTTTCTTGCATCTGGAATTTTTAGTGCTTTTCTTGGCGCAGCTTTTTCTGTCAGTTATGTATGCTTAAGTATGATCCAGCGCCGGATTTAAGGGAAGGCTGGCTGGGCGGAAGCCCAGCGGACCCCACCAAAATGATACAAAACAAACTAAAATAAAACACTGTTCAGGTACCGGAAACCGCTGTTTAACACCTTTATTGAAAAGAGGCGTACAACTAATGTAGCCAGAAAATTCAGGCCAAACGTTTTTTACCAGTGATTGATGAATTTCTTGTATCTTCTTGTGAATTGGGCTATCTCCGCTTTATTTATTTTTCAGCTGGAACACATCAATTCCAAAGGTATAAATGAGGCAAGGAACATTTGAAACACTAGAGACCACCGAGGTGAATGCAGTGACATTTAGTTCATAAAATATACTTAATTTTTCACAGCAGGGAAACTAAATAGGTAAAGGACACTATCCCTAATGTAGGTATTGTGTTTTGTATGTAACTTATACTGCTTATAACAAACTGCAGCAGCGAAAGATCCTTTATAAAATTAAATCATATAAAAAGCAGTCTACACGCCACACTGACTGTGGAACGACTCAACTACCTTGCACTGATGAGTTTGGAACGAGATACTTCAAGAGAAATCGAACTCAATGACGTCATTAAGGACTTCGCCTACCGTACAACTGGAAAGATCCAATTAACTAGTATATAATATTTTCATTTTATTTGTTTAAATTTGTTCAGGTTTAAATTATTAAACAACTTAAAAAGATACTTAAATCGTTTCCCTCGTCATTCTCTTATTATAAAATTTGAAATTTTGTCGTATTTATAATTTATACTTCTTTATTCAAAATAATTAAAATAGCTAATACAATGTACTGTACTCAATATACAGGGTGTTCCCATATTCGCGCATACGGACAGTGACGGGTCGTTCTGCAGCCAAAACTGAACAGAAAGTTCTTTTAAGATTTTTCGATTAGCCGAACACTTTTCAACAACTTAAACGTGCCGCCTGTACCGCTTGATTATTACTAGCACCTAATGCCATCAGCATGTCGTAATACTCCCTATTAGAATAATTACCAGCCATTTTACTAATAATAGCTTGTTATGATAGACTACCACACGATTTGACACTTTAACATGTTTTGTTTGTTGAATGTTTGTCATTTTTTTCACCATGTTGACAGATTTTGTTTTTGAATCTGTATTTTTTTAAATCGTAATTAATTGAAATGTATTGATCTAATCGAAAAATTATAAAGGAACTTTTTATTCAGTTTTTGTTATATATTGTGACCATACTGTCCGTATGCGCGAATATGGGAACACCCTGTATAATTAAAAAACAAACTCCACTGAATACAACCAAATTCAATGTACTGTATAGACACAGTACATGTATAGACTATATCTTTCGCTATTTCGCCGTCCCATAGTTCCATTTCTAGTCGGCTTACTCGTTGCCCTTGCGAGGGGAATTATTTAGAAGCCGCAGCAGCTCCCGCTAGATTCAACGTTTCTTCCATCCGAGTAACTGTTATTTTAGACCCTGAGAGACCTATCGTAAACTCTCAGACCGCACTTGGGTTCTCCTGCTACGTCCTATGGAATACACATTAATTAAATATTGATCGTTAAGCCTGTTAGGAGGGCACACGGTCACGTAACATCCTCCTACGTTGATCATAGGTGGACGAGGTGGTAGGCTGAGATCAAAGCTATATGTAGAAGTTACCTCGATGCCTATGCTGCCTGTGTTAAAACACGGTCCACTCTAGCGGCGTAGTGGGGAGGCTCATGTGACGTCAGTGGGCGATCGCACTGCTAATATCCCCACATGATCCGCACAATTTCCTTAGTTTATATCTTTCTGCTGTAGAACGCGTATTGTTATTGGCACTGCTGTTGCTATTAAACAACTATTGATTCATAGTTAAATAATATTGAACATTACCGGCCAACTGAGAGACCTCTAGACTACTTGTGTGGACAATGTTAGTAGGTTCGTACACAAATATTCGTGTTTAGCCAAAACATAACACCTTTATCTGTATTATAATTCTAGCGCTATGCCAGGAATGCGTTCCAGTGTTGCTGTTTGCAACAATAGTGTACAGAGAACTGGACACAGTATTGTTTATCATTCATTCCCTAAGGAAAAACATATTCGTGATAACGGGATACACAACCGTAGGCATGCTGGAGCGTGGAATCTTGATTCATATCGTGTATGTTCACTTCATTTTTCTAAAGATAGTTATGAACGAAACCAAAAAAGGGAACTCCTTGGTATACCATTAAACATTTTTTAGAAAGATGATCTCCCGAGTTTATATTTGACTAACCGCCTCCTAACCAATGATGGTACTGCTGATACTGTCGATGATGCGACTGTACAGCGAAATATTGGATATGCGCGTAGACATTAAAAAAAAGAAATTGACTATATATTGAAAAGTATACCGGAAAACATTTCAGAGTCTGTGAGCGTACAGGTAAACTGGAATATAAATGACGTTGCAATGGCAGGAGCCAGTGCAAGTAGTTTATCGTCTACAACGTAATATTAATGTATGTTTCAATATAAGCAAGTCCAGAACGAAGTAAACTATTTAAAGAGAACATATTCTAACTTGTGTAATTCTAACACCCATTACTAAAGAAGCAGGTGCAGAAATTAGTATACCAGAAAACCGGCCAAAGATTACAAATGTTATTGAATATCAAAGTTTACCTAACCTGGTTTAAGCCGTTCAGTGGTCATTAGGGTGGTCCAAAAAACGGACTTTTTGCTGGAGGGCAACGATCCCCCTCAATCTGTTCGTTTTCACGAAAAAAAAATTCTCCCCAAATTTGAGAAAAATCGGTTAACGATAACACGTGCCACCGAGCACCTCAAATTTCCCATTTAAAATACATTGCAAAAATGCATTATTTTTTACTTTTTTTTTTCTTATTCCGGATTTAGAAAAAAAGTTGCGGGAGATTACCAGAAATTGTTCAGAAGTCCCCAAGGAATAAATCAACAAGTATTTTTTTTTTCACCACCCCCACCCTCCCCTGCAATACCATAAATATGAGGCAACATTTTCTCCAAATTTACAATTTGACAATGTACCGTGTTTTTTATTTTTTTTCATAAAGTATTATTAATGGATTACTGACATGTCCTTTTGTCATTTTTTTTTTTTTTTATTTTTTTTTATGAACTAACTTCAATTTGTTTAAACAATTACAAATTGTTTAAACAAAAATATACAATGTCACGAACACATTTTTATATTTTTTTGCAGAAATTATTAGATTATTGGCATTTTTTTGTCATTTATTAACTAATTTGCATTGGTTAAACAAATACCATTTGTTTAAACAAAAATATACAATGTTACTGACATATTTTTCTATTTTCTTGCAGAAATTACTGTTAGATTATTTGTATATTGTTATTTTTATTAACTAATTTGCACTTGTTTAAACATACTATTTGTTTAAACAATAATTTACAAAGTTACGTACATATTTTTCTGTTCATTTTACGAACATTCCATATACAAAAAGCTATCGACTTTGATATCGAGACTCCAATAAATGCGAGACAACTCAAATAATCGTGTTTGATTCGGTTCCGAAAGAAACTAGCTGTACTCGACTTGAAATTCGAGACTTGAATTTTTTGATAACTCGAACAGTCCTAGTCTTACAATATGAGATGTGTAAAACTAAGTTTAAGAGCAGGTGCTCATCTTGCGGTCCACGAAGTGAAACTTTTTTGGGAAAAAGCAAGCCTTCCTAAGCGAGATCAGCAACGTTGCGTGGAAAAGCTAGAAGATTTATATTCCCAATACAGAACAATACAAAACAGAGCGGGTCAGAAAACATCGGCACAAACTAAGAAAGAAGATTATTTTCTGGAAAAGCTGGATGGGCTTTTTGATATTGCACCACATGAAGTACTACAGGATGCTAATATATCAGAAGAACAGAAAACATTTCTGAGGAACCAAAGGAAGAAAGGCCGAGAAGGATATATTTCTAGCTACAGACCATATCCTAATACATCACAACGTAGGCAAGCGCCAAACTGTGAAATCCAGTGTTTCATATAATAATCATTTCTGTCACAAATACAAAAATGTGTCCGTGACATTGTATATTTTTGTTTAACCAAATGGTATTTCTTTAAACAATTGCAAATTAGTTAATAAATGACAAAAATGCCAATATCACAATAATTTCTGCAAAAAATATAAAAATGAGTCAGTTACTTACATTAAATATTTTTTAAACAATTTGTAATTGTTTAAACAATTTGAAATTAGTTCATAAATGACAAAGGGACATGTCAGTAATTCATTAATAATGATTTATGCAAACAAATATAAAAAATCCGTAACATTGTAAAATTATAAATTTGGAGAAAATGTTGCCTCATATTTATGGTACTGCAGGGGAGGGTGGGGGATGGTGAAAAAAAAATAGTGGTTGTGGATTTGTTTCTTTGGGAGTTCTAAACAATTTCTGATTATCTTCCGCAACTTTTTTTCTAAATACGAAACGTGAAAAAAAATAAGGAAAAAAGATGCATTTTTGCAATGTATTTTAAATGGGAAATTTGAGGTGCTCGGTGGCACGTGTTAACGTTAACCGATTCTTCTCAAATTTGGGGGGAATTTTTATTTCTGGAAAAGGAACAGATTGGGGGGATCGTTGCCCTCCAGCAAAAAAAGATTTTGCTAGGTATAAATTTGGACCACCCTAGTGGTCATATCAAATGTGTTAGTGAAATTTTGTACACCTATAAAAAAGGTTCCAGGAAGGTAGATTGTCTAGATCAATTCAATTTTGTTCTGCGTTTTTCGTAAACAAATGACTTGAAAAGAAAAACATCCACATATACAGATTACAGTATACGATTATGCTAAGATTCTATTATGTGTAAAGATTCTGTATATTCTTGTTTTGCGACTTGACTAATGGCAGGTTACTGATTCTAATGAAAGTTTGAATTTAATAAAAATTGTTAAAATCGTTAATAATTTTGAACAATTTTTATTGCAAATGACAGTTTTGTAGTCATTTAGCTGGGGTCATCTAGCTTTTGTTAGTAATTCTCTAAAAATTCTGTCAAATATATTTCCAGAAAAGCGGGACGTTTTTAAAACTCCGCGGGACGCTGGACAAAATATGAAAAGTCGGGACTGTCCCGCCAAAAGCTGGACGTCTGGTCACCTTAAGTTAAGGTAATAAATATCATTATAAATTGTGCATCTAGTAGTCGTCTCTTTGCAAATTTATGAAGTCAAGATATGGCTTCCGTTTCAGCACTCTTCTGCTTCATACAGAAGTGCGATGGCTGTCAATGGCGCAAGTTGAGGCGGCTATTGGCATTAAAAATTAAGTTCTGAAAATAATGCTGAATATCAGAATTTGTTTCATAACGAAAATTGGGTATGTAAATTATTTTATCTTAACTCATTTGGGAAACTAATCGCACTAAATATGTCTCTCCAAGAATAGGCCAAGAACATTTTTACACTCTAAGACAAAATTCAGGCGTTTATAAAAAATTATATATGGAAGCTTAAGGAAGATAACTCCTTTGAAACGTTCTCATATACTGAGGATTTTCTTGTCGATACCGAGTTGAGCTTTGATTTGGTTAAGCACACTTTTGTTAATTGAGCATTTGGCTATCTAGAAATAAATCTAGAAGAAATACTTAGTGCTGGAATAGGATGACAATAAATCAGATTGGATTTAAAACCCCTTTGTTGTCAACATTGAAAAAGTAAATAATATATAATTTTTATTAGTAACAAAAGATAAAATAATATGTAAGACTGTTAATAGTAATTCAACTTATAATGTTGAGTGGGGGTCGTGGAGAAATGTATTGGGCACAAGTGGGTCGTCGATGAAAAAAGTTTGAGAAGCCCTGCTGTAGAGGACAGATCGGTAGAAATTTGGAAAATGATATAAAGATCACAACAAACGGAAACATCTACACCTAATAAACATTTACTAGAACACAATCACAAGACAGATATAAACTATATGCAACGATTACACAACAAATAAATCAACAAACATTGACCTATACGAGATATACGAAATCAAAGAACATGTCAATCATGGTTTCAATATAAGCAGCGAAATTACAGAGCTTGACGGTGTATATCTTTTCGAAAAATTCCTTTAAACCACGCGACACATTCTTCGTGCGAGCCTCAAATATCGCGCATGCCTCCCCAAAAGTTCCTCCACTATCATCTCAGTAGGCACCGTAACCATATATGATGGATTTGATGCACAGATAAAAGCTCTTCATACCACACTTAACAATCTAGGAGTTTTACAATTTGCCCTTGAATTAGCACATGATAACCAATTGCAATTCCTGGACATCAATATGGTTAGAAATTTAACACCTAACAAACTCGACTTCCAAATTTACAGAAAACCTATCACCACTGATACAGTCATCCCATATAATTCTTTATTGCTATCTCGAATAAACAAGCAGCCTTTCGTTCTTCTTCAACAGAGTTTCAACTGTTCCTCTTAATAAAGTGAATTATAACAATAAAATATACTACAGATAGGCAGTAATAACGGTTACAATGTTGATTTCTTACAAAACTTATATGATAAAGTTCACCAGAAGAACATACTCAATAACATTTACTCCAATTACTCTATCAAAAATTGTTTTGTTTCTTTAGATTTTCAAGGACATACTTCATACACTTTGCAATACATTTTCAGAAGATACAATATCAATATATCGTTTAAGAGCCCACATAAATCAGGCATCATGCTTACCACTCATAAACAACCCCTCAAACTGACATCTCGTAATGGTGTTTATAATATTGTTTGCACAGAACCGGGACGCAAGAAGTGCTACATAGGACAAATAGGTCGTAAATTGGGCACACGTTTCAATGAATATGCGAAAGACCAAAAATCACATGTGTTTAAGCACATACATGCGACAACCCGCCAAATTAACTATAACAAACTTTAATTACTCCACGAGGTCAATAAAGGCAAAAAACTAAGTCTATACGATCATCTAAAAGCACCAGACTTGTTACTCAATCAAATTATAAAATTAAACCCTAACGGAATGTTTCTGAAACTTTTCAAAAACCCCGCCTTAACTACCATGGCGCCACTTCGTGATAACGACTAAACCCTATACTAAATTTTACACATTCACATGACGCTCCCTTCAATTTATTAAGTTTAGGTACGCATTTGTATTTTTCTGATTTATTTTAAGGAGTATGTTACGGTTCGTTAACTGAGTGACGATTTGTAGTTGATGTGATTCTCATTGTTGTATTTGTTTCTTTTAGATTCCAATTGCGAAGCATACATTGTACCATCGTTGTACAGAGAACACTCATAACCTCACTTTGTTGGATGACGCATTGTACTATCAGCCTTGACGGTAAAAATCTTTTTTTTCTGTTATCTATCAGATTGTAAGAAGATGTACTCTTATCGTATTTATTTGTTTATAGCGCGGCCTGAAGACGGAAGTCTAAACTTCCGAAACATGTAGCCACAAGAAACGCAATAACAATTACATATAAACGTCGCAATATACATTTTTTTATTTATCATTCATTGGACTCCGGTGGAATGGAACCTTTTATATCTTTACCGTAACCAACCTACTCCATGTTATTTGATTACAAATTGTACATTGTGATGTTTGCATTATTTGACGACAGTGAGTACCTGGCATGCATATGTAGTGCGAATTTTAACATGTTGTTTACCTTTTCAAAAACCTGACAATGACTGTTAAGTCTGACTGACTGTTAAGTTGATATTAAAGTAAAACAACCTTAGAAACAAATTAATATGGGAATATTTAACTTTCAAACAAACCACTGCGTTTATTTTACATGTTGTTGATATTGTCAGCATCAGATGCTTTGGTAGGATTTTGTTTAAACTACTATCTGTTACTAGCTTAGATTTGGAATTATAATTACACCAGGCCAGGTACATTTAAAAAAAAAAATAACAGGTAGGCATTACCTTCTGCAGGACATATCTTGGATATGATTAAGTTAGTAGGTACATGATATTGTTTTTATTATAAAATATGATGAGAACAGCCAGCATATAAATCCGCTATTACTCTTACCTGCTGTTGGCGCCTTTTCTGGAAGTCTGGAAATGATGACTGATACAACAATTTAAAGATATTTTTTGTTTGTTTGTAAAAGATCTAGAGCTCTTACAGCGCTCATAGTCGTCCTATCAATAGACAGCTAGAAATTGTTAAAAATTTCTCGGTAATATCCAACATTCCTCCGCTTTAATATGCTATTAGTATATAACTGGGTGTGCAATTTTTATAAGAATCTTGGTACTACCTACTAGATACTGGCTGCTATAGAGCGATTTATAACTTAAGAAAATTGAGATGGATTCAACTCCAAATTCTAAGCAAGTACAAAACAAAAACACATTGTTATCTAGCTGCAGCGTGTGAGGGTGTTACTTTAAATCAATAGATCGATGACAATCACTGATTCAATACATTTTTGTACCATACTAATTAGTAGTGAGTATTTTGTAAAGCTAGGTAAATTTTGAGTAGGGAGATAAACTGAAACTGATAAAACTGACAAATAAAATATTATTGATCGGACACATAAAAAGTTACAACACAATATATATTAACATTCTCCTGTAATATTCCCATAACAAAATAAACCGCGTTGGCACATATTTCACGAACTAAAACAAACATGCTATCGAATTTAGTCAAGTCTAGATGAGAAACAAGCTAACAGCAGCGAAAACCATTTTCAGAGCGGGCAAAATTCGTTTCAGGCGTGTAGGTCGCTACAGTGCTTCGGGCGACTATTTTATAACGCAAATGGTCGCGGACTTTTTAAAATCATATTTTTGTTCGTCATGAATTTAAAACGTATTATTGCTTCGGGGTATACAAAGCGTCACTCACTCTCGAGTCGGAGTGAGTTCATTTTCTGTGTGGATGTTTTCAATATCCTTTCGGCAGATGCGAAATGGCGATGCCTTTTTACGTATTCACCATCTTGAATTTGAGACAAGACTGCTCCTAGGCTTACATTGCTTGCATCTGTGTCCAATATACATTTCCCATTTGGCAGCAGAAAACTCAGGATTGGCGCGCTGGTTAATAGACGCTTCAGATGCTCGAATGCATTTTGACAATCCTCCTCCCACTGATCGGCGGTCTGCTTCCGTTAGTTTTGTCAAGGGCTTCGCGATGTTGGCGAATCGTGGCACATATCGACGAAACTACGTGCACAAACCGAGAAAGCTTCGTAGCTCGTGCTTATTCCTAGGTACTTGCCACTCTTGCACGGCTTTTATCTTCTCCATATCTACTGCGACACCTTGACTGGAAACAATGTCCCAGGTACTGTACCTCCTTGTGGAACAGGTGGCACTTCTTCAGATTCAATTTTAGTACAGATCTTCTTAGTCTCTGAAACACTTCTTCCAAATTTTTAATGTGATCCTCGAATGACTTCCGTACCACTATGATGTCATCGAGGTACACCAAACACGTTTTCCAGGACAAACCTCTTAAAACTGTTTCCATCAGTCGTTCAAATGTCGCTGGAGCATTGCATAGACCGAAACGGCATGACCTTGAATTGCCACAGTCCCGTACCCAGAGAGAACGCTGTCTTCTCACGGTCCTCGGATGCCATCCCCACCTGCCAATACCCGGTCTTTAAGTCCAATGTGGAGAAGATCTTAGACTCAGCCAGGGTATCCAATGTGTCATCAATTCTAGGTAAACGAAAGCTGTCTTTCTTTATCACATTGTTCAGACGACGGTAGTCCACACAGAATCGAGTCGAGCCATCCTTTTTCTTAACTAGAACGACTGGGGATGTCCACGGACTGTTGGAAGGCTCAATCACCCCATCTTTTTCCATTTCTTGGATGATTCTCTCGGCTTCTTCTTTTTTTAAGTGGTAATCTTCTTGCCGTCTGACGAATGCGCCGTGCATTCTCGGTATTAATCTTATGCTGAACAACGTTGGTTCTCCCTTTTTCTCCTGTGTCAACAACGTCTTAATACCTCTCAATTAGACTACTTAACATCATGCGTTGGTCCACTTTAAATCCAACAGATGATCTTGTCACCAGGTCCAGTAGTTTCTCCGGAATTTGCTGGGTAGGCTTGTGCACTGTCTTCCTAACGATGGAGGAGATGAATGTGCAGTAACCCAACATAGTTCCATTTTCCAGAGTCAATGAGTAATCATTCGTGTTCATTACTCTAACAGGTATCGTACAGCCGGTTTGCACCAGAGACTTTCCCACCGCTGTTCCTCTTCCGATGTCAATATCATGAGCCCTGGGTTCAAACATCATGACCCTTCCATCGTCAGCTGTCGCATCCAAACAGCCATCCAATATAACTTCACCTCGCTTTGGCAATGGAGTATCTACAGCGAGAAGTACACGAAGAGTTTCGTCTTTTCCTTTCTGCAAGATAACTTCTTCTCCATTCATTTTTAATACTCCGCGTTTGAAGTTCAGTTCGAATCCCTTGGAATTCATGATGTCCATTCCAAGTATTACTTCATCTTCGATGTCGGCAATCAGTGCAAGATGGTGGATCAATGTATTGCCGATGACAATCTCAATTTTTACTTCCCCGCAAATCGTTGCACGTTCTCCGGTCGCAGTGCTCAGCGTCCATTTCGAGGGGTTGATCTTAATCGACTTTTGTACGATGTTGGGCCTAATAATCGTTTTGGTCGCACTTGTATCCAACAGCAAGGTCCGAGGTTTTCCATCAACCAATCCATTTATAAACACGCTGTTAGATTTATGTTGTAACGAAGCAATTTGAGCGGTTTCTTCTGGGGCATGTTGGTTGCAGGTCGTTTGCCCATTTTGCCCATTTTTGTCGACCCGCTTTAGTTTCCCGAGGTCGGCGATTTTGACATCCCATTATTTTGTCTACAGCGGCTGCGCACGTGACCTAACTTCCCACAATTCCAACATCGTATCTCCTTCTTCTTGGACTCCAAAACCTCTTCCATAACGCGCCGAATCCTATCTTCTTCGTCCTCCTGTTCTAATTTCCTAATACTGCTTTGGCTTTTTCTCCCGTACTTGACTGCTTCTATCTCCAGAGTATGGGCTAGTGCGTCAGCGTCAGAGTTCTTGGACGAGCAAGTAAGACCCTCTCCTTTGTATCTCTGTCATGCAGACCATCCAGGAAATGATCTTTGGTAATTTGTTCAAGCATTTCCGCATTCTTGTCAAAATAGGCCAACCGGGCCAATCGAAATATATCCGCTTCAAATTCCTGCAACGATTCGTTTGGCTTCTGGCGGCGATTCCTCAACTGGGGGCGGTAGACGTGCTGCAAATGTGTCTGACCATATCTCATTTCCAAATGTTTAATTAAAGCGTCTAAATCATTTAGTCCTTCAGGAGACAATTTCTCTAAGACTTCAGCAGCATTTCCACGCAAAGAAAGAGTCAACGAAGTTGCTTTCTCACCAAGGGACCAGCCATTTGATTTTGCAGCAGCTTCGAGTTGTCGAAGAAAGGTGCTCCATGATGACTTTCCATCAAACTGGGGTGGTTTCAGGCGGACTCCCGAGGCATGGGTTGATGGGCCGTGATTGCTTTTTTCGCTCTGATTTCCTGAAGTTGCAGCTTTGTCTTCTATCTCCTTAATTTTCTTCAGGATATTTTCCTTCACGACTTCTAATTCAACTGTTACCTCTGTTAACTGCCTTTCAAGTTCAGTAGAATTTCTTTGAAACTTTTGTTCCAATGCACTACAGTGTTCAAGAATTCTTTTTTCGATGTTACTCGAATTCTCAAAGAACTTCTTTTCGAGACTACTACAATTTTCTACTATCACCTTTTCTAGATTTTCGAACTTGCTAGAATTTTCAAGCTACAGTGCTTTGATATCGCACTCTCCATCGAACAGGAATGTATCTGGATCTTTTCCTTCCGCTTTCAACGCTTCTTGAAGCCTTTCCTGCAATGTTGATTTCCGTCCAGAATAATCGCATTCTCTCTCCTCTAATTCCATCTTTAATTCTGATACTTTCAGATCCTTCAGCAACTTTTTGGAAGCCATTTTTTTTATTATTCAATTATTCACACCCCACACCTGACACCAGTTGTAATATTCTTGGTTTCGAGAGGTGTGAATAATACACGGAACTTCGAGTATTTTTATTAGAACGAACGACTTCAATGTCGAACGAGAAAACTGACAATATCAACTCCATAATCAACTCCACAAACACCAGTAAAATAACTATGGTAATATATAGAAGCATTATAGATGAAATCAAGTCCCCTACAATATCATCAAAGACTCAGCAACATTTTGATATTATTTTTATAGGCAAGTTTTGTGTCTTTCTAAATAAAAATTAACTAGATTACCATTTCGGCAGCAAATTCTAAACCATTAAGATGGAGGAATCGCCAACTTTTAAAGCGGGTTCTATATCTTTGGAATATGCAATTCATTTTTACTTATAATATTTTCTTTAAGTTTGTGGATATCGTATAAAAACGCAAAAGGGTCGTTAGGATTATTTTATATTTCTCTTTTGATTTTTGTATAGGATTACTACACTACAGTACACTTTCATATTTTTTTAAAAATTTTGTTAGCTAACTTTTCAGCTTCTATGATAACGTTGTCAAATATATCCGATCTTAATTCTTTATAAAAGTTAATGAGCCATTTTATTTAAATATGTCTATTATTGGCTGCTATGCATCTTAAAATATAGGAATGGCCTGAAGCCTGTCAATTCCGATTGTATTTGATTGTGCTTTACTACTCCTTTATTTTCTAGACCTGAGTCTTGCCTGAGCAATACTTTAGCGCTTTTTTTTATTGTAGTTCAGTTGGTTTTGCCGCCCCTAAAAATTGCCGCCGTAGGCAGTTGCCTACCGCCTAGGGCCGGGCCTGATGTTGGTAAGAACTGTAAATATCACTATACTAACCCAGCCAGCCAGATTACGTGTGCAAAAATAAATTGAAACAGCGTTAAAGACGTTAGATCGTATAATGTTGACCGCAGGTCTTGTTCCAAACTAGCTTTAGCGAAAACGTCGACATCCCCGCTCAAAGACCAATTCTCGACTGATTTTTCCAAACTTATCAAAAACAGCCAAGCCGCAGTCGATCAGCTGTTGGACCCGGCTCTTAAGTGTCAGATATTGACTGCGACTGCGGATGACAAGGTATCTAACCTACAAAATAACCGAATATATGTATCTCTAGGTGCGGATTGCGAATTATATTAAATAATTCAGATTATTACACGTTTTTTGTTTAAATTTTATTCAGAATTCACCAATTTATACAGACAGTAATAGATTCGCCTGTACGTTTATCCATTTTTTTCTTCTCAATTTATCGCCTAATAAAGTTAATGTCCTTACTTGCGCGGCTTCTACTATATCTGGTTGAGTGCAAATGTCCCCTTGTTCGGCATCAGAGTCCATTATTTTTATTACTACGCTTAACTTCATTAGTTTCGTAACTTCATTTGTTACGTTCTTGTAATCGATATTTACCTACTTCCCAATGTCCAATCGAGTTGAAATTTTGTATGAGGACAGATTTCCGGTGACAAAAAATCGAAATAATGGAAAATATTCAAAATTTTGCCAAATTTGACCGTTCGTGTTGAAATTTTGCATGTCTACAGAGTTTCGCCGACAATCCATTAATCAAAAAATTTTGGTAAACTTTCCTGAATTTGAAAATATTCTTAAAACATGGTAAATTTAAAAAAATACGTGCTTTCAGAAACTTCATTGAAGAGAATTCAAGAAAACAGTAAGGTAAAGGTGCGTTCCGATTGGTGGTAATGGTGGTGGTAGAAGACGAAATTATAGTATTTCTCACCACGCGTGATAGTGACACATATTAGTTTGCATGTACATAAACATGAGTCATTAGCAATTTTCTAGTAGAAATACTATAATGGCGTCTACTACCACTTCCATTGCCACTAATGGAAACGCACCTTAACGATTACCAAGAAGTAGGGTGTGCGATGCACTATAGAATAGCCCCTTTAAAATAAAATCATAGTGAACAGATTTCCGATGGCAATGCATGAATCAATAAAATGAATGGAAATTATTTAGATATATGGATTTTTTTATAAAGCGTCGCTTTGAAAACATTATTTTGTATCATCAGTTTATAATTATTAGCGACGTTGTCTACGCCATGTCAACGTCGCTAAACAGTTTCTCAAAATACGAGGGAAATGAAAATGCATAGATGTGATTGTTTCTAAAAGTCGTGGGAAATGAAATATTTCTCACGAGGTTGCGGACCTAGAACCGACGAGGACGCAGGAGCTCAAGAACTGAACGCTCAGCGGGACGCCACCGATGACGATTATTTTGAGCCGGATCACGGAGGAGACGGTGAAGGCGGTGGCGGTAGCTGCGTGTGTGCTGTGCGTCTTCGTGGGCTAAATGTGTTTTAATTGATAATTTTTAGAGCAAAACGTTTTACGTCCTTTTAAATATTTTCGTAAGACATTTTTTATATGTTGATGGTCGTGTGTTTATACAAATTTAACCGTCAAGCTGTTTGCTCACTGGCGGGTAAATCGTAAAGTTCCTAAAATTTTAATGGGCAATCTCGGATAAGTGCCCGCGGCACAAGCACCGTTTGTTTTATTTATATTATTTGAAATTAGGTTGCGCAAGCCAGGGGCGCAAGTTTGTTAGTTTTCGAGATAACGAGGTGCCGCTGAGTTACTGGGACGTAAGCGGCGCGTGTATATAAATACTAACAAAGCAAAATATAGCAAAAAATATATCCTGTTCACATTTTTAATCTTATTTGGTTGTACAGATTACGCCGCAACTACGCGGCGCAATCTATAAATACAAATGAATTTGAAAAATGTGAACTGCCTCTGTTTTAGGCTAATTCTTTACCAGTCAATATATGCTTTGCTTTATTAGTTTTCGAGATATAAGTGTGTGCTGCTGACGTGTCGGCATCTCAGCGGCGCAATCTGTGACTCTTCATACAGCAACGTTTCGTAATTGCAAACTGCAAACTATGACATACACAAACGAATATGATCATAAAAAAATTTCCCTCTTAAAAATTATTTAAAATGGTTTAACTTGGTTCTCAATTATTTTCAGAATATTAATGAGTTCTTGGGTTGGTTGTGTTATGGAGGAGGAACTTTATGGAAATACTCCAATTACTACAAAAGCAAAATCATCGAGTGCTTTAGCCGATATGTGGTATTTTCTGTAAGAACTCTGTAGGTATTTCTGTACACATAACACACTGACATGTACTGTCATACGAATAATTGATTAATTAAAGAATAATTGTAAACTGAATAAATAATAATTATTTATTACGATTTTTATGAGTGCACATATATTTTCAGGTCAATGCGTTAAGGGGGCGTTTATACCAGTGAGATCGACGTCGGCCTTGAGTCTGTAGTACGCCCAGGATGTGGTTCAGTTGACATATATTGAGTTGAATTTTAAACACCTCGGTATCAAACAATTTAAACGTCCATTGAAGAAGATGCTTCTGGATACTCCAGTAAATAATACTTCGCACAAATGGTCAGGTCACACTGAGAAAATGGCATGTATTTAATTACTGAACACCCCTGTATTGACCTGACAAAAATATGTATCATTCTATAATTATTTGCGTAATAAATACTATTTAACGTTATTATGATTATATACTTTGACGTCATATTTGATTTTTAAGGATTTGGTAGAATAATGAAAATGCTTTACAACCATGTATAACACGTTTATAAAATTATCATATAAGATGCTATTAGGTGGCCCGCCAGATCATCAGGCATACCCTTCTTAGAATTCTTTTTTATTTGTCTTCATAAACACCGTGTCTCTACATCTCCATTACCACAGCGTGTATCTATAGAACTATCATACAGTGCAGTAGAGAGGGATTTTAGGACTCCCTGGGACTCTACTCTCGAAGCCGATGCAAGACTTCTCGAAAGGTTTGGTTCCTGTGATTGGAACGTATGGGCGTGGCGTGTGCGTTAATGTTCTTAGCGACAAGCAAATGAACGTGGTGCGTGCGTTATTGTTGTTAGCGACAAGCAAATGGGCGTGGCGCGTGCTTTATTATTCTTACCAACAAGCTAATAGAATGCTCATAGATACGTATCAGAAAGGAACCGCTCATGTCCCCACTCCGTCACACCTCGCATTCGCTTAAAAAATATGACGAGAGTAGTCTCCCTGCCCCCTGGTCTTGTAGCTTGTTCAAGTTTTCTGAAAGCAGTTTTGCGATTGAATCCGTTTGTTTGTTATGATTTGAATACATTCTGGCGAAGGGCATATAGATAATATTTGTGGGTGCAAATTTAGCATGACAAGGATCTCACTCCCACCGTCGTCAACAAGTCTGGCTGGTTCGTTTTCTGGCTTTTCAGAGGTTTTCTTCCTATAGCCTTTTCTAGCCATAATCAAGCACTAAATATCTTTTCTTTTACACACAGCAAGCAACGTTTTAAAGCACTGATATCCTGCACTTTTCTCCCGACATATTTTACTCCATAATTATTAAAACTGCGATTTTACGGATAGCCACGGGAATACAATCCGTCAGCACAAAAAAACAATTTTGCTGTAAGCAACCTGACAAATAGCGCGATGTATTGAAACTGTCGCAATATTTATAACTGTCTTTTCTTTTTTTTTCTTTATATTTATAGTGCAGCGTTGTTCACACATTGCAATGTAAGATTCGCGCTATATTTTCAACCCGACGGACAGTGTTTAAAAAATTATCTATTTTTAGTACGCCAATTAGTACGATCGGAATCGTATTTTTCGACCAACCCGAGTCAACAACAACCTACCTGAGTAAATTATCTCACTAGTTTTTAATAAAAAACATGTACTTAAGTAGTAATAAACACCAAAACCATAATAATTGTAGTATATGGGTAGTTAACAAAAACTATACTTAATTCTTATTCTGTTGTTTTCAATTGATTTCCTTAGGCTCACTCCTACGATCCCTCTGTTATTGTGAAAAAATATTAACGCGTAGTAACGCTGCGCCGATCGCGACTACGCGAGAGCAATCGTTGTTAAGGTTCGCCGAAATTCCCGTGGCAATCTAACAGAGAGATGTCAGAGAGTTGGTAGGAGTGGGTGTTATTAAGAAACGTCACCAAGCAAACGCAGGCGTTTTATCTTTATTCACAGCTCACATCCTTAGAAAACTTTACGCACAATTAGTTGTGCACTATTATTAGCAAGCCGTCAGATCGCCTCCTAGATATGACCCTCTCTTCTACAGAAACGTAAGGGACTGCGGTTCATCTCAGCCCACCACCTTTTCCACCTCTGAACATCGTAGGGGGATGACACGAGTGACATAGTGTCCGTGGGAAGGGCAGTTTACGTGACCGTGTACCCTCCTTGCCGGCTTAACGATCAATATTTAATTAATGTGTATGTAAGTTCCCTAGGAGGTACCAGGAGAACTCGGGTGCGGTCTGAGAGTTTACGATAGGTCTCTCAGGGTCTAAAATAAGAGCTACTTGGATGGGAGAAACGGTAAGACTAGGGGGAGGTGCTGCGCCTTCTAAATAATTCTCCTCGCAAGGGCAACGAGAAAGCCGACTAGAAATAGTTATGTTGAATGCTAACTTCACGTTTGGTAATGTAAGCAGCGTTGAAGTGGAAATCTTATCTTGGTAATTTATGATAAGTAATACTAACCATTCCCACGACACATGGAAAATATTTCATTCGTGGCTCCTCATACCCCGCGAGTAGTGAGAAATATTTCATTCCTCACGGCTTTAGAACCAATCACAGCTCTGGATTTTTCATTTCCATATTGTTTTGATACACTGCTTAGCGACATTTGTCAAGGCATTGACAACGTCGCTAAGTGACAAGGGCACCAAACAATTTTAATCTGTCAAAATCCTGTAAACCGTCATAGTGACATACAGCCGTCTCTATATGCACACAAATAAATTTAACGCACATTGAATCAATAGCCGCAATTAATTATTATAAGGTACCAGCAAACACATAAAATTATCGATCATACTTAACCATACATAACTAAGGAAAACCTTTTCTTAGACCATAGTATACATAGTAGGTTAATTTTATGGTAAAATCAAGATAATATAAGTACACAAGTATTCGGTTGATTATTAAGTTCTTGAGTAAAGTATTTAGTTTGCAATTTTATTATTCACCAAAATAGCGAAGTATGGAATATGGAATATGGATATCTTGGAGGGTGGGACAATTCCCACAGCACCTAGGCCTCATTAGGCCCCTTTTGCTAACCTCCGAGGAGTTCATGTGGCCTAAGCTGTGTCTGCCTCGAGCCATCCTGCGGCCTTCGTAAAGGCGAGGATGTCGCTCGGCGGAAACCCTCTGATGGTGGATAAATCCAGCCATCTTTCACCCAGGAAACGTTGACGTAATGTCGAAAGTGCCGGACACTCGCACAGAAAGTGTTCTGCCGTCTCTTCCTCGCTTTCGCATCCTCTGCACATTTGGTCCTCTAAGATTCCAATGCGGGTACGATGCTTTTTTAGCCTGCACTGCCCTGTATAGATACCAGTTAGCAGTCTGAGGTTGCTTCTGGTGAGTTGAAGGTAGTACATTGTGGTCTTTGGGCAAGGGGCTCTTAGGGTTTCCTTTGCAAAGACGCACTTGGTGGTTTCATCCCATCTGCTCCTGAAGAGAGTGTGGGATGTTCCTCTTAGTTCGTTGAGTATTGTTTTTAGGGTCGGTGGTATCGCTGGCTCAGGTCCTATATAGGGAGTCCTCGCAGCGTGTTTTGCCAAGCGATCCGCTTCCCTGTTCCCTTTACTTTTACCGTGTCCCTTTATTCAGTGGATGGATACCTTATTATTTGCCTGTGCTGCTTTTGTCAGGGCTACGGTGCATTGTTGCACAAGTCTGGAGGTTGTTAGAGGTCTAGACAGCGCTTGTATTGTTGCTTTGCTGTCCGTTAGGATCAGCACATTTTTGCCACTTATACCTTTTTCAGTAATAGTTTTGGCTGCGATTGTTAAGGCAATCAGCTCTGTTTGTGTTATAGTCGTGTACCGTCCTAGTGGTAGACCGATTTTCATATTCGGTGCTCGGGAGAACACTCCTGCACCAGAAGTATGTGGGTATTTTGAACCGTCTGTGTATATGTGGACAGATCCTGTTTTTTTCCCCTGGGTTGGTGGTGTGAGGGATGTTGTGAAGGACCTTCTGAAGATATAGCGGGGTGGAAAGTCATCTACCTGAGCCTCAAGGAGAGGTGTGCGTAGGACAGCCTCGCGCCAGACGTGGAGACGAGCCTCGCCAACCCTGCCAGTCTCCCAGAATCCTGCCGTACGGAGCCGGAGGATGCCCGCCAAGGCCACTTCCTCCACATGAATGTCAAGGCGCGGCAGGCAGAACATTGCCTCCATCGCGGCCGACGGTGTGGTGTGCATGACTCCTGTTATGTTTAGGCATGCGGTCCTTTGTATGTGATTGAGGTCTTTGATAGCCGTCTTAAGTTTGGTTCTGGGCCACCATATTACTGCTCCGTAGGTTAGCATAGGTCGTATAATGGCGGTGTATATCCACATTGCGATTTTAGGCGAAAACCCCCACGTTCGTCCTATCGCTCTGCGGCACTGCCAAAAAGATATGTGTGCTTTTTTTGCTCTGTCTTCCAGATGGTCTCCCCATCTTAGTTTGCTGTCAAAGGTTATGCCCAGATATTTCACCTTGGCAGCAAAGGAAAGCTTGGTGTTTAGGAGCGTGGGTGCTCGTAGTTGTGGTAGTTTTCTTTTTCTGGTGAAGAGTACCATCTCTGTTTTCCCAGGGCTGATTGAGAGTGAGTGGTCTTTGCACCATGTGGTGATTAAGTTGAGGGCGGATTGCATCCTGTCACATATTGTATCCTCAAATTTACCTGTAAGCAGAATTGTTAGATCATCTGCGTAAGCTATTGTGTAGTACCCTTCTCGGTTTAGAACCTTTAGTAGGCTGTCTAGGACCAGGTTCTACAGCAGGGGTGAGAGAACTTCACCCTGTGGGCACTCTTTGGCTACAAGACATCTTACAGATTGGGTGCCTACATTGACGTTTACTGCTCTTTCCTGCAGCATATTACCGATCCATTCGGTTATTAACGTTTCTACGTTGTGTTCCATAAGAGAGGTTTTAATTTTATGGAACATCGTTTTGTTAAAAGCCCCTTCAATGTCTATGAACACTCCTAGGGTTGACTGCTTGTTGTCCAGTGATTTTTCTATGCGTCCTGCTACCATGTGCAGTGCAGATTCAGTGGACTTTCCTTGCATGTATGCATGCTGATTTGGGTGTAGAGGTATTGTTTCGGAAAGTTTTTCCCGTAGATGTCTGTATAATAGCGAAGTAATAATACTTTCCAAATAATCCAATAACTATCAATGTCAGATAGTTCTTTCAAGGGGAAAATAGTACCAGCCTTAGTCTCCCTTTGGATAAGGCCCTTCATGGGTCCTTCAGAAAACTGCTTCAGCTGTAAGAGTTAGTCAATTTACTGTCAAAAGGGTTAGTGCGAAATACCATACCTTTGGTAAACCAAAGATTGTTTGCGATGAAGTTTTGCAAGAGATTACAAGACGGATAATATTTAATATTTAATTTATATTCAATGTTCTATAGGGTGAGTCACTAGACTCGCGGTGGTTGATACAGCATTTGTTTTAGAGAAGAAAAGAGTTATTTAATAAAATAGTTGTTGGGCCTATTATTTTCAACAACGTAAAACTATTTTCATTTCTACTTGGTGTTGCATTTAGGCATGTCAGAAAAACAGGTTTTTTACTTTATCATACATAGTATGATAAATTATTGCAAGCGGGCCGAAAAAAAAAATAGTTTTTAGCGGAATTTGGTCTTTTTAGGTCCCCTCAACATTTTTGACCATTTTTTACACAAAAAAAATCTGATGTGGCCAGGCACATGACTTTATCATACAATATATAAAATTAATAGTTTAGCTGCATGAGAATCTATTTGACTGAGATAAATATAGTCTGCATTAAAATTAAACTAGTTAGCCAGGATTTGACAGATATTTTGATAGTCAATAGTATCAATCGAAGGTATTGTCAAAGCATCAGCATTTGACACTACCTACTGTCATCAGAATAATAGTTGTTTATCTCACAAGTGCCGAACGTACGGAATAGCACAACGAGCGGTGATGCGGCGCGTCACCGATGGCGGAGCATCGCCGTCGCATGTGAGCGGGTCGCGCTATATAGTTTTCGGCAGGAGTGACATCAACGTTTTTGTGTTGCTTTTTGAGAAATACGTATTTTAAAAAATATCAAAAATGGTTATATTTCGGTATAGAAAATGTTAGGTTGATACCACTTCTACGAAATGTCAAGTTTAAAAAGCTAATTCATATTCTGACAGATTTATATTCGTTCATGACACTGTAGATGACGTTCCATAGCGGTTCTCCGAGTGTGATAGCGTGGTGACAGCCATAGACATTTCTGTGGTGACAGCACAAAAAAAAATATTTGCCAAAATCCTGGCTACTATGCAGTTTCATATCAATGCAGATGCGACCGATCTCGATCAAATAGAATTTGCTCTTGCAGCTAAACTATTAATTTTACCAAAAAATGTCATAGGCATAAATTATTCAAACTTTCCTCTGCTTTAATTTATTATTTAACTATTTTGAAAACATTACAGAAATGGCGGCTCATCTGCAAAATCCTTGAAAAACGCTTAGAATAAACTACCAGTTCCTTTGGACCCTTTTGAACCAAAAGCTTTTCAGCTCTAAGTTTAGTCATAAAACTTCTAAATATGAACTTTCGTCCCGATACCTTTAGTAGTTTCTCCGGAATCGTCGTCACAAAAATCGAGTACACACATACACACACACACACACACACACCTTGGTCAAAAATGTTCAGGGGACCCACAAAGACCTATTTCCGCTAAAATCTCAATTTTTTTCTCGGCATGATTACAATACTTTAGCATACTGCGTATGATAAAGTAAAAACTGTGTATGTGTATGTGTATGTGTATGTGTATGTGTATGTGTATGTGTATGTGTATGTGTATGTGTATGTGTATGTGTATGTGTATGTGTATGTGTATGTATTATTCTAATGACAGTAGGTAGTGTCAAACGTTGATGTTTTGACAATATCTGTCAAATCCTAGCTAACTGCTTTATTTTAATGCAGACACGACCGATATCGATCAAATTTCATGCACGCTAAACTATTATTTGTATATATAGTATGATAAAGTCATGTGTCTGGTCACATCAGATTTTTATTTAATCTAATGCCATGTATATTATGAGATATTTGGTTGCGCAGAAAATTGTTTTACCAATTATTGCATCAGGTGACAATGACGCTAATAGTATTCAATTTTGTATTTAACAAAAAATGCTGTAGGAGGCCGTTTTTGAAAACTTCGTGATAACGACATTTGTGCAGTTGTTTTCTTACAACTTTGTCAGAAATAATTGAAACTAATAGAGGGATGATAGTACCAAGAAGAAATTTGATACGCTATACAATGTGGTCCTAGTTCGCAGTCAATTTAGATATTTTCAAATGGGTTTTTGTTATTTTTTTTAAATCAAGCTCGTTGTATATTATTACTGGTTGCATTTCTCTATAAGTTGTCTTTAATTTATATTTATTACGACATATACCTATTTCTACCGGTTTTCGCAATATTTGGAATTTAAAGAAAATGTGTAATAATGTCTCCAGTATCGCGCTTTAATATTAAACAGCATATAATTTAATTCCCTACAACGATGATGGCTCTTCTGTTGTAGTAAGTAATGTACTTGTTATAATCTTGATAAATTTATTTATTTTTTTGGTGTCATATAAATTTACTGACTTTTTCATATTATATTTTCAATTTTCAATACTCCTCGCTACGCTCGTCGTGCCCAAAACAACTTGTGCGCCACTTTTTGTTTCATAAAACTTTTATTATAATCAGTACAAATTATTTGCGCAATATATAAAATGAAACGTGCATTTATTATAAGCATTTGATAAAATATTTGACAATACAAAAAATATTGGAGCAATGCAAAAAAATGCCTTGAGCACTAAGAAAAGTAAATGTGCAATATATTTATAATATGTGCATCAGAATAAATAATTGTACATTTATATATTTGAATGTTCCTTCATAATATATTTGTGCACTTAAATAAATAAATGTGCAATACAATCGTTATCTCTATAAAAATATAATGTGCATCTAAAAAAATAATTGTTTATTGAAAAAAATATATGTGCAATAGTTTAAATAAATCAGCATTTGAAAATTCTGGAAGCACCTTCAATAATCTAAATTGTACCATGAGAAAATTATAATGCGCCATGGAGAGATTATAGTGTGCATTAAGTTCCGCAACCCGTAGAGCATTTATGTGTCACGTAGAGCTTAGTCCTGTCGCTGCTCTGTGGTTTTAGTGTCAGCTAAATAAAACATTATAACTAAGTAATAAAAATTGGTTTGATATGTAACTGCACTGTTGTATTTTCTTTGAATCGAATTAGTACATAGTGTAATGTAAATATAATTCTACATAGTTACAATCATAACCTAAAATATACCAAATCGCGCACGTTTGAGGAAATGCGATTTTAGTAATAATTTAAACCCTTATAATATATATATATATATATATATATATATATATATATATATATATATATATATATATATATATATATATATATATATATATATATATATATATATATATATATACGTAAAAAATGTAAATAATTATTCGATCGATAAACTTCTAAAGTAAGAACGTGTTCTCTTCGATCCATCCATAATGTGTTTCGGCGTTATCCTTGCCTTCTTGCATCTAATTAGAAAAGTCAGCCTGTTTCTCAACTTTGCCAGTCTGGTGTTATTATTAGATAAACTCTTGAGGTGCACAGCTATGTGTCTTCCATATGTTGTTATCATATCTTGATAAAAACCCATTTTGTATCACGTAAAAAATGTAAATAATTATTCGATCGATAAACTTCTAAAGTAAGACAAGTATAGTTGGGTATTCGATCACAAATAATACAGCTAACTCTTCACATTAATGCTATATTTCGGAACATATTCGTTCATTCTTCAGGCAAAACTACAAGTAAGAATAACAACAATATAGTCAACACTTTCAAAATACACAAAGACAAAACTACTTACAGGTATGAGTTACATGAAACCAGCTAATTTGAGAAACATTAACATCATCAACAATATCGCACAAGACAGGCACCAAAACACTTTAAAATGCAATTCAAAAACGTAAAATCTAACGGACACGTTCAACACGTGCAGGACATGATCACATTGAAAAATACACAGTCAACAGGCGCAACGATAGATACAACTGACAGTGCCAAACCTTAGAAAACTAAAGAATCATTTGCATTTCTACTGCGGGCGTTGGATTTGTCCATATCAATAGCAATCACATAGGAATAAATGCTACTCAGACCGTCTACATCATTCCTAAAGTTGACAGTTTTGTTGCTTATATTTATGTAATACATTTCTAAATACCGTCTGTTGTTATAGTCTTGATCATAATCTATTATTTCGACGTCATAAAAATTAAAAGTGTGGTCGTTGTTGATCGAATGTAAAGCCAAAGCACATCTGATTTTTCCGGTGCGAACGTCACTTTTATGTAACGACATACGATTTTTTACCCATTGGGAAGTGACTCCAATGTAACTGCCATCACAATCATTACAATTAACCCTGTAGATGACGCCTGATCTAAAACCAATATCATCTTGATCCTTTATTCTGGAGAACCATTTATTTAACTTATTGGGGTAATGATAAACCAATTTCATATCTTCAGGTAGGAAGGGCTTTATTATGCCTACTAATTTCTCAGTTAGACCAGGTATCAAGGCAATTTTTTTATACTTGTTAACGGGAGGGTTGGGTAAGTCAAAGATACTCCGACTGGGTCGGTCAGTGTAGGTGGAAAATAAAATCTTATTTAACAGCTTGTTTGGGAAACCATTTTTAATACATGCCTGTTTTAATTTCCTTAGTGCTGAATGTTGGTAAGTGTCACTACATATTTTAAGAATTCTATTCTTCATTCCCACAACTGTGTTGATTTTGTGACTAAAACTGTGTTTTGACAAGAAGTTTATATAACGTCCCGAATAGGTGGGTTTCGTATACCAGTCAGTCAATAGTCTACCACTGTCAGAACGGATAAGCCTACAGTCAAGAAATGGAATACTGTTATTCTCTTCAACGTCAATGGTAAACTGTATATGACTGTTAAAGTCATTGAAAGTGGTCAAGATGTCATCTACCCTTTCATACGGAACACACATGATCAGATCATCCACAAATTTGCAAACAAATGGAAGGGGGAAATGAAGTTGGGGTATTACACCATCCAGAACAAAGTCCATCACCATCACAGCAAGGATCGGGCTGATCGGACATCCCATTGGGGTTCCAAACTTTTGTAGGTATATCCTACTATCAAAGCTGAAGTAGTTGTTATCAAAAACAAATTTCAAAACATCAATAAACTCCTTCAGAGTAAAGTTACAGTTTACCTCAATCAAATTCCAGTTTTCTTTTACAATAAAATATACCAGCTCTGAAGGAATATGAGTGAACAAACTAACAACATCGAGTGATATAAGTCTGTAGTTAGGAGGAATTTGCAGCTCTTTGATGCTGTTAACAAAGTGAAATGTGTCTTTGACGTTATACTGGGTACGATTTCCTAATGAAATTGTCAGAATATCCGCCATGTACTTAGATAATTTATAGGTGGCTGAGCCACTAGCGGAAATAATAAGCCTAAGAGGTACATTTGTTTTGTGTATTTTCGGTAGAAAGTAAGCCTTGCTAAGTAAGGAATTCTTTATAGTTAGTTGTTTGAATTCGGTATCAGTAATACATTTTTTTTGTTTTTAAGGTATTTAGTAACTTGTTTACATTGGCTTGGAGTCTCTGTAGGGGATTAACGTCAATGGGTTGATAGACAGTGATATCATTAAGCATCTCTGAAGCTTTCACAATGTAACTACCTTTATCCATAATTACGGTAACAGAACCTTTATCTGCTCTTGTTACCACAATGTCAGGATTATTTTTAATAAACCTGCTAGTAACGCGTTCCATATTAATTAACCTATTATCGTGGTAAGAGCAAGTATTGTTTCTTACTAAACAGTTAGTTATTGTGTTAGTCACTTTAGCTCTTAAAATATTTTTGTTAACATCCTTGCAACAGGGCAAAATATTCTCGACTTCCATCAATGTTCTTTTTATGTTGATGTTGTTAGTGGGTAAACAAAACTTAGGGCCCAAAGACAGAAAATTCAAAACATCCGTAGGTACAATGGTGGATGATATGTTCACTATCCACCCATCGTTTCCTTCTAACAACATGGCACAATCGTTTTTTTTTTTACTAGGTTCTCGAACTTCTTAATATTTACAGCTTTGACACTGTTGAATACATTTCTATAACGCACCTTTAAACTATCATTAAATCTTGACATAACATGAAACGGTACAACCTTTTTTACTAAATCATAAACCGTACGGACCTGTTTATCAATCTCTCTAATGTTGTATATTGTAATTCTTATTTCCAGATTAATAGTTGTTAATTCAAGCCTATTAGAGAAGTTATTAACCATACTCAATAAGCGACTATTCGTTGTATCCAGGAGCGCACGTGTTCTCTTCGATCCATCCATAATGTGTTTCGGCGTTATCCTTGCCTTCTTGCATCTAATTAGAAAAGTCAGCCTGTTTCTCAACTTGACCACTTTCAATGACTTTAACAGTCATATACAGTTTACCATTGACGTTGAAGAGAATAACAGTATTCCATTTCTTGACTGTAGGCTTATCCGTTCTGACAGTGGTAGACTATTGACTGACTGGTATACGAAACCCACCTATTCGGGACGTTATATAAACTTCTTGTCAAAACACAGTTTTAGTCACAAAATCAACACAGTTGTGGGAATGAAGAATAGAATTCTTAAAATATGTAGTGACACTTACCAACATTCAGCACTAAGGAAATTAAAACAGGCATGTATTAAAAATGGTTTCCCAAACAAGCTGTTAAATAAGATTTTATTTTCCACCTACACTGACCGACCCAGTCGGAGTATCTTTGACTTACCCAACCCTCCCGTTAACAAGTATAAAAAAATTGCCTTGATACCTGGTCTAACTGAGAAATTAGTAGGCATAATAAAGCCCTTCCTACCTGAAGATATGAAATTGGTTTATCATTACCCCAATAAGTTAAATAAATGGTTCTCCAGAATAAAGGATCAAGATGATATTGGTTTTAGATCAGGCGTCATCTACAGGGTTAATTGTAATGATTGTGATGGCAGTTACATTGGAGTCACTTCCCAATGGGTAAAAAATCGTATGTCGTTACATAAAAGTGACGTTCGCACCGGAAAAATCAGATGTGCTTTGGCTTTACATTCGATCAACAACGACCACACTTTTAATTTTGATGACGTCGAAATAATAGATTATGATCAAGACTATAACAACAGACGGTATTTAGAAATGTATTACATAAATATAAGCAACAAAACTGTCAACTTTAGGAATGATGTAGACGGTCTGAGTAGCATTTATTCCTATGTGATTGCTATTGATATGGACAAATCCAACGCCCGCAGTAGAAATGCAAATGATTCTTTAGTTTTCTAAGGTTTGGCACTGTCAGTTGTATCTATCGTTGCGCCTGTTGACTGTGTATTTTTCAATGTGATCATGTCCTGCACGTGTTGAACGTGTCCGTTAGATTTTACGTTTTTGAATTGCATTTTAAAGTGTTTTGGTGCCTGTCTTGTGCGATATTGTTGATGATGTTAATGTTTCTCAAATTAGCTGGTTTCATGTAACTCATACCTGTAAGTAGTTTTGTCTTTGTGTATTTTGAAAGTGTTGACTATATTGTTCTTATTCTTACTTGTAGTTTTGCCTGAAGAATGAACGCATATGTTCCGAAATATAGCATTAATGTGAAGAGTTAGCTGTATTATTTGTGATCGAATACCCAACTATACTTGTCTTACTTTAGAAGTTTATCGATCGAATAATTATTTACATTTTTTACGTGATACAAAATGGGTTTTTATCAAGATATGGAAACAACATATGGAAGACACATAGCTGTGCACCTCAAGAGTTTATCTAATAATAACACCAGACTGGCAAAGTTGAGAAACAGGCTGACTTTTCTAATTAGATGCAAGAAGGCAAGGATAACGCCGAAACACATTATGGATGGATCGAAGAGAACACGTGCGCTCCTGGATACAACGAATAGTCGCTTATTGAGTATGGTTAATAACTTCTCTAATAGGCTTGAATTAACAACTATTAATCTGGAAATAAGAATTACAATATACAACATTAGAGAGATTGATAAACAGGTCCTTACGGTTTATGATTTAGTAAAAAAGGTTGTACCGTTTCATGTTATGTCAAGATTTAATGATAGTTTAAAGGTGCGTTATAGAAATGTATTCAACAGTGTCAAAGCTGTAAATATTAAGAAGTTCGAGAACCTAGTAAAAAAAAACGATTGTGCCATGTTGTTAGAAGGAAACGATGGGTGGATAGTGAACATATCATCCACCATTGTACCTACGGATGTTTTGAATTTTCTGTCTTTGGGCCCTAAGTTTTGTTTACCCACTAACAACATCAACATAAAAAGAACATTGATGGAAGTCGAGAATATTTTGCCCTGTTGCAAGGATGTTAACAAAAATATTTTAAGAGCTAAAGTGACTAACACAATAACTAACTCTTTAGTAAGAAACAATACTTGCTCTTACCACGATAATAGGTTAATTAATATGGAACGCGTTACTAGCAGGTTTATTAAAAATAATCCTGACATTGTGGTAACAAGAGCAGATAAAGGTTCTGTTACCGTAATTATGGATAAAGGTAGTTACATTGTGAAAGCTTCAGAGATGCTTAATGATATCACTGTCTATCAACCCATTGACGTTAATCCCCTACAGAGACTCCAAGCCAATGTAAACAAGTTACTAAATACCTTAAAAACAAAAAAATGTATTACTGATACCGAATTCAAACAACTAACTATAAAGAATTCCTTACTTAGCAAGGCTTACTTTCTACCGAAAATACACAAAACAAATGTACCTCTTAGGCCTATTATTTCCGCTAGTGGCTCAGCCACCTATAAATTATCTAAGTACATGGCGGATATTCTGACAATTTCATTAGGAAATCGTACCCAGTATAACGTCAAAGACACATTTCACTTTGTTAACAGTATCAAAGAGCTGCAAATTCCTCCTAACTACAGACTTATATCACTCGATGTTGTTAGTTTGTTCACTCATATTCCTTCAGAGCTGGTATATTTTATTGTAAAAGAAAACTGGAATTTGATTGAGGTAAACTGTAACTTTACTCTGAAGGAGTTTATTGATGTTTTGAAATTTGTTTTTGATAACAACTACTTCAGCTTTGATAGTAGGATATACCTACAAAAGTTTGGAACCCCAATGGGATGTCCGATCAGCCCGATCCTTGCTGTGATGGTGATGGACTTTGTTCTGGATGGTGTAATACCCCAACTTCATTTCCCCCTTCCATTTGTTTGCAAATTTGTGGATGATCTGATCATGTGTGTTCCGTATGAAAGGGTAGATGACATCTTGACCACTTTCAATGACTTTAACAGTCATATACAGTTTACCATTGACGTTGAAGAGAATAACAGTATTCCATTTCTTGACTGTAGGCTTATCCGTTCTGACAGTGGTAGACTATTGACTGACTGGTATACGAAACCCACCTATTCGGGACGTTATATAAACTTCTTGTCAAAACACAGTTTTAGTCACAAAATCAACACAGTTGTGGGAATGAAGAATAGAATTCTTAAAATATGTAGTGACACTTACCAACATTCAGCACTAAGGAAATTAAAACAGGCATGTATTAAAAATGGTTTCCCAAACAAGCTGTTAAATAAGATTTTATTTTCCACCTACACTGACCGACCCAGTCGGAGTATCTTTGACTTACCCAACCCTCCCGTTAACAAGTATAAAAAAATTGCCTTGATACCTGGTCTAACTGAGAAATTAGTAGGCATAATAAAGCCCTTCCTACCTGAAGATATGAAATTGGTTTATCATTACCCCAATAAGTTAAATAAATGGTTCTCCAGAATAAAGGATCAAGATGATATTGGTTTTAGATCAGGCGTCATCTACAGGGTTAATTGTAATGATTGTGATGGCAGTTACATTGGAGTCACTTCCCAATGGGTAAAAAATCGTATGTCGTTACATAAAAGTGACGTTCGCACCGGAAAAATCAGATGTGCTTTGGCTTTACATTCGATCAACAACGACCACACTTTTAATTTTGATGACGTCGAAATAATAGATTATGATCAAGACTATAACAACAGACGGTTTTTAGAAATGTATCACATAAATATAAGCAACAAAACTGTCAACTTTAGGAATGATGTAGACGGTCTGAGTAGCATTTATTCCTATGTGATTGCTATTGATATGGACAAATCCAACGCCCGCAGTAGAAATGCAAATGATTCTTTAGTTTTCTAAGGTTTGGCACTGTCAGTTGTATCTATCGTTGCGCCTGTTGACTGTGTATTTTTCAATGTGATCATGTCCTGCACGTGTTGAACGTGTCCGTTAGATTTTACGTTTTTGAATTGCATTTTATAGTGTTTTGGTGCCTGTCTTGTGCGATATTGTTGATGATGTTAATGTTTCTCAAATTAGCTGGTTTCATGTAACTCATACCTGTAAGTAGTTTTGTCTTTGTGTATTTTGAAAGTGTTGACTATATTGTTGTTATTCTTACTTGTAGTTTTGCCTGAAGAAGGAACGAATATGTTCCGAAATATAGCATTAATGTGAAGAGTTAGCTGTATTATTTGTGATCGAATACCCAACTATACTTGTCTTACTATATATATATATATATATATATATATATATATATATATATATATATATATATATATATATATATATATATATATATATATATATATATATATATATATATATAATATATGGAATATGACGTAAATAGAATCCAAGTGAGAAGTAATTTTTAAAATTAATTAAAAGGATACGGTCTCAGCCCGGATTCGAACCGGGGCCTTCTTGCTTGCCGGGGAATTGCTCTACCGCTGAACTACTGAGCCCGGTCGGAGGATATAGATTTAATTCGTCATTTCAAACGATAGTAACAATACGGGTTGCTGTCTAACTACTATTATCATGACATCTATTGGACACTGGTGGAAATTGGTTCATGGTATGTCAAGGTTAATCGCAAATCTTGCTAGTGGAAAGTAGGAAACTGGTTTAATCGGTTTAAATATACTATATATGGAATATGACGTAAATAGAATCCAAGTGAGAAGTAATTTTTAAAATTAATTAAATCCTTTTAATTAATTTTAAAAATTACTTCTCACTTGGATTCTATTTACGTCATATTCCATATATAGTATATTTAAACCGATTAAACCAGTTTCCTACTTTCCACTAGCAAGATTTGCGATTAACCTTGACATACCATGAACCAATTTCCACCAGTGTCCAATAGATGTCATGATAATAGTAGTTAGACAGCAACCCGTATTGTTACTATCGTTTGAAATGACGAATTAAATCTATATCCTCCGACCGGGCTCAGTAGTTCAGCGGTAGAGCAATTCCCCGGCAAGGAAGAAGGCCCCGGTTCGAATCCGGGCTGAGACCGTATCCTTTTAATTAATTTTAAAAATTACTTCTCACTTGGATTCTATTTACGTCATATTCCATATATAGTATATTTAAACCGATTAAACCAGTTTCCTATATATATATATATATATATATATATATATATATATATATATATATATATATATATATATATATATATATATATATATATATATATATATATATATAAGAATATGTGTGTTGTATCGTATATGTATCCTATGACTTGTTCTACTGCTTTTTGTTATATTTGTTTTAGTTTTGTTTCAGAAACTGTCGTAAACCGACATATAATAAAAGTTCTTTTTGCACATTAATTAGATTCTGTACAATATTGTGAATATTGTTTTTCTGTTTGATTGCAATGATAATCAACATTGTTTAATAGTAGTACTTTTTACGTTTTATTTCAGTTGATAAGTACCATTACAGCGTACGTTTCGTTTCAAATAACATTCCGCGCACAATTTTAAATTGCTATGTATTAATTATTAGTTTTATATAATGAAACATTCATAACACGTGTGCGGGGTATTTATACATAGCAAACATACAGATCAACCCAAAAACAATGTATATTTTTACAATAAACAATTAATGATAATGTTAGTTTAGTAATGGTAAAAGTACTTTTCTAAATTACATAAATTACAATAATAACAACAATAAGAGTACTAATACATATATACATTTCCAAGTTCAATCGCTAGGGAACAATACAAATACAAAAACTATTGTTTAATGTAAGATTTTTAGTAAACATAATATGCCGGGTGACCCATTTGAAGTAAACGCCAGTTGAAGGTCGAATATCATTGACAGTACGCGCTATACCATTACCATACGAATCATCAAAATCAATTTTGATGCGCTTTAGTTTTGCTGAATATTTATTATTTTAATGAGGAAGTTATTCATTATAGGGCTCAATATGAATAAAATATTTCTCATTATAATATTTGTTATGTAACATTCATATTTATTTAATGCGCAGTAGGTATTATTTTAATGCACAAGTTAGCCATTCTAGGGAACAATATGAATTAAATATTGCTCACTATAAATTTTTTTATGTAACATATTTATAGTTATTTAATGCACATTATTTCGCTTTTAATGCACAAACTATCTATTTTAGTGCACATATCTATTTAAATAATGCACGCTTAAATCGCACCATATTATAATATACTATTTTAAGGCTTTGAAGGTCATAAAAAGCTGGGTAGATTACTGCGTCTAGTTCAATTGTACATATATGAATTTGCGGCGTTACCACCCTGCTCTTTTCGTACTTTGCTTTCGTATTCTTGATGTAAGTACGATACAAAAAACATGTTTTAAAAGGTTTCAAGATTATTAAAAAACGCGAAAAAGCCTTTCCGTTAAAGTAATTCCACGCAATTCCTTTCAATTTACGATAAACTTTCAAAACACATTTTTATTTTTGTCCGGCCAATTTAATACACCCAGCAGCAATCAACTAATGAGATCGTTTGACATTAGGAATTAAAATGACCCGGAACGTTGCAAGGTTGCATCATACCAGAATAGAATCCAACATGAGCAAATTCGCAAGCTCGGCAATAATGCACGATGTTACCTACCGTTCAACTCAAAAGCTTTTCAGCAATCATTTCGGCGACGGCTTTAAAGCAATTTTATGGATATTAGTCGCAGAGTCGCAGCTAGTTTATGCAGCTATCGAATGCGAACGACGCTGATGACTATATTGACTTACCGGTAACCAAGTGAGCGTGGTGAAACTGGCAGACAGCATCCGCTTCATACCACGATATCCTGTCGCGGAAGTAGCGGTAGAATACCGGAAATCCCTCTTCCGGTAACACCCACGTATTACTGATGTTCACCTAGAACAAATATATGCGTGATTAATGCATGATAATGAGCTTCATCATCGATGTGCATTGAAATTAGTATCATTTCTTCGGGCCCTAAACACATATCAAGTTACGGACTCCTCATACAATTAATGTGTTTGAAATTGATAAGATTATTGTTATTATTTAAATAAACAAATAATAAGTTTGAAATAGAAACAACACCAATACCAAGTAAAAGAAAACAAAAGGACTAATAAACAATACTTACATACAAAAGAAACTAGAATTCATATGCAGGGTAGGCCATTTGAAAGGGCTCTCATTAAGTATCTTAAAAATATTATTTGTTTATTTTGGAATTCGTTGCAAAGCTTAGATAAAGTAGTACCTATCCTAAGTAGTCTTACCCTGTCCCTGTATACTTTGTGTTATTGCTTGTAAGGAAAATGGATACAAAAAGGCACTCTAATATTGATTCATAAATAATTAATTAAAAGCTCCTCTCATGGTGTTGGTCACGGTAAGCTAATGGTATGAAGGAAATATTGATTGCTCGAAGCTTCTCAAATGCTTTATAATCCGCAGATGTGGGACGCAACTTATTATTTGTGATTCCTTTAGGCACTACCCCACTACTAATGGTCACTAAGATGATGATTTTGGAAGCGCCGTCACAGGGCCGTCACTTCCTTAGAGTTAGTGCTTCGGTGGTAGAGTACGTCGTACCCCTAGTATACTTTTAAACTTTGCTAAATCGCCCACCAGGTTAACTACGACGCACATTACAATAGCCAACCCTATAACCCCTGCTGCAGCAACTTATTAGGTAGGTATCTAGATCGTAACCGACCCTGCCGATGTACTATATTGTTATATTGTATTATAAATATGTGTATGTATGATAAGATAAGCAGTTGCAAGAAATACATATATGTGGTGACTGGGTGAAGAGTAACATTACGCTGTTAAGTCTAAAACTGTATTATTCATAGGCATAAGAAACATAACAGTGGCGACGACGAAAAAACGCTAATTAAGAAGAGAAATCAAGAAGAAGTTGTGTCCATCAAATCAAAAAAGACGACCTAGAGCAAGACTTGAAACACGTACACACAGTGATCTTAAATACCCGGGTATTTATTATCAAGGGTAAATACCCCGGGTAAATACCCGGGTATTTACCCAAAGTAGGGATTTATAGGGGTACATAATACACATGATATTGTTATTAAAAATAGCAGTAACCTTTACTAAATAACGGTTTTTCTTTTATCATAAAATCAAAAGGTATTCTCTTATCACAAAATAAAAGTTATTTTTACAAAAATAAAAACATTTTTAAAACAAAAAATCAAAATATCAGTCTCATCTGACGATATATCAACAGCAGACATTTTCTTGTCATCATCGTCCATTTAATCGTGTGAATCTTTCATATTTTCTGATTCTGTTATCTGAGACGATTTAGCAGAAACTTATGATTATATGTTAACTATGTCAATTTAGCGGCTTTTGTCGTTGTTAATCAATTTATTATTTTGCATTATTTGTAATCAAGAGTACACATTTACAGCATGTCCCATTTTTTCCCGCAAAACGTCTTTCCAGATAATAAATGCCACACTGAGTAAAAAGTTTTATACGGATCGTTTTGTTTTCTTTATTCTTTAAAAAAATACAACCGTTGAAATAATTGTAAAATAATTGCAAAACTGTATTTTAAATGATTTAACTTCTTTAGGAATTGATAAAACCAATAAGTCGACATGAAAAGACTTTATACTCCAAACGACAATTTTTTGTAGAGAAACCAATGTATAAAAAGTTTCATATTTATTTTGTTTTCGTTCATTTGTTTATTTAGTTAAATGTAATTTTATACGTTTGGAATTTTTACTTAAATTTATTTACTTTTAATTTTGTTATAAGTATTGGTTGTGCTCTTTCTTAGTTTTAGTATTGTTTGGTATGTAGTTTATTGTTTATTTTTCTTTACTTAGTTAATATCTCAAGCGGCTGTTACTTGGAGTTGAGAGAACAATAATTAGGTCCATATGAAAAGTTATACTCAGAATGACATTTACTATCTAAAAATGTTTCTTGCGAGAAAAAAGTTTAACACCCTGTATAAATATCGCTGAAATGTTGTTAAATGGTGTTTTAAGGATACAAATGATAAATACCCAAAATTTGGGTATTTACCCTACGTAGGGGTAAATACCCGGGTAAATACCCATTTTATAAGTTCCCACCCGCCGGGTATTTACCCGGCTTACATCACTGCGTACATGACGGAGTATAGCAAAACAGTACGGGATGCTGTAGGAGAATTTAGAGCCGTATGTACTTGGTGACGATTTTAATGAACATTTGGAATGGTTCAAGCAATTGCAATCAAATCTGTTGCTAAACGAGGTAAAAGAAGAAAAGATAGTGTTTTTTTATCATTCATTAGACAGGAAGCGTCGATAGTTCCAGAAGATCCATTTACAAAAATATTCCACGTGTAGAATCGACGCTACAACAGGTTAAAAAAATCTGATGTGGCCAGGCACATAACTGTATCATACAAAATATAAAATTAATAGTTTAGCTGCATGCGAATCTATTTGATTGAGATAAATCGTGTCTGCATTAAAATTAAACTAGTCAGCCCGGATTTGACAGATATTTTGATAGTCAATAGCATCAATAGTAGGTATTGTCAAAGCATCAGCATTTGACACTACCTGCTGTCATCAGAATAATAGTTATTTATCTCACAAGTGCCGAAAGTAAGGAATAGCGCGACGAGCGGTGTTGCGACGCGTCACCGATGGCGGAGCGTCGCCGTCGCATGTCAGCGAGCCGCGCTATGTAGTTTTCGGCAGGAGTGACATCAACGTTTTTTGTGTTGCTTTTGAGAAAAACGTATTTAAAAAATCAAAAATGGTTATATTTCTGTATAGGAAATGTTAGGTTGGTACCACTTTGACGAAACGTCAAGTTTAAAAAGCTAATTCAAATTCTGACAGATTTATATTCGTTCATGTCACATCCGTACCAACATACTAAAATATAACTACACTCATACTTTATTCACTCATATTACACGCTATACTTTATTTACAATTTTCTCAATTTATCGTTTTTACAATTAGATATAACAACGGGTTGATATTTCTTATCAACAAACAATCAAATTTGTGATCTTATTTTATTTGAATTTTGTACTTTCCGCACTAGAGCGGCAACGTTCCATAGCGGCTCCCCAACCTCTGATGGAATCAGCTGTTTTCAAGTGTGACAGCCATAGACATTTCTGTGGTGACAGCACAAAAAATATTTGAAAATCCTGGCTACTATGTAGTTTCATATCAATGCAGATGCGACCGATCCCGATCAAATAGAATTTGCTCTTGCAGCTAAACTATTAATTTTACCAAAAAATGTCAAAGGCATAAATTATTCAAAATTTCCTCTGCTTTAATTTATTATTTAACTATTTTGACGAAATTACAGAAATAGCAGCTCAATTGCAAAATCGTTGAAAAATGCTAGGAGTAAATGGCCCGTTCCTTTGGACCCTTTTGAACCAAAAGCTTTTCAGCTCTAAGTTTAGTCAGAAAACTTCTAAATATGAACTTTCGTCCCGATACCTTTAGTAGTTTCCCCGGAACCGTCTCCACAAAAAACGGGTACACACACACACACACACACACACACACACACACACACACACACACACACACATACACACACACACACACACACACAGAAATTTTTTTGTACCTTGGTCAAAAATGTTCAGGGGACCCAAAAAGACCTATTTCCGCTAAAATCTCAATTTTTTTTTCGGCACGATTACTATACTTTACATACTGCGTATGATAAAGTAAAAAATACGAAGCGGATTAGATTTCATAAAAATTATGATCAGATAGCAGTTCAACCAGTAAGCGGGTATGTACATCGATCAGTTAAAGGCGTTAGCACAAACCTGTAAGTTTGAACATTTCTGTCTTAAGCCTTAAGAGATCGATTAGTATTTGGGGTATATCGCAAATTGACAACAGCATTATTAAAAGAAGAAAGAAAATTTGTGAGGCGTGTAGAGCTGTAAGTACTTGGGAAATGGCTGAAAACACAAAAGAAAATAATTGTATAAACACGTAGTTGGCTAAAAAGGGATGTTCCAGCATTAGCAGTCGTAAGTTCTACAACCAAACATCAGCCAACAGATAAATAGTCCATACAATTACGAATGTTTTCATTGTGGAGCCCAGTATAATCCGAACTTATGTCCAGTAAGAAATTGGAATTACAGAAATTGTGGAAGGACTGGTCATATTGTAAGAAAGTGTCACCAGCAAAGAAAAAGTTTTGAAAGACGTAGCAGTCCGGTCGGTCAGTTCTCCGAGGAAGATCAAGTAGAAGTACTAAATGGTATCCTGGATCAAGGGAGTAGTCAACATCACGTAGAGATTTACGTGCAAGACAGAATAACTCCAATGGAATGCGATAGCGGCGCTTGCGCTTCTGTGATTAGCGAAGCTAAGTACCTCGCCTATAATAATAAAGCCTTTATTTGATCATAATAGCTCCTAACATATAATAACTAAAGTAGAATACAACTGTGTTAAAATATTTCTTTATTATTGTTGTATTATTATTGCTATCATTACCTCGACTATATTTGATAGTAAAATTTTGTTTTAATTTTTTTTCTAAAGCTCGCCATTTTGTTACTCTTTCCTTTATACTCTATAATTAGGTAAGGCGACGAGATATTGGTATGATAACAAAAAAAATCATGTTGGTATAAAAAGATACAGCAGACAAAAAATCACGCGCCAATTGAGAAGAAAAAAAAAGTCATCAACGTTATTATCTTTTTACGACGCCCCAAAGCAAAATTCTGCAAAAAAATAGTGGTATTCTCAAAATACTCAGGAATGTACAGTACAAATTTGAAATAAAAATATTGCACAGTTTTTTCAGAAAAAATCCCAAAGTTTTCCTATTTTTTGCGATCTATACGAGGCTCCCCCCGTACTAGTAATCAATTGACTGTAGGTACTCGACTAAAAGTAATTAATGTGTTAGGTAATACTGCTTCTAATTTGTGTAGCGCGACCTTGAAGATGAACCTGATTGTTCGAAATCGATAGTCGTTCAAATGTTTTAATAATAAAACTACATATCCAGGTTTACCAGAGAATTTTATTTAATAATCCTATAATTTTATTCTGTCATATATAAATAAATAATATTATTTATTTCCCCAACAGTAACCAATTGCAGGACAAAATCACAAGTATTGCACTCGTTTGATGAATTGTTGTATTGCTTAAAAGTATTAAGTATTGCTTAATACATGTATGTAATAATATATAACAAGTATAAAATAACAATTTAAAACATAAATGCAAACGAAACATATAAAGTAGAGAATGTTTTCGCTCTCTGTAGATGGTCCTATCTTTCTCTCCCCAGCCGCTATCCATTTACTTCTTGCTTGGTTTTTTCTTCGGTTTTACTTTCGCATTCTTCGTCGTACCAACCTTTATTCCGAGTTTTTCTCAATTTTACTATTTTGCTGTTGGCAGCGGGTGTAATGCTATTTTTTATCATCGTCCGCTCCTGTTCTGTGCTGTCGGTTTTTTTGTCATCAGTTATTGGGTTATTACTTTCTCATATTCCTTTCTCGTGTCGTAGTTCTTCAGTGTTTCTATGTTCCATTGTGTTCTCCTTTCGCCGGTGTTTGGGTTCCTTATAATCTTGTTAATTAATCTTTTTTATTTTTGTCACCACCAGCAGGTGATCGGTATCTACATTTGCTCCCTGTATGAGTACCGTTTATTATTCGCATCCATTTTGTTGATATATTTGTCAATTTGGTTACCATCAGTCGTCCCTGGACTCACCCACGTTATCTTATGCTCTCTTCTGTGGTTGAATTTGGTACTCACTATGTACATTCCTGTGATTGTTGCCAAATTGCATCACCTGTTCCCATTGTCGTTCGTAGTTTTGTGTATTGTTTCTTTTCCTGCTATACTTTGTTTGTATTCCTCTATCCCGATTTTTGCATTATAGTCCCCAAGAATTATTTTTATTTCGTTTCTTGGCGTTTATTATCGTTAGATTTGCCTGTAAATTTTTTATTCTAAGGGTTGCCAGTCTGCCATTTATTGTGAAAACTCACACGTTCTTTATCATTCACTGATTTACCATAAAGGCTACCCCATTTCTCCCCTGTTTGCTTTCCCCGGAATAGTATAAGGAATATTCTCCTTTATCTATCCCTCCGCTATCTTTACATCGAACTTCTTGGACTGCTCGGATCTCTAAGTTGTATTTTACCATTTCCTTTGCCATTTCTCTCATTTTACCTGGTTTAAGCATGGTTCGGACATTTCATGTTCCCGTTCTCATTGTATCTCTCTTCCTTCCCTTGTCCCTTTAACTTATTCATTTCTTAAAGTATTTCCCACTTCCTGGTTACAGTCTAATTCCGCCAATATTGATCTACCTTTTCCTTCTCGCTTTGGCCTATTCTCTCTGCATTCCGTATATCCTCTTCGCCAGGATTATTTAACTCCATGTTTTCCACTGTGTTTCACCGTTTTCTTTAGTTGTCTGATGTTTTCCTGGTCTGGTTCTTCAATTCCCAGTATTACTATGTTCGTTTTCTTCTGCCCCAATTTCAGTCTTTCTGTACGTGTGCGTGTGAGAGTGCGTGTGCGTGTGCGCGCGTGTGTGGGTGTGTATATGTGTGTGTGTTTTCTGGCTACGATTCCGGAGAAACTACTAAAGGTATCGGGACGAAATTTCATATTTAGAAATTCCATGAATGGTCATTGGTCATGATTGGTGATTTTGATCAAAAGGGTCCAAAGGAACTGGCTGTTTACTCTTAGCATTTTTTAAGGATTTTGTAAACGCCATTTCTTGTCATTTAGCCGAAATTTCTGTAATTTCAACAAAATTGTTAAATAATAAAGTAAACTAGAGGAAATTCTGAACAATTTCTGTCTATGACATTTTTTGGTAAAATTAACAGTTTAATTAAATCAGCAAAAATTCTATTTGATCGAGATCGGTCGTGTCTGCATTAAGATATAAAAATAGTTAGCAAGGATTTCACAGATATTTTCATTCTAATGACAGTAGGTAGTGTCAAATCCTGGCTAACCACTTTTATTTTAGTGCAGATACGACCGATCTCGATCAAATAGAATCTTATGCAGCTAAACTATTACACCGATCTACACCGATGAAATGGAGTTATTCTTAAACATAGAAATAACTCCTTTTGATATCTGCTTATGGAATTGATGCGTACAAGTCATGTTAAAATAGGACAAACAAATTCAGTTAGATATTTGAAATGTAAATACATATATGTAATATAATACACTATGTAAATAATAAATGATCAATTATTCAAAAAATTGGGCACACATTAAATCTCGAGTTATATATTCTTTAATTAAATAATTCGAATTTGCGCCAGTGGTAGAAATTCATTATTCTTAGTTTTAGATTTTTTACATGTTCTTGTACTGGTTCATCGTAAAGAATTTGTTTCAATCGTCTCCAGAAACAAAAATCCAAAATTGTCATAATAGGTTCACGACATAAATGTCACTGACATAAGATGGTTACTACTAGATATTTCATGAATAAAACTTGGTTTCTATAGTTATATCATCTTAATGTGCACCAAGTGTAACATAAAAATGGGAATTATTAATTAATTTCTATAGCTAGAGTATACAGTTCACGCGACTTTGAGTTTTATAATTCGCGCGGAGTTTGAAAACATCCGACGCATTATTTCAATAGGGATATGTTACAAAAATCAGTCATAAACATTTTCTTCCTCCTTGAAACTCGAACCGGGGACATACTGTATGTATGATGACATAAATTTTTGCACACATGTCATATACTCTGCATTTTAGACGATAAACAATTTCATTGCCTTATTCTTATGTAAACGTACGGGTAAATGTATATATGTAGGTGAATTATTTAGCATGTGTTGATATAGTTACGTTGAAATTATTATATATTTATCACAAGTAAATATATGTATGTATCGTTCTACTATCGTTATTATTAGTAGCTTATATATATGCCATTAAACTACGGGCATAATTGGAATTCTTGACCTATAATTAATCAAGCAACGGATTGATGCGATGAGAGGAAATGATAAATTGATCCCACTTGACTCGGGTGCTGCTGGCTTACAGAATGATTGATTTTCTGAATTCTTATAGGATGTTCGCAAAACTTGTCTTCGTTCTCGAAAATAACACCAGTCTAGCTTAACCGGTTTTTGTTTGAATCTCCTATTATTAACGACCGTCATGGTGCTGATATTTTCTTTATTCCAGAAAGATTAGTTCAAAACAGCAATATTCTGAATAATTTTTGCGTAAATTTATTTCACTAAAACCTTGTAATATATACAGAGCGTATACGAACTGAGTGCAATCATTTTGATTTGTAATGTAACTCAACATAGTAGGATCAAGAAATCTATTTTCTTTTAAATTGTGTCGGATATTTTAGCCATTGACCGCCAACATGCTTCTTAGATATCGCCTTGAATTTGTATTTGAACAGCGGCATCTAATGTTATCATACAGTCTCCGATCGACCGCACCATTCTGTCCACATTCTCCTTTTTTCTTTAATATACTATAACTCATAAATATTGTTTATCTTATTTCATATATATCCTGTATATTGTATATATTTATTGGTAGTTTAAACTAATGTCCATATAGCCAGGCTCGTTTGCTTACATAACTGAAATATTAAAGACTTCCAGAAGCGTAATATTTTCATAATAGATCATACAAATAACATACCGAGATTTGAGGAAATGAAAGACATTGACGAACATGTATCAGAATATTGCAGAAAACATATATTGCAGGTAAAGCAAATAATTCAAATACCATAAGGTGAAACCAGAATATAAGAAACAAAAAATACTAGGTACTCACCGACGATAGCAACATACAAAGGCATCTAGCGGATATAACCGAAGAAGAACAGACGTTGTATCAAATGAAGAAAACTTACGGGTAGAAAAAAAATTATTGTCAAAAAATAAAATTTAAAGTATATACCAAATCTATAAGGAAATAAAAATTAAAATACTATACGAGTATTTTCAGATCTTGTGAAGTAGAAGCGACAAAAACCTGGGATCTGTTAATGCTAAAGTCAGACAAGCAAAATTTAAAAAAATTAAGAAAAATTAAATGAATATGGAGAAAAACTAAATGAAAACGAAACCTTTACGATTGACGCAAAGATAAACGAAATACTTTGCTGATATAGGAAAAACGCTGGCGACAAACCATATGTTGTAGAAACCATACCAATTACCAATACGATATAACGATTACAAGCGATGAACAAATACAATTCAATCATTTAACAATCCAAATAATAAGAAAAATCCTTACAATCTATCAGTAAGCTGTTCGCGGACTAGACATTGTTGAGTTCTCATACGGAATACTGGTACCGGCAGCGTTAACTGTTTTGAGGAGTCTGGCCCCAAGTTATAAAATATTCATTGGTTATAACTAAATGACCTTACAAAAAGTGCGGTCTTGAGCTGTACGCGAGAAACAAGTTCTCTGCTTCTAACATTGATGTTGCGAACATCTGTTCTAAACCGAATTAGGGCTGAATAACTATGGTGGTATACCGGTTGCCAACAATTTATGAATTAAGGAAATGTAATTTCCTCCTCTTCTACATATTCAGCCACCCAACGCCCCGCAGCTTAGAAGATACATGAACCCACCTCCTTAAGCCGAATATTAGCCTAATCCAAGAGTTTTGCACCCTTTGCACGCGATTTGCACTAACTCGATCCAGATAACTCCGATATACAATGTCGCAGAAATTACAAATTACAACACTTCGCTGCCCGAATAATTATCCTATCACCCACCCACCCCTATGCTGAAATCACCACAATTTTCGCGCGTGTGCTGCGCCTTCCACACGCCTTCCATACAGAAACACTGCCGATTTATCCGGATTCAGCTCGACTCTATGCGTCAAGTTCGTAATCGTATACACGTAATAGTGCATAGATTTACTGATTTGTATAGTAGAAGTATTCACAACCACAAAAATGTACACATTTACTAGTAGATGCATACATTTGCTAACAAACTTTTGTAGAAGCATGCACAAATAAAACACGCGGTTATCTAAATGTACCCTTTTACTAGTAGAAGTGCAAAACAAAATTACCTCGAATTCTATTGGCTCCCGCTGTATGCAACATAACGTAGTATAATTCTTACCAGAACAAAACAATGATCGAAATGAGGCGCAATACGAAGGAAACCATTGAAATACATATGTTAACCAGCATTCTTAAAAGTATAGTCGAGTTCTCATGCAGTGCACGTATGTCCTGAGTACTTAATTTCAATACAAACACTCCTTCTCAAGAGTTGTTCCCAGAACAACCAGTGAACATAATGTTTTGCAAAATACCAACGCAAAATAATAATGCATAGTGAAAGGTTTATGTAATTCAAAGTACTCACCATGTATTGTTAATCATGTATTGTAATAAATAAACTCATGGATAAAAAAATCCGGACATGTATCAGTTTTTGATAATTTGTTTGCAGCCATCAATGAATTGTCACTAGCTACTATAATATTAAACATACGATTACACCGTATTATACAAGGAGAACCAGATTCAAGTTATATCAGTCACAAATGAATGCTCAATAGACGAAATTTGTTTATAATAATTCGTTTTTCCAACAGGGTCAATTGCTTATGATACAGAACAACTGGTAATTTTACAATTTGTTTAACATCTGCTACTAGTGGTAATAATTTTAACCACAATGCAATTTTTGATCCTCAAAACCGTTCGTAAGTTTTAGTTTTATTAAAAAAATACCTATCAACATATCTTTTATAAAATTCCTTATGCTGTTATTGCCTAGTTAACATTGCTAATTAATCCAGAGTGCAACAAATTCAAATCTATCAAAACAACCAAATGAAACGAAATAGTCATGTCAACCCGTTCTGTTTTAAAATAATCCATCTTTTATCAGTTTATTTACATACAGTTCTCACAATCAGTTAATTATAATAGTATGGACAAATATTCATTTCAAAAATAAATCGATCAAGTATGCATAATGGAAACAAAAATGTACTACCGTTTGCTTCAAAACATCAAAGTTGATTTTGCATACTGATTCAAGTAATGATGATAATATCGTAATATATTCTGCAACAAGTTTCTCTATTTGCATCACTTAGTACATTTAGTTGATACTTTGACTACTCTATGGTAGCAAGTGTATGCAGTGTCTAGAAAGTCCATACATCTACTAGAAATAGTATACATTTTTATACAGAGTTGATACTTTTACTCAAATGGCCAGTGAATGTATACACTGACTAGTAAGTGTATACATTTACTCCAGTTTGCGCTTTTAATGTAAGATATACACACAAAAGAACAAAGGACATAATATTGAACCTTGAGGCACACCGGTCGACAATTTTTCCCGTTTAGATACGGTACTATTTACTTTAACTAGTTGAAAACCATTTCCAAGATAATTTGATATTTATGAAGGCACGTGCATTGACACTCAAACCAATGTAATTTGAAACTAGTAATATAATAATATTTGGTATGGAACTTGAAATTAAAATAATAGAGTTAACCGATTTTGCCGATTCTGTTTGTCCATTCTTTTTAAGTGATGAGCTTGTATACCAAATTTCAGATCAATTGCTTTAAAAGGCGGTCTTTAGACAACTCCCACTCCATATTGTTGACTATTTATTGTTATAGTGGTCCACATTTGTTCTAACTGATCGAATGTCTGAACATCTATCTTACTGCTTTTCTAATTATTGTTTTATAAATGTACCGCCACCTCCACCATTTTTGCCAATTCTAGACTGATGGGAAACGCTATAACTATCTAGGTGGGAAGCTTTTACTGCATGCTTATCAACCAGCCAAGACTCCGCAACTAAAAGTAATCAAAATCATTCGACAAGACAAATTCGCGAAAATCAGCAACTATGGTCCTAAAGATTTTATTATGTTAGTAAGCGAACCATAAGCTATCGATTGATACCAGTTTCATCTACTGTATTTGACCTTCATATGCACAATCTGGAATAACTGGTCTATGCATTGACATCAGTATGAAGAAAAATGCACTGTTTCAAACGATAGTTTTTACCGTAAATCTTTTTGAAGGATTTCACATATATATATGGAATTGTCCGAGTGCGTTTATTTTTTTACGCCGACAATTCTGGGTTCTGGTTTCCTACTTTCTAGGTAAAACTTTGAGCATCATGTGATTAGGCGGCTTCTGTGTATTTAAATTTCAAAAGTTATGTAACAGTTCTGGTTTTTTTTACAACGCTATTAGTTATTGACAACTCAAACTATATAGCATTAAAAATGTTTAAAAATACCACCAAGAAAAACAGTCACATGCTACTTGTTGCCGCCGGTTGCTCAGGCGTAAACGCGTCTTAAAATATCCACAATTGACGTTTTGCTACTGGATACTTCATTTCTAAAGAACGCATAATGTTTCTAGTCGTTCGCCTTTTGTTTTGATTGTTAGGTACCGTTGTTGATATTAGTAGCATATTGGCATTGCTTAATACGCAGAAATATGGCAAATTATCTTAAAAGTTTATCTTAAAAAGCTAGTAATTACCTGGTGTATTGAATGTAGCTTCTGTATCAGAAACAGCATTGACAAAAATTGATGGGAATAATTACCACGTACACATGTCGGTCTGAAAACGTTTCAACACTCAAATCGTTTTGAAAACAATACTATGCACTTAAGCAGGCACGTCCCGACCACGAGTTTTGCTATGCGCGTATGACTCAAAACCGTTTCGATATCGAAAATGCATACATAAACATTTTCAAAACTCAAATCGATCCCAGAAATTTGCGTTTTGCCTTGGCACTTCAAAACGGTATTGTATTTTTACGCTGTGTTTACACTACTTATTAAAATGTTAGGCTAATTTCTTTCGAAATATTTTTAAATTAGATTTCAGTTCTGTACCACATGTCAAACCGAGCAGAAGCTTTTAACGCCCCTCAACGCATGGTGTTTTCGCGCCGCGAATCAAGTTTCAAAACATTTCGCGTGTGGACCACTACGTCAGTGTTATCGAGGAATAGACAAAAAAACAATAACAATGGCATCGCAACCAATGTCACCTGTAACCAGTAAGCAAGTGATCAAATTGCAAACAACAAACGAGCATACATTAAATGCTGCTTTAACTGGAGCACAAGAGTAAAACAAAGCATTGACTGACCTCATTAATCAACTTAATGAACAAGTTTAATTAATGAGAAATGAAATGTTAGAATTAAAAAAGGATAAGGAAAATATCCAACCTCAGGAAAAGGAACATCAGGACGATTATTTCACAGACGAAGACGAATTAGCTAAAGAAACGGAATGGATTGTGCAAAAACATGAGAAGAAAAACAATAAAAAGCGAAAAATTGACACTTCTCGAACACTTACACCACCACAGGCAGTTTCTGCTAGCCAAGATGAAACGACATCTACAAAATCCGCAAAAGGTACTTAAACCACCCCCGATAATAATTTATCAAGTGAAAGAATATGAAGTTGTTTATAATCTTCTTAACACAATGCTGAATAACTATTTTAAGGTAACACTTATGAATAGCGGTGAACTCAAACTAAATGTAGAAACAGATGAACATTACAAAACAGCCGCACAACTACTTGATGAAAACAAACTATTATGGACAGCGTACGAAAATAAGCAAACTGGACCAATACGTGTAATTGCTAAAAAACGTCATAAATCCTGTAAATCTGAACATATTGTAGAAGATCTAAAAGAAAGAAAATTCAAGATAATGGCAGTGAACATATTAAAATATAAAGCAAATAAACCTCTTCCTGTGTTCATGCTGACCTTCGAAAGTAGCGAATATACCAACAAGATATTCGGTACTTCCGACATTAGAGGTATGAGAGTTGAAAGCTTTCCTCTAAAGAAATCGAACCTATTGCCGCAATGCAAAAACTGTCAAGCTTGGGGTCACACCCGTGGATTCTGTCATAAGGGTCCCAGATGTGAGAAACGTGCTGGACCACATGAATCGACAGATTGCAAGAATTGTAAGGAAGATCCCCAAAATGTCATAACTGCCATGGGCAACATCCGGCAAACTATAGAGGTTGCATTGTACCCAAAGAACTCGAGGCGTTAAGAGATAAAGCAAATGGAAACCCGAATGGCACAAAAACTGCAAAAACTACTTCGACTAGGAATGAGACAGCTGCAAGTAACAATTAATTCCTTTAATTTAAAATAACACTGCACCACAAGGAAATATAACAGTAAGTCAACAACTTCAGCTTATTCTTCAACAATTAGACAAGCAAGAGAAAACCAACAACTCTATTATAAAAAGACTAGAGAAACTAGAAAATGCCGCTAAAAGGGCAACCGCAAAAATCAAAATGGTAAATAATCTTAGAATAATGTGTTGGAATGCCAATGGTTACTACAGCATCAACATAACCTATTACTCATATTAAACCTGCAAAAAATAGACATATGTCTGATCTCTGAAACCCATTTTACTAGAAAGACATATATAAATTTGCATGGCTAAAATGTTTATCATACTATCCACCCTAGTAATTCTGCTAGAGGTGGGAGTGCAGTTGTCATAAACAAGAATATCTCCCACTACAAAGATATCAAAATTGATGCAGAAGAGTTTCAAGTGACAGCTGTAAAAGAAAAAACCTTTAATGGAATGATTACAACAGCAGCCATATACTGTCCGCCAAGACACAACATAAAAGCACAACAATATATAAACCTCTTGACAAACTTCACAGAAAAACTAATCCTGGGTGGAACTGTAATGCTAAAAACGTCTTCTGGCGATCACGTTTAACTACCACAAAAGGAAGAGAGCTTTACCAAGCCACGAAACAGTACAAATGTGAAGTTCGTTGTACAGGTAACCCTACTTACTGGCCCGCTGACACAAATAAGATCCCAGACTTAATAGATCTTTTTATTTAAAAATCTATCGTCCGCTTATATCGAAGTGGAAGAAGAATTTGATCTGGATTCAGATCATTCGCCGATTGTTTTAATCTTAAGCGAAACGATAATTAAGAAACAAAGGAATCCAACACTTACAAGTAAATATACGTGCTGGGATACGTTCGAACTCAGTCTGGAGAATAGAATAAATCTACAAGTACTAATCAAGAATATCTAACAAATATAAGTTGAAACACTTTGATTAATGACTGATATACAGAAATCCGCTTGGGAAGCCACGCCTGTAATGCCAAGAAAAGTGCAAGGTATGTAATAATTACCCAAAGGAAGTAAGAGAGATAGGGAAAAAGGAAAATCGAGAAAACGTTGGCAGATAACCAGGGACCCAGCAATTAGACCTAAGTTAAATTGGTTAACTCAGGAATTACGTAGAACGATTCAAGTGATTAAGTTGCAGTCAATAAACAAAACCCTCGAAGAAAAGACAGGTGATGTAAGCACAGATTATTCTCTATGGAAGGCGTCTAAAGGACTTAAGAAACCAATCACCCAAATTCCGCCTATAAAAAATCTGATGTGGCCAGGCACATGACTTTATCATACAATATATAAAATTAATAGTTTAGCTGCATGAGAATCTATTCTATTGCGATAAATCGTAGGTACTGTCAAAGCATCAGCATTTGACACTACCTACACTACGTCATTAGAATAATAGTTATTTATGTCACAAATGCCGAAAGTATGGAATAGCGCGACGAGCTGTGATGCGGAGCGTTACCGAAGGCGGAGTGTCGCCGTCGCATGTGAGCGAGTCGCGCTATCTAGTTTTTGGCAGGAGCGACAACGTTTATTGTGTTGCTTTTTAAGAAATACGTATTTTAAAAAATAAATAAATGATTTCTGTATAGTAAATGCTAGGTTGGTACCACTTTGACGAAACGCCAAGTTTAAAGGTGCGTTCCGATTGGTAGGTAATGGTAGCTAATGGCGGTGGTAGAATACGAAATTATAGTATTTCTTACATATCGTGATAATGACACATATTAGTTTGCATGTACATAAACATGAGTCACTAGCAATTTTCTATTGGAAATACTATAACGGCGTCTGCTACCACTGCCATTATCACTAATGAAAACACACCTTAAAAATAATCAAAGTATAAGATGGTGATATACAGGCGGGTTATAAATTTTTAAATAAATTAAAAATTTCAGCCACAACCTGGATTTGAACCAGGGACCTTTGTATTTATAACCCGCCTGTATATCACCATCTTATACTTTGATTAATTTCATCATTACGGTAAGTCCGTATCATACGAGCGTTCGTATATTGATTTCTAGTAACACCTTAAAAAGGTAATTCAAATTCTGACAGATTTATATTTGTTCATGACACATCCCTACCAACATACTAAAATAAAACTACACTCATCGCTATACTTTATTTATAATTTTCTCCATTTATCGTTTTTAGAATTAGATATAAAGACGGGTTGATATTTCTTATCAACAAACAATCAAATTGGTGATCTTATTTTATTTGAAATTTGTATTTTATAATTTGCAGCACTACAGCGGCAACGTTCCATAATGGTTCTCCAACCTCTGATGAGATCAGCTGTTTTCGATTGTGACAACACAAAAAAATATTTGTCAAAATCCTGGCTACTATGTAATTTCATATCAATCCAGATGCGACCGATCTCGAAAAAATAGAATTTGCTCTTGAAGCTAAACTATTAATTTTACCAAAAAATGTCATAGGCATAAATTATTCAAAATTTCCTCTACTTTAATTTATTAATTAACTATTTTGTCGAAATTACAGAAATGGCGGCTCATTTGCAAAATCCTTCAAAAAGGCTAAGAATAAACTACCACTTCCTTTGGACTCTTTTCAACCAAAATCTTTTCAGCTCTAAGTTTGGTAACAAAACTTCTAAATATGAACTTTCGTTCCGATACCTTTAGTAGTTTCTCCGGAATCGTCGCCACAAAAATCGGTTACACACAGACATACATACACACAGGCACACACACACACACACACACACACACACACACACACACACACACACACACACACACACACACACACACACACACACACACACACACAGACATTTTTTTGGTCAAAAATGTTCAGGGGACCCATAAAGACCTATTTCCGCTAAAATCTCAATTTTTTTTTTCGGCATGATTTCGGGCTAGAAATGACAAAGACAACGCCATAGTCTTTGCCGACGACTTGGAACAATCCTTTACTCCAAATGAAGATAGAAGTATGGAAGAAACAACTAATTCTACAATAATCAAAAAAATTCGATATCCGCCGTTACTCCTATAGAGGTAATAAAAGAAATTAAAAAAAAAAACCAAAAAGTCACCTGGGTTTGATCTAAGAATATGTGAGATTACCTAATTACCTAAAAAGCCATAGTTAAGATAACTAACCTCTGCAACGCAGCATTTAGGCTTAAATATGTGCCAACTATTTGGAAAACTGCGTAAGTAGTGATGATTCCCAAGCCAGGAAAACTACCAAATAAACCATCCTTCTTTACTGCCCATATTGTCAAAACTGCTTGAAAAACTACTTGCAAAATGACTGAAGCCAATCTTAGATGAAAGAAACTATACCCGCCCATAAGTTTGGATTCAGAAACAAACATTCGACAATTGATCTCATGCACAGAATAACAATGATAATAGAACGAACTTTAGAAGAACAAAAGGTATGCTAGTCTATATTCCTGGATGTGGCAAAAGCCTTCAACAAAGTTTGGCACGAATGTCTACTCTATAAGCTGGATCGGCTACTACCCTTCGAGTATAGCCAACTATTAAAATCATATCTTGCTGACAAATACTTCTGTATAAAGCAATATAATGAGTACTCAACTCTTAAATGTATTAAAGCTGGAGTACCACAAGGTAGTGTACTTGGCCCAATTCTTTACGTTCTATACATACATGATCTTCCGCAACCGGATGGTGTTACCGTTGCCACGTTTGCTGATGAGACTGCTATCATGTCAGTTAGTACAAATGTTGAAGGAGCAACACTAAAACTTCAGAATGCTGTCAACGATATTAGTGATTGGATGCAACGATGGCTAATTACATTGAACGAAACCAAATCCTTTCACATAAATTTTACCAACAAGCGAATACGATACGTTCCAGTTAAAATAAGTAACACCACCGTACCCTACTCGAACACCGCAAAATACCTCGATATGACGCTAGACACGAAGCGCCGCTGGAAAGCACATGTTATAAAGAAAAGGAAAGATATGAGCATAAGATACAACAAAATATGGGCATAAGATACAACAAAATGTCCCGGCTTATTGGTAGGAAGTCGGCGTTGTCGACATATAATAAACTCCTACTATACAAGCAGATACTTAAACGTGTATGGACCTATGGTGTCCAACTGTGGGGCTGCACTAAGCCAAGCAACATCACCATCATTCAATGCTTCCAAAATAAGGTGCTAAGAAACATCTTGGGTGCACCTTGGTATATAAGAAACAAACACCTCCACAGGGATCTTGAGATGGAATTAGTAACCGATGAAAATGGAAAGTTTGCCGGGAATCATGAAAACAGAGTTCTTTCGCACACAAATTTCGAGGCAATCCAGCTTCTTGACAATACTGACAGTGTGCGCAGTTTCAAAAGAACTAAACCTTTTGAGTTAGTGAAGTGATGTTACAAAAGCAGAGCACAGTGTGATGTGAGTGATAGGTGTACAGAGCAGAGCAACGTGAAGTGTGTGTAGTTTAAAGCGCCAGCATCCAAACTAAATTTAAGTTACACCAATGGGGAACACTTAATATCATCTATACTTAGCAATTTAGGCTAGATTAATATAGCTAAATAGTCATCAGACTAGGTGTTATACTCAAGTAACAATGAGGTTCTGTTAATTAATAAAAAAAATGATTTCATAACATTTCAAGTTATCTCATCTTTACTGATAGCCGTAACTCTCGTTAATTTCCAGAGCAAAATAGACTTGTGCAAAATTAATACGTCTGAGATGAAAGTTTGGACAATTAAACAAAGACTCCGCGTCATGATAATGTCAAGGGCCTCTCGAACAAACGAATGAACTCTGGTGAAGTACGTAACACGAAGTTGGACAACAAAAGCTTTATTATCTCAGCCGAGAGATCGCCGATTGGTTATTTTCCTTTAGGTTTTAATCACAGTCGCATTTGTTTTCGACGTATAACTAACATAAGAAGGTCCCCACAAATCGGTGCTATAACTAGAAACTCTTCTTAAACTCTAGCAGGATAAAACTCCCTTACCTGTCATTTTTTAAATAAATTTAGGTTCCTAGCAAAACATGTTAAAATATGTTTGCTGCTTACGTTATAGCAGTAGGAATAAATAATTGAATTATTTGCTTAGTACTTACCGCTCTTGCTGTCACATCGTTGAGCTTAGCAGTGAGGACAATGAAAGCCAGGAATGCGAATCTGGTATCCATCTAAACTGATATAAACCGCGTGCTCGACTAAAAGCTCGCATAGGTCGCTAAAGCTCCAAAGCAACGCGGCTATTTTCCGTAGTACGCCGCGTCGCCGTCGTTGGCGCTAGTAGGCAGGTGTGAGGCTTCAGTCAGCCGAATTACAGGTCGCTGTTTAAATACATGGGATCCAATCGATACTTACATAAAAGGATGTGAATTCAAATTAAAATGGGGTTTGTTCGTTATTATAGTTCAATTTAAGTATATGCATGGATGTAACTGCTAATAAGAGTAGTATGTCAACAGTTTTGGGTGTATTGTTATTAATACATTAAATTATTTATTTGAAAAAAAAAACGTCATAAAATTCATTAAATAAAAGATACCGAATATTGGACACTACACACCACGGAAGGGAAGTTTATTTATCCATGTCTTTTTAGAGGCTGATTTACAAAGATTGAAGCGCGTGACTAAAATTTCTAATTTCAAAGTGGATTTCTATTCGAACTCATAAACTAATTTTGGTAATTTTTGTTTCGGAGAATTTCTCGTAACAGGTTTTATGACTTGTTATTACTGTCCTTGTTGTATCTGCTTCAGTAATAGTGATAAATACATGAACCTAGAAAAGAATATGTCCAGCAAAGCTTGGGCTGCTGTTTGGTTCCAGTTAGTACCAGTTATTGTCGCTGATGCTCCAGACAGAGCATTGTATATGTCGGCAAAAAATGCCCTCATTATTCTGCCATGTAAATGCTCAAAACTAACACATGCACAAAACATCGTTTCTGAAAAATCAATCGGCTGAATAAGAAAAGTCATCACAATCGGAGATAGGCTTGAGATAAATTCGACTTTAAAGTTTTAGTGATTGCTTAATTTCTTTCTAAAGTAATAGCACCTGCTACCACTTTTGTGATTTGTTATACTTAGAAACAAACCAATGTCTGTTTCTTTGAAATAAAATACGATAAACAATTTTTATAGTTATTAATTCTTACAAATTATTAACATAAATATAAACGTATATTACAAAATAAGTTCTTTCCCGGAAAGAATCAAGTAGAAAGAACGTGTTTGGGGTGTGCCGTGTCAAAATTCGGCTGAATACTGAGTAGTGTCTCTGAAGAAGCGAACAACATGGTTCGCGAAACGTCAGCATACACACGCAAGCATATACATTAGGGTGGTCCTTATTTTACAACTTTTGATTTTTTTCGGGGCACCCCATAAAATAATGCCACTTGATGAGAAAATAATTTATGCAAAATCTCAGTCCGATCAGATAAAAAGAACACGCGCCGCAAAACACTTTAAAATATAGTCATAGTTATCCCAAGTTTGAGCCTGCACGGCCTGCACGTTGCGCACAAAAGTAAATATACGATATTGGTGCTACATTCACTCGTTATTGGTACCATATTCGCTAGTTATTTAACTATAGGTTTAATATCAGGTAGTGGTCACTGGTTACTCAACTTGGTACGGTTTGAAAAATAGACAAATTATCAACAAAGTGAAGAACTATTTTATGTAAAATGGAAATTAGATATCATGATACAATTTGTGTAATAGAAAATGACGACAGTCAGATTGTTGGTGCTAAAGTGCCATCAAATAAACAGGTTTTAAAAGTAATTTTTTACAATTTGCTTAAAGTGAATTTGAATTTGCACTCTACTGCTCATTATGTTGTGAAAGACGTGAAAGGTTTTTGGGAAAATGCAAGAATGCAAATACGAAAATTGTGTGGAAAAGTAAGAGGCACTCTACAATGAATGGTAAACTTTACAAAAATCCTGTAAGCGTACATCAGAAGTACAAGTACAGAAAGAGAATAGCTTTCATGAAAAACTCTACGATCTGTTCGACGTAGCTCATGCATCGGCTTTGGAAATGCCAAATCCGCTAAATCAGGGTGCCAAGGAATTTCTCATGAATCAAAGAAAAAAGAGACGACCAGGAGCTATGATTGAAGGAGACCGTGGTCTATTGGAAAAGGAGAAGAAACGAGCGATCCGAAAAAACAAAATCAATGAGTTTTAAGTAATTACAAAATTAGTATAGTTATTAAACTATTTTAATTACATATTACAATGAAATTGACTAATTAGGGTTTAGAAGGGATGTATTAAAATTCTTGTATTTTGGGATTTGTGATATAGTATATTGTGTACCAAGCCGAGAAAGTGGCTCTCTTCCGGGGCGAGAGAAGAGTTGCACTTCTTGAGCACGTCTGGGCACTTCTTGAGGCGGAAAACCACTTTCTGGGCGTGGTGCACAGATAATTTTTTATCCTACACAATAATATCGTAATAAAATCACCCGTTTCTAAAGACTAATCTCTGACATATTGGCTTTTGACAAATAAAATCCGTTGACGTTTTAATCACAAATGTCAAACCGAATCGAAAACTGTGTTTTGATTGGACAGAGTGCTTGCATTTTCCTGGCTAGCACCGAAAAGTGTTTATTACAGGCCGGGCTGGGGCTGGCCGGGGCTGGCTGGCAAATAACATCTTTCGTGTCTCCATAGAGACGCGAAAATGACATTTTCTCAACGATGCTATTTGCCAACCAGCCCCACCCGGCCTGTAATTAACACTTTTCGACGCTAGCTAGGAAAATGCAAGCACTCTGTCCAATTAAAACACAGTTTTCGATTCGGTTTGACATTTGTGATTAAAACGCCAACGGATTTTATTTGTCAAAAGTCAATATGCCAGAGATTAGTGTTTAGAAACGGTTGATTTTATTACGATATTGTTGTGTAGGATAAAAAATTATGTGAGCACCACGCCGAGAAAGCGGTTTGCCGGGCCTCAAGAAGTGCCCAGGCTCGCTACGCTCGCCTGTGTAACTCTTCTCTCGACCCGGAAAAGAACCACTTTCTCGGCTTAGTACACAATATACTATTATTAAGTTGATCTTATTACGGTTGATGTCTTCGAGCAGTAGTGATGAACTTCGACGGATATCTAAAGAAGAGGACAATACGGAATGTATAGATTTAGCCCAAGAGCCTGATCGTGGTAATCTGTGTAGAAATTTGGCAGAAGACCCTGGCCCAAGTAATCAGTTCAAATGAAAGACATTTCTGTCGCTGTATTTTTATTTTACAAATTTCAACATATCTGCGGCACGTGTTTCCTTTATTTGAATGAACTGAGGTTGTACATGAGTTATTTTTTGATCAAGTGGATTTAATATACGGGGTGTCCTGAAAAGAAAAATGAAAAAAAAATTACAATGTATAGCTAAGGGCCACCCTAATATACATATATGTATATTACAAAACATTGTTGGTTATACATCAAAACATGGCCCGGTGTAATACCATATTTATCCATGTGCTAGTTCCCGATTTCTATCGTAATGCTGTCGTGGATATTTTGAAATGATGCCTACATTTTTTAAATATTAATTGCTGTATAAAAACTACTTGTCGTAATGTATTAAACTAAGATTATGACAAAAGACTAGGAAAATTATTTACTTCAAATTTAATTTCAATTTCATGCTGTTTACATGTGTTTTGAATGGATATAGAGAGCAAGAATATAATGGACAAATATGATTTCCATGTATATGGGGTATGTTTGGACGTATGACAAACCACACCATATCAAAATTGCCATATGTGGGCCCGTCTTTCGTCTTCATTTTTCGTTGGAAATATTTTCCTTCACCAGGCTCTTACAATGTGGTCGATCTGCAACTCCATTGATCAATCATTGACCAAAGCTGCAAAGCATTCAGTTTCTCCTACCTACAATGTTTTTGTATCCTTTTAAGTAGGTAAACTTTATTCTCCAGTTTTCTTTGCTACTTTGTATATATAAAATTAATTAGTTTACGATAAAGACTAATGCCATGGATCTGAATGGTTGAATAAAAGTTATGAAGAAATTAAGGAGATAGTATAAACACAGTAATCTACATAGGCAATCTATTTTCCCTCTTAGTGGATACCTTCAGTCGCCAAGAAAATGTCGGCTTATGTTGGTATGTTTAATTACAAACAACGCAGACCAAAAATAAAAACAAAGCAGATAACAAAAACAGATTTATTAAAAAATATGTTTAAAAAACGACAAAATAACATTTTCGTCAACTTTTACATAATATTAAATTTATTTTTATAGCAGGTAGCTGGATTTGGAGGTTATGACTCGGTCCATGTGTTGCAACTTTGGTTTATCTCACAGACAACAATTTTAAGTAGTTTGAAATGAAATGAAACTTTATTTGTTCTACTATTTACATAGCATTGCACATTGAGTTATTGAGTCATGTAATATAAATAACATATTCAATACACGGCATCAATCCTCCATGCGGCTTCCTCCCTCTGTCCTCGCCTCGAGTGGTGAAGTTCATCCTCGGGCTGACGGTATCGAGGGTATGTTGTTTTTGTGTCTATACTGTCGGGGTCACGTCAAATTGTCCTCATCAGAATCATTTGCATTATTTTTTGTTTGAAAGGTTTGTGTTGCAGTTTCTTAATATTGTCTTCTAGTTTGTTGTATTTGTTTATTGTGTCAGTTGTTATACTCAATGTATATTTTTTTGTGTTTACTTTCTGAGTTCGTATGTGAGTTCGTTGTCTGGTGTTCTTGTTGTGAATGTCTTTGTTTGTTAATAGTGTCAAGTCCGTTTTAATTTTTCCATTTATCGCTTTATATAACAGCAAAAGGTCGTTTAGTTGGAGGGTCTGTTTAACGTCTAATTCTCGTGTAAGCTCGAACAGTACTTTTGTGGGTGTGAGGTGGTCGAAGTTGTGAATCAGTTTCAAAGCTTTATTTTGTTGTACTTGTAGTTTTTTTAAGTTAGTGATCGTTGTTGAGCCCCAAATGGTTCCTAGGTACTTTAAGTTGCATGCAAACATGGAGTGGTATATTGTCTTCCTCATGTGATTTGGTATTAGGGTTCTGATTTTTGTGATTTTTGATATTGCTATCGCGTTTTGTTGTCTTATGTGGTTTACATGTGTGTCCCATCTCATGTCTTGCGAGATCCTCAGTCCTAGGTATTTTGCTTCCTTAGTTTCCTCTATCGTGTGGCCATTTATTTGGATTTGTAGTCTTTTACCGTTGGTGTTGTTCATTATCATGTAGTTTGTTTTCAGCTCGTTTATAGTTAGGTAATTATCTGTGCTCCAATCCTCTAATTTCTTAATGTCGGTGGTTATTTGTTCTTGTATTGTTTGTAGGTTGTTGTTTGTGTACATTATGCAAATATCGTCGGCGAACACAGACAGGCTGCCTCTTAGCGATAATTCGTGGATATCGTTAGTATATAAAATGTACATGATTGGTGATAGATTTCCTCCCTGTGGCACTCCGAATGATGGGTATCTCGTTTCACTTTTTGTCTCGCCTATTTGCACTTGTTGGGGTCTGTTTTTGATGTATGTTTTTATCAGATTTAGGTTGTTACCAGTTATTCCGAGTGATTCCATTTTTTCCAATAATTTGTCTTTGTTTATGGTGTCAAAGGCTTTTTTCATGTCTATAAAAATTATAGCTACTTCTTTCTTTTTGTCTAGGTTCTTTGCTATATTTGCTATTAAGTCCAGCACTGCTGATGTGGTTCCAGTATGTTCTTGGAATGCGTATTGGCGTTCGTTTATTAGTTTGTTCGCCTGTATATGTTGATCCAGACGTCGTTTTATTATAGTCTCCGTGATTCTATTTAATGCAGATAGTTTGGAGATAGGTCTATAGTTTTCAGGTTTGGTGTTGTCCCCGTTTTTGTATATTGGTACTATTATTGTTTTCTTTAAATATTCTGGGTAGATTCCTTCTTCGAGCATTTTGTTCGTTAATCTTGTTATGATTGTTGCCAATTTGTCTGCATTATCAGTCAGCATGTTATTTGTTATGCAGTCGAAGCCAGGGGCTTTGTTCTTCTTTAGTTTTCTAAGTATATCTCGCACTTCTTCATCGTTTGTGTAATGGAATTTGGCCGCTGTGATTTTATGTTTGGGTTGTTCGTCATTGTTTAGTTTTTTTGGGTGGCATTTTGCTGCTAGTTTTTCTCCTATTTGCGAAAAGTATTTGTTTATTTCGTTAGCAATTTCTGTTTTGTCCGTTGTTTGGGAGTGGTTTTCTTTTGTGATTTTTGTTATTGTTTTTTTTTTTCATAGTTTCTTTGTTTATTAAGCTGTTCACTATTGACCAAGTTTTTTTGTTGTCGTACCGGATTGCCAGAAATTTTTTGTTGAAGTAGTTTATTTTGGCTGCTTTTATTTTTCTTGCAGTATGTTTCTTGATTTCATAGTATCTCTGCTTAAGTAGGTCATTTGTTAAGTCTTTCCTATACATCTTATGAATCTTGTTGCGCTTTTTTATGTCGGTTATTATTTCCTTTGTTATCCATTCGCATTTTGTTTGTCTTTTAATCTTTGTTTCTGTTTTGTTTTTTGTAATTATGGTCTCCAGCGATTTTGATAAGTCTTCGAAAGTGTCTATTTCTTCGCTTATTATTTGGTCTATGTTATGTTTTATTTTCTTTGTATCCGTGTGTTTATAGGTGTAATATGCGTACTTTGGTGTGTCTAGTCCTGTAAGTTCCGTTATTATTGGATAATGGTCTGATACGTTCGTTGGTATTATTTTGATCTTTCGTATCTTCTGTTTTATGTTTGTTGTGATGTGATCCAAGATTGTATTCTCTCCGCGAGGGTTTGTTCTAGTATAGTGCTTCTTTCCGGTCTTATTGATCAGCTCATATCCCTGCTCGGTGATTATGGATTTATAGTCTTTCGAATTATTGTTGTTGTTCATTATGTTAATATTAAAGTCACCGAGCACGATGTGGGGTTTCCTTCTGTTTAGTATATTGTTCTGCAGTGTATATTTGAGGTCGGCGAATGTCACGTGCGGGGGCTTATATACGGCCGTCATCGATATTTTATCTTTTTCTAGGTAGATCGATAGTGATTCTATGTTTTTTGATGTTATGTTGTTTTTTACTGTGTATTCGACGCCTTGTTTTATGTATATCGCTAGCCCTCCTCCTCGTATGGTATTTTCTCTGGAGTGGTATTCTGCATTATACCCTCTTATATTGTAAAGTCGTTCATTTTGAGGTGCAAGCCATGTTTCCGTTATTACAATTATCGTTGGGTCGTATAGTGTTGGTATGAGTTCGAGTTCGTGATGCTTGTTCTTGATACTTTGGACATTGTGTAAATATATGGAAGTCATTGGTATTTGTGCGTTTTTTGTTTTTTTATTTTGGTGATGTTTTTATTGTAATTTGTCAAGATCGTCGATGTTCCTTATTCTAATCTTACTACTTGTTTCGGTTTTCCTCATAAAGACTTTGTTTTCTCGTGTCCACGCAGCTTTATATTGTTTTACTCTTTTTGCTTCCCTTGCCTTGAAGAATAAGTTATGTTATATGAATTAGTGATGTCAATATAAGAAAGGTAAAAAACAAACAAAACAAAAACGTAAATAGATATCTAAAGTATTGAGATCTATAAATCATAGAGATTAACACTATAACTATAATGTTGATTCCAATATCACAAAGATAAAGAAGAAACAAAAACAACAAAGTGAAACACATATACCTGCATATTTGTAGTCTCACAGCTGGTATGTGATTTCAGTCACAAATGTAATACTAAATAAAAACTAAGAACTTTTCATTGCAAATAAAACCATTAAAGGTATATCAAATATCAAAAACTTCAGTAAACTCTTCAAAGTCCTCACCAGAGGTATATGTCTCCATCGTTTTTATTTTTTTTAAAATATAGTCCGGAAATGAATAGGAATAGCAACATTTGCTCTCTCGCTTTAATCCTGCTTTTATGGATAACAATGATGCTAACATTGGGAGTTGTAACCTGTTTCGAATTTTCGAAAAAGTTTTCGAAATTCATATGGCTAAATAATCGCTCAACATCTGCATTTGAGTGTGGCAGCAGCAAAGCATTAACAGCAAATGTTACTATTTCTTGAAAAGGATTGTCATTTTCTGCATCCTTGTAAAGGTTTACTTCACACCAAAATTTTTTTGTGTTGGTCGTTTCCTCCCATGGAATGAGGTGAATATTTTTCCACTGTGTTTGTATTTTATCAATTATTTCAGGAGGGCTTCCAAAAAGTGTTAGCACCTCAACAATTTCAGGTTTGTTTGCCTTAAGGGCCTCATGGACACTTAAAACAGATAATTTTTTTAAAATATTATAGTTGTCAGGAATTCTGATTTTGATTTGCTCTATTAATGATACAATGAAAGATATACACCTCTGACGAAGCATATTTTCTTCATCCATACTAATTGAATTATTGATTTTCAATTCCCTAATTATGCCTTCAAACTCATAGCCTAAATAAGAATTCTTGTCAACAAAGTTCTTTATTTGAGAATTGAAAGGATCAATATTTGCTCCTGGAGGAATAATTCTATTGCATAGACTCTTTAATAAAAGATCTAAATCGAGGAGCAATTTGGTGGGATCAACATCCTCACCTTCAAACTTTTTATTAACTCTTTGCACATCTTGTAGTATAGGTTTCAAAAATAATAGATTTGCCAAATTTCTTTTATCGTTATACATTTGATACAGCAGTTCTGCTGTATAGCACTTTTCACTATTTCTAGCGATACTGAAATGACATCGCAACTCCTCCCATTGACTACAAATTCTGGTAACTGCCGATTCAATTGACAGCCAACGAGTTTGGCACGCCTGAATTATTTTGACAGGGTTGTGATTCTCATTCATTAGTTTGTAAATTTGCTTATAAGCAGCTTGACGTATGGAGGATTTTGAGAACCAATTGTACGTCTCCTGTATTATAAATTCTAAATTACGTTGCAATGATTCCTTTGCAGCTGCTGAAACAGCAAGCTGCAAGGAATGGCAAACACATTTAATCAATATTAAAAATGGAACTTGTTCCCTTAGTTTAACATACACACCATTGTTTATACCGCACATCACTGGCGCATTGTCGGTGCCAATACCAACTAAATCTTTAATGTTTAGTTTGTGCTTTTTTAAAGTTTCTGTTATAGCACAAACAAGGTCATTTGCTGTACAACCTATCAATGGTGCTAGCTCTAAAAATGTTGTGATAAATTTCTTCTTTGATAGACTAAAATATATTATTACGATACCAATGTATTTTTGCACTGATATATCAGTGGATTCATCTAAAATCAAACTGTATCTACTACCACCAATATCTTTACGTAACTCTGACACAAAATGTGGTGCAATCAAATTTTTTATGTTTGAGCATTTTGTCCCCTTTAAATGAAGGTGGTCTGCCGTAAATACTAGCTTACATGTACAAGTCAAGTGGTCTACCGGAAGAATACTCGAATGCTGCGCAATGTATAACGACAAGTGCGCTTCAGCACGTCTGGCAGCGTTAATTTCGGGACTATCTGCTAACGTAAAATTAAGGCGGGGTTGAGGTGCAGGTCCTATAATTAGCCTAGCATTTTCTTTATGCTTTTTCCCTTCACCATGCTTTTTAAGGTCTGAATATCTAGTGGCTAAAATTTTGTGGCAGAATTTGCATTTTGCTTGCAACCCTTGCGTGGATTCCACTGTCACTAGCAAATCCTTAAACAATGGATCCTTTAGCCACACCATCCTAAACTTCTGCTCATATTGAGCCTTTAGCATCTAGAAAATAAACATCATAAAACAACGTATTTTAAACAATAAGTTTATAATAAATAAAACACAATTAATTTATCAATATGTATGTATAACATGCTATAAATTTACCTTGGAAGCTGATAGGCACCTATTTATTGTTAAGAAATAAATAAAAACGAATTACGCGTTCAAACGACTACATTTCACAAACAACGGTTCGCTAGGGAATGAATACAGCAGCACATAGTCAGTAGTCACACTCACGCTACCAACATTACGAAAACAGATTTATTATCCTATCGTACAATGTGGTAGTATAAAATATTTGTTGTAGAAATGCGATAAATGATACGTGCCCATTATGATTTTTACACTAGATTTTCACTAAAAATCTTTTATCGATTCACCAGAAAAGTCACTAGGTCACTAGACGCAATTTTTGTCGCCATATCGGAGGGTCAATACACCAGATCTAGTGACAAATTCACTGATTTGGCAACACTGAATTCTATATACCACCGTAGAGAATAGTACGGTCGGTAAAGTTGGGAATTGTATAGTATCCTCGGGTTCCACTACTGTATACTAGTTTACTGTACCGACCTAGAATATTATACAATTTAATAGATGGGAAACAGAAGGTAGGAAGTATGTGACACACTTGAGCTCAACACTTGAAATAAAATTTCATAAAATATTTACAATACCATTTTATAAAGTTGCTTTACTTACCATACATCATTATAAAATTACTATTTTTTGTAAACTACATTGACGCACCAAGATGCATGATTGTATGTACTGATTGCGGCTAAACTTGAATGTACATGAAGCAATAAAGGACAAACAGTAATTTTTTTATTTGTGTTATCATTTATAACTACAAATATACATATGAATTATATAGTAAATCAATTATATATACTTTGTAAAATAAATTAATGTTTATAACCATATACATAATATAATTTACCTTATATATCTCAAATATTACTATAAATCACACTTTTATAAAAATAACTACATATATAGACATAACTTCTGCCTTGAACTGAACATTGACGATTGCGAGCAACTTGTCAAATATCAAACGGAAAATTGGTCGAAGATAGGCTTCAACATCAGCCACCCGTTGTGAAAAAGCAGAAAAAGTATTAAACGTTCAGCATTGGAGGGTGTTGTTAGTGCATTGCTTGTTGGATGAGCGTTGCGCTCATAGGCAACAATACTGCAACAGATAGTGTGTGTAACACGAGATTAAAATAGGTGTCTAATAACTTTGACAATTTCAATAAATTTTTAATTACATCTGTAGCTCGATATTTTGTGCCGTCTAGATTGATCACTACGTATATCCTGCACACAGCTTTTTCAAAACCATCGTGAAAGTTCTGGAATACAATATACTCATTAATACAGTCCATATTATCAATTGAAATGACTAGTATACCTTCGGCGTATTCTATTCTCATCTTCCTAGCAAAATTGTGAGAAGTATTTTAAGGTTGTTGTGTAGCACTATGCTCTATTCGGTATTTCAGATTATGTCATAGGTTGTTATGGTGGGACCACAGTCAAACGCGGTCTGCTCTCGCGCATCGGGATGTGACGTCAGTGCGAGAAGGTAGCGGAAGTAGCGTTAGTATGGCGATGGTTGCCGTGGTAGCCGATTGTTGTTGTCACCCACGGTTGTGTGTGACACTTTTGACAATGGGACAAATTGGTTGCATTCAGCAGATCAGTTCGGTTGGTAACTGTGGAGTAACTGGTTAGTAAAAATCTGCTGAATGTCAAGGTAGGTGAATGGTTCATACCAACATGTTGTGGATCAGACGCCATTTTTTGTATCATAGAAATTTTATGGTTAGCGGTAGTGGTGGATTGTACCTGTTGCTTCCACAACTGTCATTTAAAAGTTTAAAATGGAAGAAAGGGATAATTGCTTGAACAACATAATATACACAGTATGTGAGACTCGTGAAATCCACGAACGAATGCAGACAGGTAAATAAATGTCAACAAGTGAATCAATTTTAACCTCAGTATAAGTTATACTTATAAGAAATTACTTTTGTAGATAGTCAATTTGCAGAACAGTACCTCCACGAAAATATAAACGCATTGGAGGCGGTTGGGACCGCCTCCAACAAAGAGGATGACCAACAAAAGAGTAAGTTCTAAATTACTTAAAAGTAAATGTAAATTTTCAGCGTTTATATGTTTAGATAAACAAGACGTGTTCCGATGGAGTCAACAAACAACGCTGCTTCTAATAGAAGCGTATAGAGCAAGGAAGGATCGGTTTCGGAACCCTAAAATTAAAAAAAAAACATTTGTGGGAGGAAATTTCCAATGTATTTTTGGAAAGAAATTATCGTGTAACAGAGGACACCCTCGATTTAAAAATGAGGAACATGAAAAAAACCTACAGAGGCATCAAGGACAATAAAAAGCGGAACAGAACTGGCCGAGGAACAATTAAATGGGAATACTTTGAGGTATTCGAACAAATGTTTGAAAACGATAGGACAAGTAATTTCCCTGCAACATTTTCATCTCTTCCAAAAGAAAATATCATACCGGACCCTCCTGAAACCTGTTCAACACCCATTCCTCGACATTCAGATCCCATTTCTATTCCTTTCGTATCTCCATCAACATCCAACCCATTTGCCAGCGATCTCCCATCTACCGACCATAGTTATACAATACCCCAAAAATCACCTATTCCTTCTACTCCAACCACAGCAAACCGCCCCCGTCCAGACACCCCGAAGTCCACAAACACTTCAACCAGGAAGGAGAATAACAGAAGGGGGCGAACGTTATATGCACACCGTCAACGCCAGATAGCTATCGAAGAAAGCAGGGTATTAGCGCTAAATAAAATTGCGGAGGGATTGGAAAGACTCAACCAAAACCAAGAGGAGTATAATAATATACAAAGAGAAAGGAATGATATTCTCAGAGATCTGGCACAAAAAAATAATTAATATTATGACGGTGCGTATATAATCGCTCCCCCCCCCCCCTTCTATTGTTCTATGTATAGTTTTTGTTCGTTTATTATACAGTATGTATCAACAAAATGGAACAAATTCGATAATAAATAAAAGGGGGCGAGTTTGAAAAATGCTCGGACCCGACGATTGGTATTTGTAGTTGCGCATTTTTTTCAACAAAAATTCTTTATGCAGTGTGTCGTGTAACAGCGGCCAAATCAATTTTCTTATTTTAAATGCAACAGCCTGTATAATATTTAATTGTTGGATTCCTCAGAAAATTCCAGAAATATTTAATGTACAATTGACTATATACTCTATACCTACTGTTTCGGAAATGGGTTTTTAGATTTAATTTCAAAAATTAACATTAAAAAATAAAATTAGTTGATTACAGAAATTCGCCCGGCCAGCTTGATTTTTTTAATATCATATCAGTTAAAAAGAAAGCTGAACTGGTTTTTGCATACTCATTATCAATACCTAAATGTTAAATACGTTTTGAGTGTGTTGTATCGAATTTCTGTAATCAACCAATTTTATTTTTTTAATGTCAATTTTTGAAATAAATCTGAGAACACTTAATATTTCCGAAACAGTTGAAGATAGGTATAACACAATGTACATAAAATATGTCTAGAATTTTCTGAGGAATCCGAGGTTGTTGCCTTTAAAATAAGAAAGTAGGTATTGGCCACTGTTGCACAACACACCCCATATAAAAAGCTTTTGTTGAAAAAGAAAAAATGCGCAACTACAAATACCAATCGATAGGTCCGACAGTTTTTTCAAACACGCCTCTATTTATTTATTTTCGAATTTATTCAATTTAGCTGATACACACTGTATACCTACAGTAAGTTATATTATTTACTACTCCTATCTATTGTATCTCCTATTGTCTGTGGATGTAATGTTTTACATACGTAAAATTGTTGTTACCAAATAAAACAACTATTATTACTATATATTATTGATATATTACTAAATAATAAATAAATTAATAATAATATAAGTTGTTGGCAATTGTGTTTCTTTTTTGTTCTGCAGCTATATCTGGTTGCTCTTCGAGTACATTCTCAGCAGGTATTTCATCGATCATTTCATTTTCCCCTATATCCTGCTCTATATCATCCTTTAAAATAATGAAGTTGTGTAGTACACACGCAGCACAAATTGTTTTGTTCGCTAATTCCAAATCCCCTATATCTAGATATTTCAGTCGCCTGAACTTTCCTTTTAGGCGTCCAAATGCCCGCTCTATAATTGATCGAATTGAGCTCAATTTGGTGTTATATTTAGTCTGTACTGGTGTTAAATGTCCTGTATTTTTAAAGGGTGTCATCATACACAGCAGCAAAGGGTATGCTGCATCCCCGATCAAGTGTAAGTTATGGTGAAGATCCCTTAACTTATCATAAAGAGGACTATTCCGAAATACCCTTGCATCATGCATTCTGCCCGGCATCCCAACAAATATATCAATGAACTTGCCCTCATGATCACAAGTACCTATAAGACTTTTATTTAATTTTTCTCTGACAGTTTAAGAAAAAAATACCTTGCAGAATAATTGAATGAATGTGATGTCTGTTGTAATAATCATTCGCATTGCCAACTGGTTGTTTACAAGGGATATGGCAACCATCAATAGCACCTACCACACTAGGAAATCCATTTGAGCGTACTTGGAAAACCTATACGGAATAGTAATATATAGAAACAAATATTTTCCTTTTATACAAATCTACATACATTGCATGTGTTATTATGATGTTCTGGCCATTGAATGTATCGTGGCATTAAATTTGTTAAAATTAACACAATTTCTCTAAATATGTAATGAGCAGAACTAGACCCAATACCAAATCGGTCGCTGGCAGCAAGAAAACTTTCCGGTTTACTTATAATCCATATTGTAAACAGAATTTTTTTTTCAGGGGAATTTTGAAGCTATCGGCATTCACTTGCCGTGCAATTATTGTAGACAATGTCTGAAATACAAAATAAATGGATAAGTATGTAAATGGTAAAAGTTTGCAATATAAAAATAACTACAAAACTGTAATAAATACCAGCTTACCTCGAATGTATGCCGACGCATTCTAAAGTGATCTTTAAATTGTTCTAAGGTATACCTTGGTATAATATCTTCATAATAATTTTTATTTCGCACTTTTATGTTATTTCGGTTAGGCTCTAATCCAACATCTAATGGATACGCTAGTTCATTTATTAAATTTTGTAATAAATGTACACTAACTACTCTATTTTCCTCTTCCGCAATGAGAAAAATTATGTTTTCGTTCATTTTACTACGCGCACGTTTATTTGAATTTTGTATAGCTCTCCGTTGTACTAGGCTCAAAAATACTGGTGCCAATAAGCATGCGTGTACCAATACCAACCTACCACATCGACAAGTGCCAAATCAGCAGATACGAGATTTATCCGGAACGGTATCCGAAATCGGTTGGTATCGGTCCGGTACCGGTAGATTCCGCTGAATGCAACCATGGTGCAATGTCAACAGCAAAAACGAATTTCTAAGATCGTCCGTTTCCTTAAACATGATGTTACCTATGAAAAGCCCGGCAGTCTCGGTTAACGCTCACAGAATACAGACCCTTTTAAACCATGGCGCACATCGAGCGCAAACAACAAGCGTGTTTTGAGAAGAGGTTATGTTCGTTATATTATGCAGATTTGTTTCAAAAGCGACTGATTTGTGAATGTCTCTGAAAATGAATATTGATCACATACCTACATTTGTTTATTAAGATGGGGTTCGAAAGAGTAAATAGGCATAATTATAAATATTATGCAACCAACTATACGGCATGCAGAGCCTCTCGCTAATAGATGGCGATGCAATGCAATTTTAAATACATTTGGGGAAGCTGACGATTTTACGTCGTCTGTTCACGTGACCTGTGCTTGAGTTGCGAGGCGCACTTTTTTGCGTATGGGGTCGAGCCAGGTACGGCAATAAAATGTTTGATACAATTGATACAATTTGGTATTTTGCTGATACAGGATTGTAGGTTTATGACAAAACAGACAAAATATTGTTTAGGAACAATACAACGTGATGGACTTGTTAGATTTCAATAAAATTTTAAAAAGAAATTGTAGGTATATTAAATATAGAAACAAACAATTTATATTAAATTATAATATTTATAATTAAATTATAATTAATTAATAAGCCGTTTACTGACAAAAGTAATAATAGGATTTATAACAATATCAACAATAACAATGAACAGTACCTAAAAGTTTATCTCAGCATATAAAACAAATATTTTTTGCGTAAGTTTGTCAGTAAATTTAAATAATCATTAAACTAAATCTGTTTCTGTGAAACAAACTCCGTCGTTTCTTTATTTTCCGAATCGACCTTGGTACTATACTCGTACATTTTGACTACTATTGGTTGCAAAAGTATTGAGCCCTATGTTTGAAGACTAGTAAACTCTGAAACGGCCGAACAACAAAAATTTAAATAAACTGTGTTATACTCCTGAATCATTTTATATATCAAGGTACCCGATTTTTTGGGGTTTATAATAATTATCTAATTTTTGATTTATTTATCACTTAAACCACATTCCTTAAAAAAATAAAATTTTTGTGCTTGTTACAGTTAGAATCACTTCTATAGATTGGTCTTTTTAGTTTCTTGATTTCTTATGTAATAAAGTCAGTAAGCGAACTTTTTATGGACGCGGATATCTCAGAAACGAACGGTAGCAGGACAACGCAGGTAAAAATCCGTATTTATTGTAATACTCATCCATTGATGTATAATATAATGGAAAACAGGTTTATCGACGGTAAGATATTAAAGGAGAAAGGTAATTTGTCGGGCAATTCCGTCACACGAAGAAGCAACCGTAGACACTTGGCACTTGGCTATACCGTACTGATGAGGACTAATAGTCCGAAACACGTGTCTACGGTTGCTTCTTCGTGTGACGGAATTGCCCGACAAATTACCTTTCTCGTATAATATAATAACATAAAAGTTATTTAGGAATTTTTAGGAATAAAAATAATAAAGGAAGTGAATTCTCGCAGAAATCTGCATACATTAATATGAACATTGGAAATAGTTAATACAAGATGGCGGTAGTTTTTAAGTTCAAAAACTACAGCCACGCCTGGCATTCGAACCCAGATATACGGATTGCCGGTCCGACGTTTTACCAATTAGACTAACGTGACCTATGACATTCAGTAGGTAATCCGTATATCTGGGTTCGAATCCCAGGCGTGGCTGTAGTTTTTGAACTTAAAAACTACCGCCATCTTGTATTAACTATTTCCAATGTTCATATTAATGTATGCAGATTTCTGCGAGAATTCACTTCCTTTATAATACAATCATGCATTCAATGCAATAACCTAGATAATACTTGACACATTACATCTGATAGGTGTCACAATCGAAACTGAAGTCGAAACTGAGTAGAAACTTCTACTCATATTCCTTTAAGTGACAAATAAACCTACTGAATGTCATAGGTCACGTTTGTCTAATTGGTAAAACGTCGGACCGGCAATCCGTATATCTGGGTTCGAATCCCAGGCGTGGCTGTAGTTTTTGAACTTAAAAACTACCGCCATCTTGTATTAACTATTTCCAATGTTCATAATAAAATAGTATATTATTATACAAGTTTTATAAGACGTCAAATTGGCGCACGAGTTATTTTGGGCACGACGAGCGTAGCGAGGAGTGCCCAAATGGAACGAGTGCGCCAATACGTCTTATAAAACGAGTGTAATATACTATTTTTTCTACTTTGCGTCATTAATTTTATAGAAATTTAGCAGTAGAGTACGTTCAATTACAATGTAGAGTATTTTTGCATTCAACAGGTGGTAGCATTGTATCTGTCAAATAATTTGAAATTTTCGTGTCAAGTGGAATTATATGCGGAATAATATTATTTACTTGAATATTTAAAATGGAAGATACTGAAATAAGCTGCACGCCACCAGAATTGAGGAAAGCGGCTGTGGAGGCAGTTAAAAACCTCCTGCCCAGTAAGTCGGAGGCGACTTATAAAAAGGAATATACAATTTTTAACCTATGGTGCGAGCAAAATTCGGTTCATAGCATTACAGAAAACGTCATGCTAGCATATTTTGACGAGCAGAGCAAAATGAAAAAAGCTCCTACTCTTTGGACGTATTACAGCATGCTACGTGCATGCTTAAATATTTATAAAAATATAGATATTTCGCAATTTACGCGATTGCAAGCATTTTTGAAAAGGCAGTCCAAAGGCTACCTACCTAAAAAATCGAAAATTTTAGAAGCAGCGCACATAAACCAATTTTTAAGTGGAGCAGAAGACTCAGTATATTTAGCGGTCAAAGTAAGATTCTTTTTAGTAACGCTCAAAATGAAATAAACATGGACACTACTTGCAACAGTTTTATTTAAAAAAAAAACAAAATAGTAAAATACAAATAATAAATAACAAAATACAATAAATAATACTTACTTTACCTTACTATTAGTTATATATAACACATGAACATAAATTATTTTTAAATAAATACAAAATACAATACATAATACTTACATTACCGACAATCATGATACGGTAACTGTACGTTTTGATTTTTAGATTGTTTTGATAATGGGATATGCAGGTGCGTGCCGACGGGACGAGTTAACAAGAATGTCTGTTGACGACATTGATTATAAAGATGATGCAATTATTATTGCTATTCCGCGCACAAAAACAGACACAGCTAGAAAATTTGTAATTACCGAGCCACTATGGATAGTGTTAATAAAAAAATATGCCAACCTTCGTCCGAATGGTATAAATACAAAACGTTTTTTCCTGACATATCGAAACGGACGTTGCATACAAAGCCCAATTGGAATTAATAAGATCGGCCAAATTCCAAAACTTATTGCAACTTATCTCAAACTACCTAATCCGGAGCTCTACACAGGACACTGTTTTAGACGGTCAAGTGCATCGGAATTGGCAAATCGTGGCGGGGACCTGGTTACGATCAAACGACATGGCGGGTGGAAGTCCTCGGCTGTGGCAGAAGGTTATATTGAAGATTCCCTAAGTAAAAAGAAACAGGTAGCTGATTTGCTACAACCAGTATCGCCACAGCCGAGTTCTTCTCGTTCTTTCACTCCTGCGAACGACGTTAATACTATAGAAGGTGATGCAACTTATAACAAAAATGTTGTTTGTGAAAGTTTGCCAGGACTATCGATTAATGCCAAAGATACCTGCAACATAAATATTAATATTTATAATAACTGTAATATAAATACTAATAGTGATTAAATTATTTATAGTTCTACCAGTTATTTTTCCCATTCAGCTAGTTTTTTGTACAAGTTTTTTTATAGAGTTGTTTTGTTAAGTTCTGTTTTTGTTCTTGTGCCAATATTAAACTATAAAAGCAAATTAGCAAGTTTTATTCTATTTTAACCTAAAAATTTGTATAAGTGATCGGCATCGGAAAGCTATCATGTTCATAATAGTGATCGCGATGAAAGAGGCTTTTTAGGCCATAACAAATTGTCTTATTTGCATAGTGAATGATTGAATTAATTGATTGAACTGTTTTACATCGCTCCAACAACTTTTGATATAATAAAGTCCGTTTTGAACGTACTGAACGGTTAATAAGTTGTCACACACACACATGCTATTGTGAAAGTTATCCTCATCACGTTTGTGCTTCACATCAGTCCTTCTTCAAATAAATGCTGTCCTTGTATTACTTCTGAAAAGCGAATATGATGTTTAGTTGACGAGAATAATGTATGATAACTTACCAGAGTCGCAAAACATCAACGAAAACGTCATGCTCGCGTATTTTGATGGATAGATCAAAACTAAGAAAGCCCCTACCCTTTGGCCATACTATAGCATGTTTAAATCTGTGTAAAACTATAGATATTTCGCCTTTTACGCGGTTCCAAGCAATTCAAATAAGGCATTTTGTGGTTATGTCTATTTGCGTTTGATATTTGGCATGTGATGTCAACTTACCAATCTTAGAAAAAAGTTACTAAAAACGGTATTACAATTTGCTAATTGTAACACCGAAAACAGTGTTACAATGTGTCCATTGTGAATGCAAAGTAGAAAAATAATGTTATCGATCCGGTGCGCAGGGTTGCCCTCGATGCTAGGCTTCGCCCGTAGATTTCAAACGATCAACTCTCAGGACCGTATTAAATATTTTTGTCATTTTCTCGTTCGGTTTTATTATTGAAAATAGCATACGTGTTTTTTCTTTATTTGTGGAATTGTATACATATTCTTTTTTGTGAATTATTATTTTCGGTAAATGTTTCAATTGCGACAAGTATTTGTTCTAAACTATGAACGAATTGTGCAGTTTCAGAAAAACCACCAACATTGGAACTATCGCGGCAACTTCTTTATCATAATATAAAATCGCTCTTCATTATCTGTACTGTTATCGTTGTAGCCTAATAATTCGTCATCATCATCATCTTAGTTAATTATAATTGTGTCTACAATTGAGTCAACAATATGATCTTTATCTATGTATTGGTTTTGATTTTCAAAAATTGTGCTGCAAATTGAAATGCAATATTGCCATATATCTCTTTTGAAACAGTGATTTGTTACATAAATTTAACATATCTTTAATTTAATAAGATTAATTCAATTGCAATGGCCTACAAGTAATCACAATAGTTTTACTTAATTGCTTCCGATTTATATAATTCCGTTAAAATCTAATAGTAGTACCTTCTCTTGATGGTGATTTTTTGACAGATTTGACAGCTGTACTTTAGTTATTTGAGAAAGAAGCTTCTGACAATGATAATTAATTGTTTTATCTACGTGTCCATCACAATCCCCATCATTATACGCGCCAATGATTACAATGACACTAGCGTTGTATAATAATCACAGTTCGTTCAAATAATGACCTCATTATTTGAACGAACTGTCATCATTATACAACGCTAGTGTCAAAGTCTGTCAAAACCTACGTGGATGTCAGTTATTTGACAGTTCGCCTCGCCATCATTGACAAATATATTTAAAATATTTTGCAAAAAAATGAATTTATGGGTCGTAGATAAACGTCGTATTTGACTCGCACATAACGGATATAAATCGCTCGCATGATTACAAGCTTGCCTACGGCTCGCGTGTAAACTTCATGCTCGCGATTTATATCCTTAATTATGTGCTCGTCAAATAATATACTATTACTTCCTTGGAATAATGTACCTCACCATTCTTGCTCAATACTTGCTAAACACGTAGGTATGCACGCAACGGAGTTACCCAAAAATTTTATTCAATGAATATTTATGTTTTTATGTTATCTTGATTTTACCCAAAATCATATTATTGGGACCTGACAAAAAAATATTTAGTTTTGTATTTTATTCGTTTATGCTACGTAATAATATTTGATTGCTGCTGTTGATTCAAAAGGCGTTAAAACAAAAAAAAAACATGCTTACAGCTCTTCGCTGTACACTGGCAATCATTAAACAAAGAATCCACCATTTCTAACATTCAATTTCAATGCTGGTTACATCATTAAATATATACGATGTTTGTTGTAATTGTAAGTACGGGCCTGGTGACTTGACCTCGACTTCCCAACCAGTTGATGACGGCGTTGAACGACACGACGTACTTGCGCGCTGTACCAAAATTGTATTGCACATTTATGTCGCTTTATAAAATTAATGAACATCTGAAATGTGTTTCTATTTCAATAGTCTAATTAAACAAAATTTTGCGATTGTTTTCGTACCAGTCTCGTTATCGTGCTAATACTCGTTGCTGAGATATCCGCTTCCATGAAAATCTTGTTTATAATCTTTATTGCAAAGAAAATTAGTAAAATACAAAAGCCAATCTGTAGACAAAATCTTGAGTTATACTCTGTGTAAATTTGACTTTTTTTTTGACAAGCGGTTTAGCAGGAAAAAATTTGGAAAGACGAAAGTTTATTAAAAAGTGCAAATTCTTTCTTCAGCCGACATACACAATTACATGAAACTACCTGGGTTATATTGCACACTGCGTTTTTTACAACCTTCTGCACATCTAAATTAGGCCTTGTTACAATACTAATTTGTAAATATGTATTCAAATATGTTATCCTATGTAACCGATACAACGCTCGGACAAGGAACGGAAAGTAGCTGAACTAATCAACGTGTTACCCGTATAGGTCAACAGATGGCCGCCCGTAAACAAGCGCTTTTATTTTCATAAGAATCTCAATTTCTGGGCACTAATTTCAATCAAACATGAAACCGGAATAGAATCAATGCGGCTCGGACTATTGAACGATACAACCATCTCGTCTCCATTCGCAAGAACAGCGACGTAATACGCTGTTAAAAATAGTTGAAAATGTCGGATTTTAATAATCTTTTACAACTGACTATTAAGGTATCTGGATTCAAAATATACTTGCTTCGTATATTTGAAGCTTTCTCAACAATAAAAAAATACCCGACTTAGTTCTGTCAAGTATACGGACGGATTCTTAGGAATATTGGCGATTATGTTTTAGCCTTTTCGCGATCAATTTAAACCCCACCTTAACAGGTATGTATGTACACAGTTTTTCTAGGTTTTATTTCTAATTAATGTTTGTTCAAACTGATCCTGATTATCCATTAGAACCACAGAACCATGACAGTTCACTGCAGTTTTGAGTCACCAGAAGGGAACAAGCAACCATCCAACGACAGCAGCTTGTACAATTTATACTAGAGACTGTCGGACTTTAGGAGAAATTTGAGTTGGCGGAGTGGGAGTATCTACCAAAATTGTCAGGAATTGGGGTTGACTTTTATAACCTTTGGCCCCAACTGCGTAGTTTAGTCTGTTTCCGAACCCGACTTTAATAGCTGGAACTGCCATGATTGAATTACGATTTAATTTTTTTGTGCCGTTTGCCTGCAACTATCATAGTCAAATTTAGTTGCAATCAACATTAACTAAATAGGAATTTTATGTAATAAATCATAATATATAGTTCTTCAGAATGCATTAAAGACGAATAATCACAAAAAAGCCTAGATGGTTCATGAAGAAATTATTAAATGTTTTGGAGCTGAGATACTTGACGCACAAACTGTGTAGCGTAGGGTTACCTATGAACCGATTTGTTTTGAACGAAGCGCCTAGGGCCCTAGTCGGCCTAGTCGACTGTACTTTTGCAAGTTTGTGCCGAAATAATGAATGATTGAACCGAGGAAGAATGGAATGCTAACTAAACCGGTGTTTTTACGCTGCCCGGACCACCCCAATCACAACTTCCAGAGTATTAAGGCACAGATAGCTGCAAAATACCGATGTTTTGATTTCTTATTTTTTTTGTGTTTTAGTTTTTTTATTGTAATATTGTAAGAGAAATGTTGTTTATTTTGTTTGTTTAGTTGGTTGGGTGGTTGGCTTGGATGAATTTGACTTAAATGCCTTTTTCTGTTGGAAAAAATAGTGGTTGATTGGCGGGATTTTACAATATTAAGAGGATTATAACTAGTGCTTATATTATATACTACTGCGAGTATATTGGACTCCCTCTACTGGGTCTGTTCCTGATTCCTACACCGTTACCGCATAAACATCATGGCGGACGTCTAGTAGTACTCTCCAAAATATGGAATAATTTCCTTATTTATGAACCGTCCGCACTTCTTTTCCTTTATTATGCGTCTTTAATGTATACCGAACAAGAATTTTTGGTTTTGTACTGAATGTTACAATTTACATAATATTGACTGGACCCGGCATGGTTGTCGGTATCTTCTCAAGCATTGTAAGTTTTTTTTTAGGATTTTAATCAGTTTATTATAAATAGTATAGAATTATTTATTTTTTTATGTATATACATATTTTAATTATTTTTAATTATACATTTTTTATTTTAAAGCTATTTTTAAAGAAAATTTAAGGAAAAAATTGTGATTTGAGTGAACCATGCTTTTTGTACCATTTACATTAAATCTGTCTGATAACCATTTCGACAGCTTCCATGTTTTCCAGAAGAGATAAGACTTCTAGTACCATTTACACCAGGACCGCACTACCATTGACTCACAAGCAACGTATGTCCATTCATAATTTATTTATGATGAACCATGCATTATAAGTTAAAGTTCATGCGGCCCTGAGTTAACTTTTTTTTGTCAGGGGAAAACTTTCAAAAGGCCCCGCTAAACAATAATAAAAACTCACTAAAAACCCCTCCATGTGTGACGTCACTGGCGTACGGTTTTAGTGAAAATTCTAGGGTTAAATTGACCGCTGCGTTCTCTGATAATTTGCTCTCGTACCTATAAAACTATTTTTTTTTTGTAAAAAGTTTGTAAACTTTGACATTTTTTGTCAAGTTTCCTTTTGATATTATCAAGACTAACTTTTTTGTTCAGCTCCCGCAATCTAATGTAAGTTCTTGTTCTTGCTAGGCATAGAACTACCTCAAATGGTATCTTTGTTATTAATTTTGAACTTGTTTTCTCTGCCAAACTTCTAAAAATCTTCTTTTCATTGCATAAAGAACTTCCATGCATCGTATAAAATTCACTCTCAAGCTTAAGTGCAGCGTTAAATAATGATTTATTAGGATATATCAGATTTCCTCTGGAAATAAACTGCAACCAGTCTGGTGCGCTATTTGTGTCCAATTTATGGGTTTGAATTCCCAGATCATACTTCTTTTTGAATTTATAAGCTACATAGCCTGCCACACATTTCAGAGCTTCCTTACTCACCTCATCTTTCACCTCAAAATTGTACAATAGGAGCAATGCTTGATCGTCTAAATCTTCCTCAAACAAATATTCAGGTTCGACAAAGGAATTTGGTACAATTTTACAATTTTCTTCCTCGATATTTACAACTGATTCTTCTGTTTCGCAAAGATTCGATAAGATACTTTCAGTTAAGCAAACACTTTCGGGGTGTATATTTTCAGGTGATTCAGAACGCACGTCCAACAAACACGATTCGCTATTTTCTAGTGTTTTTCTTTTCTGTGAAGATTTTAGCCAACTGCTTTCCCAAAATAAACCATCTAAGGCGGTACTTAAATTCTAGTGGAGACGGGTGGTCATTTGCACCACCCATTCCTCGTATATAAGCAAACCTAATTTTCTAATATGTCTGGGTTTATCCGTGATGTTAGAATGTATTGTACATTGTACTTGTCATGTAAGTAATCGTACATGTCTGCCAGCGATTTGTTGGTAACTAACATTCCTTTTTGAAATGTCCCTGGTGCTTTCCAACTCTCATTGAGCTAATCACACATGACACATTGTTTAGGAAAGCTTTCTGGGCTACTAAATCCAAACCAAAAGAACTTTTACCTGGACAATTTTCAATCATCACCTTAAACCTAGAGTTTAATAAATCAAACCAATCATTGATTACCTGGACGAATATTGCTGCCTCCATCCAATTGCTGTTTTTTTGCATGATTCTTTTTTCCCATAATATTCTATTGCTTTTGCTACTGAGTTTGAGAATACTTGAGCAGCTGGTCGTACGCGTTGTCGCATACTTCCCTTTAGGTGGAGGTGGTCCTAAGTTAGTTCCTGGCCATATGTTAGCTCTGTGTTTATAATGTAATTTGCCACAATGAATCCATTATCAATCAGATGACTTCGTGCCAACTTTAATAAATGTGGTACATCCGCATAGAAAAATATTTTTAGTGAACTGTCACTAGGGCGTGAAATAAAATTAGTTTTGTCATGTCCAATATTTAATTTTTTCTATAAATTTATATTTGCAGCGCCCATATCACTAACAATCGCAACAACGGTGAATCCTACTTCGTACAATCTGAATATTATATTGTTTAAAATGTCAGGCTTCATTGGCTGACCAAAATCATAATACACCGGTTGTTTCCAGTTGGATATTAGTCCACGGACCATAACCGTTTGGCATGTTTTATGTGGTCCCATTTTTTGTTCTGCTTTTTTGTCAATTTCCACGTTATTAGAAACATACACCTCGTCAAATGACAAAGCGCAGAGTTTATCAGTTTCAACAAAATCAGTAGCTTTTTTCTTCATTAAAGATAGAACACTCTTCAAAGTGCCTTGATTTGTATCAAATTTTTTTTTGAGTTTCTCAGAGTTGACATGCCTGGTAAAGGGTAGTTATGAGCCTTCAAATATCGATAAGCTTTTGGGCTGACACTTCGTAAGGAAATAGCGAACGCTATATCTTCTGGGGACCAATGCATATTTTTATTTTCTTTCACTGGATCTAGCAATTTTTTAATTGGCAAAGGTGTAAAAATTTTAGCTAGCGCACTTTCGTATCGCCGAGCTGTGGATTTTTCAGTTTCCTCACCTTTTTTCTTAAGCTCCGCATTCTCCCTTTCCAAGGCTTCTATCTTCTTCTTTAGCTTTTCTAGTTCTTGCTCATTTTCACTTGTCCTACTATAAAATATTGTGTTAGATAATATGTACGTATATACAATATGTCTGCTTTACTTTTTGTTCATGTTGTGTTGTGTTTCTTAGTAATATAAGTTTTTAGTTAGTTTTAAGTAATTTTTACTTCTTTACTTACTTCTTTATTCAATAGTAATTTTTAGTTTTATTTAAGTGTTTAGTTTTCTTTAGGGTTAAGTAGCTGTATGTTATTATGTGAACTTGAAAAAGAAATCATTGTGATTGCAAATATGGATTTTTTATTTTTATATATGTATTTTTTATTTTATATCTGTTGATTTTTTTTAATAAAGAACAGATTATATTATATTACTTTTATTATATAAAAATTTACTGAATGTTAATGAGTTAACTAGACTTGAGGTTTTAGTACGATGATACTAACTTTAGAAACAGTATTAATTACCTACCTTGTAATCTTATATTATATTTAATCGCTGTTAAGAGTTTGTGCAACCCGACATTAGATCGTGCATTAGACGAATTAAAGATTAGCTATTTGTTCTACAATTGGTATCAAATTTTTCATATTTCGGTTGTCATTATCTCTCATTTCCGTTAAATAAAAAAGTTTAGAACAAAACTTATTTGGTTTTAAAAGATCTACATACATTTTTTTCGGCAGACAAAAACAGTTACAGGATCAAACAACGATTTTTCTAATGCAAAAACGGCATTTGCACGTTACATTGTTCCAAATATCCGCCAATTACCGTAATTAAAATAGTAAATATAATAAAAATAATTGGTAAAAAACGTTCAAATAATAATTTTATGCGTTTAAAAGAAAATCACCCTATTGTACTGCTCTGTAACTCGGAAAGTGTTAGTGTGACAAAAATAATGCATGTAATTAGTAGCTTTTTCCTCCAGGTCGCAAATTTAGCATGTTTTTAAAGTCCCCACAAATCTACAAGCCTGCCAATATCCAAAACTCCCCATCCTTTTGTACTAAGAAAGTATCTAATGGCTTGACGAATATGTTTATGTGAACTCTTTCATTTTAAATTAGTAGAACACGTCTCAGGAGTCGTGGCATTCATTAATTTAACTCTTTTGAATGAATCTCACTGTATTGTGTTGTAATTTATGTGTAGGCATACGCTAATTTTCGTATTAGGAACCTATTTTGGAAAACGGCATTTTTTGGTTTGACAGCTTGATTCGAGTAGTTGTTAGTTGCAGATGTATCCATCGGCGCTGGCCTTTCCTTATGCTACTAAAGCCGGTAAATTAATAAACAGAATTGAATAAATGAATGCGTAACGATAATATCGACTTCCGCACAATATAAATCCCATTTAAAAGTTGTTTTTCGTAAATGGAGTTAATTTTGAATTATAAATTTATTGTTTTTAGTGCCTTTCCAACAAAGATGTAATTATTATTATATTATGTTTGATTTTTCATACCACATTTCTTTTGTCAAATTTTAAACGATGGTTTGTAAATCTTTTGGAGCTGAATAAAACTTATTATTATTATTCTTATAAACTTTGACCAATTTGTAAATCTCTCTACACAGGGCAACAAACATCTTGCAGCGCCTAATGTTTGGTACGTTGTGTCATGCTGCACCCAAGGTCGAGTCACTCTTGGCAGAGCGCTGAAAACATACTATATCTCCCTCAGATTTTAAGAAATAACCGATGTAGTCGATCCGTCTCAGCGCTCTGCTATTAGTGATTCAACTATTACCTTTGGAATGAATAAAACTCGATACACCCAATACAAATTACATTTATTGATTTCTTCCCAGTGACAATTTTACTTTATTTTATTTATTTTTTTTTAATTCAGCCGGTGTCTTCTCTGGCCATCCGTCTATCTGGATGATCCCGCCTCGCATTTCTTGTCAGCAACAACGGGAAACAAGCACCTAAACATTACAACATTACATTAGTAATAATCTTTATCCAATTATGAAATGGCCCATACTCTGGGGTATGAGCCATTAAGTGTGCCGAAACGGGTGCGTTCCGCGTCCTAAAAAGTTCAGCAAATTGGGTAAATGTACTTTGTACTAATTTTGCTTTTAAATTTGAGATTTGAAATAAAAATAAACTCTACAACTAGCTTAAGTAAGTTAACCGTTAACTTAGTTGATCACCAAGATCAACTCAAGGAACAGAGGAAAAAGCTTGAACAACAAGAAACAATTTTATATAGTGTAAAAAGTAAGTCGATAACACATGATTATTATTTTATTTCAATAATTGGTGTAATTTTAATTGCTTCGGCTATAATTCTGTTCATCATCATTTGCTTTCGTAAGAGTGCTAAATACATTTCTCTCAATATTCAGAAGTCAAGTGAGCAAACCGAAGGTGAAGTTCACATACCGTTGCAAAGACATTAAATTGTCAGGTTAGAGGTAAAAGTAACTAACATTTTGTTAATGTTTTTTAAACTTTTAGAATTTTTGCCAATAATTGTAGCCAAATGTTTATATATTTGTTACGATATTTATTAGCATTCAATTTTAAAGTATGCACCTCAATTCTGTAAACACGTGAACGATTCACCGGGAACTTCGGGCTTGCGTAGCATTACTCAAGTAACATCAATTGACATCATTCGTTCAAGTGACGTAATAATTCGTGATGTCAGTTAGTTTCTTTTACCGTTAAACTGACAAATATTAGTGTTAACTTAGAAATAATCTTTTGTAGGGTGAATGTTAATGATAATTTACAAATACAGCCTAAATCGTTAAGTAATTGTGAAATAGTCTAAGGTCTTGCATTTTCATCAACCTATAAAATAATGGTCCTGAATACTTCGTAAATGAGAAACTAATCAAAAAGAAACTGAATACTTCGTAAATGAGAAACTATTTCAGCACTGGTGAGGAGAACGTGTCACCTATATCTAATATTCAAGTGCTGCGCACACTTAGCAGTTAATCCCCTCATTTGATAGACTATAGGCCAACAAACCTGACAGATCCTTCAGATAGCTCATGAAGACTTATAGCTAGATGAAAATACTAGTCGTAAGAGAATTATTATATGTGAAAGAAAATCACAATAATAGTGAAATGATTTCAATGGAAGTTTGAGCGTTACTATTTGGAACGTAAAATTGACTTAGAAGTTATCAAAATAAACTTATTTTCTACAAACCTTTGTTGTTTTTCTTGATGTATAACCTGACATTGTAAGATATGTAAACAGAAGCTGTTATAACGGGCCCACATCGTTTGTTGTCTTTTTGTCATTGACAACCCTGCTCTATACAATTGGTCTTCATAATTAATTCTACTGTAAGAAATGAAACATAAATATACCATAATTTGTTATCTACAGTAATAAAATAAATCTTACGGTTGTTCTACTTCGTTCTATCTTCTGGATTATATATGTGTTCAATTTTTATGACTGATTTATTACTCGAAATGCTACGTTTTCTGTGATTGGATGTGAACATAATATGCATAAGAAGAATCTTTGTATGCATAGCCACGTTACTCTCTTTGGCAACCCACCAAAATTTGTAGTACAACGTCTTCAGTAGATACTATCTTTGCTGTAGTAAATAATAAAAAGGTCGCAATATTATTATATATACAAACAAAATTAGCCACATTAGGATACGCACCTGTTTTTCCGTTAACTTATTTCGTCTACAAGGTAATAGCTTCCAGTATTCTTAATTTTCGGAAATAATGTATGAACACGTATTCGATATCCAATCACTGATCAACAGGAATGTCAATGAATAAAATTAATTTCTTCGACGTTACTAGGTTAATAATAATAATTCTCGCCATCTTTGCTCTAATCGTAAACAAACCAAAACAACCCCTTTGCGCATGACGTGGGTGCGCGAGAGGTACCAAAACGTGTACCTCTAACGCTTTTACCTCCCTGCTTCTTCCATGCCTAGTTACGGATCAGTCTGTGGCAACTTCCTTCTCGCAGTGACGTCATGCGCAGAAATCAACGAATTTGAGACGCGATGTGAGCAGACCGTGTTTGACCGTGGTTGGGACCGTCTCGCGCGTCCTACACCCAACAACTCGCAGACATTCGGGCAGCTTTGTAACGTCGAAAATGTCATTCATAATTTTGTGGGCGAAGTTGCCGTTATGTTGCCACTGATTCACGTTGTTGTGATGTTACCGAATACAATTTAAAAAGCTGCCGGCTTATCCTCATCCGTTTAATTCTTAAATTAATATAAACTATACAGGGTCTCCCACGACGAGCTGCCATTAGAAGTATATGGAGAACCAAATGACATGACAGATTAAAAATTTGTGGACTTATATTGTTGGAGACGATCGTCTCAACTAAAATATTTTGAGTTTTCGGTTACTTCCGGTTATACCGGAAATGATGTCATCTTTTATATTTCAAATGGAACACCCTATATTTTATCGCATTTTTGAAATCTTCATTAAATTTTAATTCAATTTTATGTTACATTCCCTATACCTAACATGTGTCATTTTAGAGATATTAATTGTTTTCATTAAAAAATGACAGCTGCACGGTTACTTTCAATTACTTATAAACTATCCCCTTTGACAGTTGGAAAAAAGTAGTCCGGCGAAATTGTTGTGAAGGTAACGTATTATCGACACATCGGTAGAACTCTTCTAAAAGTTATACAGGGTGTTCAAATTATAAGATCAAAGTTGAATTCGAGAATAGTATTAAAAGTCGATCTTTTCAAATGGCAACCCTAACATATGAATACATTTCTCAATTCTATGGAAAATTTTAGATCAACTTTGTGTACAATGTCCTATACCTAAAATGTAAATGTACCTACTTAAATCGATTTTTAAACATCACAGTGGAAATTGCACATATTGCCAAATCTAGATTGCGTTGAAAACAACTGAACAAGTCGGAATAAACAAAACTTTTTAGTAAAACAAGTTTTTTTAGGTTATTTTTCATTATAATTGGTTTAGTATTCATAAAATTATAAGCCTACAATAAAACACAATATTAAAAATAAAAGAAAACGTTAAGAAAATTAACAAAAAAAAACGCTTAATTCTATTTCAGTAACTGTTCAAAAATGTTGCCGTTTTTCGCTAAACATGCTACTATTCCTTTTACCATATTATTGTTGGTGGCGTCCCTGATAGAGTTAGCACATAACTCATTGAAAGCAGCTGGAAGTCTATCTTTCATGTTCTCCTTATCAGTTATTGAGTCCTCCATTATTGGGTGGTTTCAAATGGACGGTGCTCCAGCGCAGATAACAGTTGCAGTAAGACGCTTGCTTAACGAGCGATATTCGGTGATCGGTGGAATCCGCTTAATGGGTCATACAAATATCCACCGCGCTCGCCCGACTTGACGCCAATGGATTTATTAATTTCGGGAGCTATTAAAGACGTAGTTTATGAGAACCCAATAATTGATTAGGAGAACAGATAGAGAAAGATAGAGTTCGAGCTGCTTTCAATGGGTTATGTGCTAACTCAATCAGGGACGCCACCAACAATAATGCGTTAATAGTATATTACATTACAAGAGCTGTAACTAGCATATTACGTGCGAGTGGAAAGTTAACATACGAGCCGCGAAGCGGCGAGTTTTGTTATTTTTCACGAGCACGTTATATGCGTGTACAGCTCGAGTATTGTACATAGTTTTACCTACGACCGACAATTTCAATAAATTGTATCAAAAATGTCAAAAAAATAAAGGTAAGGATATTTGACGGTTGACAATATTTGACGGTATTCGCGCGACATCTATTGCAACTACGGAGAACTTTGTCTGAAGTGTCGACCGAAAATTCCAATACAAATTCAACATAAATGTTCATTAGCATGCAATATATGTTACAGCTCGAGTATTGCACTTATCTACGACCGAAAATTTCAATAAATATAAATAGTATCAAAAATGACACATAATTAATCAAAATATTCGCGCGACATCTGTCATTATGACATTAGGTCGTGCGTAAAAAACACAAACGCACAGCCAAAAGCACACGGTTGTTATAAGCGATTTACGAGCGAAGCAGTCCGTGACGTAAGCGACGTTTACACATACGGTCGTAGGTAAAAAGAATTATAGCATCTTTAGCGGAAAACGGCAACGTTATTGAAGAGTTACTGAAATTGAATACAGCATTTTTTCTTAATTACCTTACGACTTGGTTTTATTTTTAATAGTGTGCTTTATTGTAGGCTTATAATTTTATAATTACTAAATTAATTATAATGAAAGTTACCTAGAAACTTGTTTAATAAAGTTGTGTTTTTCCAAATTGTTCAATTGCTTTCAAAAGCAATCTAGATTTGGCAATATGTGCAATTTCCACTGTGATGTTTAAAAATCGATTTAAGTAGGTACATTTACATTTTAGGTATAGGACATTGTACACAAAGTTGATCTAAAATTTTCCATAGAATTGAGAAATGTATTAATATGTTAGGGTTGCCATTTGAAAAAATCGACTTTTAGTACTATTCTCGAATTCAACTTTGATCTTATAATTTGAACACCCTGTATAACTTTTAGAAGAGTTCTATCGATGTGTCGATAATACGTTACCTTCACAACAATTTCGCCGGACAACTTTTTTCCAACTATCAAAGGGGATAATTTATAAGTAATTGAAAGTAACCGTGCAGCTGTCATTTTTTAATGAAAACAATTAATATCTCAAAAATGACACATGTTAGGTATAGGGAATGTAACATAAAAGTGAATTAAAATTTACTGAAGATTTAAAAAATGCGATAAAATACAGGGTGTTCCATTTGAAATATAAAAGATGACATCATTTCCGGTGTAACCGGAAGTAACCGAAAACTCAAAATATTTTAGTTGAGACGATCGTGTCCAACAATATAATCCCACAAATTTTTAATCGGTCTTTTCATTTGGTTCTCCATATACTTCTAATGGCAGCTCGTCGTGGGAGACCCTGTATATGTATAAACAACTAAACTCGAAGAAATCCCGTGGACTAAATAACTGATGCTTCAAATGTTGGGCAAATTACCGACAATGGGTCGAGCGAGACCAAACCCGAACGTTGGTCACTTGACATTGGTAGCGCGAGGCTCGAGCGTCGGCCACACGATGCAACAAACTACCAAACGTTCGACGTTGGAAGATGTTCACCGCATCGTCTGGCAGCGCCTCAACACAAAACTTTGGTGTATAGCGATATTTCTGGAGAAATGCACCTGAAGTTTGCGATTTCGGCAGACCGTCGCTCGCGCAACTATCTTTTCTCATTGGTAGATAGTTGGTTAAAAGTAGCGTGCAAATGCCGCTATCTACTAACGCTACTAGAGACAAATGTAAAAATAAGTTATTAGAGCGTACAAAACGTTGCAAAAAAAACTTGTTGCGTTTAATTTGGGATTCCAATGAATTTTGTTAATGTCTAATCCTTAATAGTATTTATGTACCAAGGGCATTACACGGATGTTTATGCCCCGAGGTTTATGACCGTTTAAAAGGCGAGAGCTTTTAAAATCGCCCGAGGGTATAACCATCAAGTAATGCCCGAGCTGCATACACAATTTTATGTCCTACAATGGTTTTGTTCCTCCGTTTGAATAATATTAATAAATATTTTGAAGTTATCAAGTTACATTCGTATATTAATGAGATACACTTCTCCATTCCACCGGACTCAATGTTAATAAATAAAAGACGTAAATACTTCCGATGTTACTTTTAATTTGTTCTTGTGGCTACATGTTTCGAGAACCCATATTCTCGTCTTCAGGCCGTGCTACGATAAATAGACAAAGTTTTAACAATTTGTATTACATACAGTTCGAACAGCATTAACATCGATAATTACCGTCAGTTGCTGTGCCGAAATTTAAAGGGGGCGTTATGTGGTCAGTTCTTGGGGGTTATGTGCAACATCGATGAATTATATCTTTATCGCAGGTCTAATTATCTATTCTAAAAATAATTTATACAAACAAACAAATAACATTGAGTTTACAAACATATTCAGGACATTACCTTAATCAAAATAACAATTAAACAATCTTATGCGTCTACTGGACGAGAAATGCATAACACGTTTTATAAAATATCAGGTTATGTGTACGCGTCAACTATAGCTTATAGCTAGAGTACACTAGTCGCCGGAAGATGGTGCTAAGGGCTCCGTATAGCGGGGTGTTTTCAAAAATCGCAGAAACATTCTATGAGGATTAATTTCAATTAGTTGATTTAACAGCAGGTCTGGTGCCTTCAGGTAGTGCTTTGTTATTTGAAGTTCTTCATATAAGTTCATCCTTTGTGACTTTCTCATATGGTGGAGCAATGTGAGATTGTCAATCAGGATTTTATGTTGCGTCTCCTGGATATGCTTGTAGACATAGGAATTGCGGTATTTGTTCTTTGAAACGAGCGCCTACTTGACGTCCTGTCTGTCCGATGTAGTGCATATTACATTATGGACAATTAATTTTATAAATGCCACTGCGTGCTAATCTTTCAATCGGTTTTCTATTATTTATAATTAGGTTACTTAACTTTTGGGGGGTTTAAATTAAATTTGAATGTTGTGCTTTTTTAAAATGTTTTGTAATAAATATGAAGTGTGTTCTTGATAATTACGTGAGATGTATCTGGTATTAATCTTAAAATGTGGATATAAATAATTTAATATATTCTTTTGGTGGACTCTATTGTAGATATTTTGCAAAAAGTGAGTGCTGTAACCGTTGTTTTTACCTATTTGATATATACTATAGATTTCTTTGTCATAATTATATTTGTTAAGGGGAAGTGTAGAAACTCGATTGAAAAAATAGCAGAACGCTGCTTGTTTATTGGATGTGGAGTCAAATGACCTGTAGGGTATGACAATGTCAGTGGTAGTGGGTTTTCTGAAAATTTGAAAATCTAGACCGTTGGAACTCAAATCTTTACTAATGGTAATGTCGAGAAATTGCAATTTGTTGTTCTGTTCCATTTCAAGAGTAAATTCCAACTTAAATAAAAAATAAATTCCCAGGTTATTAAGGATATTGTGAAGGGCTGATATTTGTGCCTTGTTCCCATCATATATAAAAATTGTCATGAACATATCGGCCATAAAAGAGAATGTTATTGGTTATAAATTCATACTTGCTTGAAAAATATCCTTTTCAATCTCACCAACATAAAACAGCCATCAAGCCAGAAATGGAAGAGCCCATGGGCAAGCCGTCATGCATTCTGTAGTACTTATCTTCGAAAATCATAAAATTTTGTTTAGTGACCAGACGCAAGCTGTCAATGAGATTACACACATCTAAGTAATCTACGTGGGGGAGCTGATGAAAATTGTCTACAAGGAAATTGTTAATTATTTTTATGGTGTCATCAATAGGGGTATTTGTGTATAAGTTCTTGATATCGAATGAAATTAATTTGCAATTTTTGTTAACTTTAATGTTTCTGATCTTGTCAATAAGGCTTTTGACATTCGTATCTACGGAGTTGAATAACAATACAACTAATTCGGAGATGAGTGACAATACAGACAATTAATTGTCAAACTTATAACCTTAATCGCCAATAGCTGTCATTGCCGAGTGACAGTACAGACAATTAATTGTCAAACTTATAACGTAATCGCGAATAATTGACATTGATGACTTAAAATTTACAGTTTGAATGACAAATATTTTTTTTCTACTTTGCGTTCGTTATGAACTCATAACGAAACCGCTTTCGGTGTCGTTATGAAAACACTAGATCACAACCTTTTAGTAACTTTTAGTTTTCCAAGATTTGTTGATGCCTGCCAGTGTCAAATAAGTCGCTTGCCTCAATCGCATGTCAATCATATGGGTAATAATAATAGTGTGATATGTGCTGGTAAACTTAATAAATGCAAGATAAGAGCAAACTTTAGTCAACTTTTCTTCGTTTCTGTGGAACCGAACATAGAAGTACATAACCACATTTGTTAACCTAAACACATGTATTCTGTCAACCATGGTAAGAAGTATACTTTAACACGAAAGTTACGAAGTTTCAGCTGATAATTCTCTTTTTCAGATATGTATACAAGAACCAGGAACGATCTATAGATTACAATTTATAATGTACCACTACCGATAGATAATTTAGATCACCTGGTTTACGAAAGTGTTAAATGTGCCGTTACCAAAACTGAAACAGATACTTTGTTGATTAGTCTTCTCAGCAATGTTTGTATGGACGGCAAAAGTTTGAGATATATATGTTTCGATAAAGGTTTAAACAAGGCCGTAGCAAAGTTTAATTTTATTACGAACTATTTTATTTTTTTTATGTAGGATTAATTTTGATTTGATTTTTGTTATATAGGATACATTTTGATTTTATTTTGTAATGTTACTTTTATTTATAGTTTGTTAACAGTGTAAAAACCTACTGTAACCGTGTTCGCTTATATAATTTAGCTAGATTAAATTAATAACACTTCAACTTTAGTTTTTATTATAGAAATGGTTAATTCTAATCGTAAGTACACTTAAAGATATAAAACAAATAAACTTTATTGTTTGTCTGCAGTAATTGTGCAGTTATTGTAAACATTGATATTTATGTGGCAGGTGTCCTTGGCGTTGATTGATATTCCCGGCAAACTTTGAGTAATAAGATTTTGAGTGTATGTTGTATCGCCTTCAACATTGTTAACATTTATATCATTGTCGATATGTGTATTATTAGAAACGTCGCTGGTAAGGGTAGAAGAGCTCGGCAGTGGCGATGCTGTTCGTAGCATTTTGGCTACTTCAATCTTTTTACTAGTCGAGTCTTCTATATATCCCTCCGCCACAGCCGAGGACTTCCACCCTCCATGACGTTTAATCATAAGCAAATCGCCCCCTCTATTTGCTAAATTAGTCACACTTGAACGTCTGAAGCAGTGTCCAGTATACTGCTCTGGATTCGGTAGCTTCAAATAAGTTGCAATTATCTTTGGCACTTGGCCCATCTTATTTATCCCAATTGGGCTGTTTATGCAGTGTCCATTTCGGTATGTTAAGAAGAACCGATTACTAGTTGTCCCAGCAGGGCGAAGATTCACATACTTTTGAACTAATGCAATCCACAGTTGATCAACAATCGCAAACGTTCTTGGAATGCCTGTTTTAGTTTGTGGAATGGAGATGATAATAGTTGCATCCTTATAGTTGATGTCGTTAACTGACATTTTTGTTAACTCCTCACGTCTGCAAGCACCTGCGTAACCCATTATTAATATGATCTAAAAACCAAATAATTTAAAAAAGATCATGATCATCGGTTACGTAAGGAATTTATTTTATTTTTAATTATTGTATTGTAATCAATTTATTTATTATTTGTATTTTTTTTTAATAAATCTATTTCGAATAGTGGTTGAATTTTAGCTTGAACAACTGTACGTACCTTGACCGCAAGATAATTTATATCATCCGCTTGATTAATAAAAGTATTTATATGGGCTGCTTCTAAAACTTTCGACTTTTTGGGTTGATAATTTTTAGATAGTCTTTTTAAAAATGTTTGAAGCCGAGCAAACTTTGAGATATCTATATTTTGGTATAGATTTAAGCAAGCCCGCAACATACTATAACACACCCACATTGTAGAAGGTCTTTTTGTTTTGCTTTTTTCGTTAATATATGCCAATACAACATTTTCTGTAATGTGTTGGACAGAATTCTTGCTGCACCATGCAGTAAAACCAGCATATTCTTTTTCATATACGGCTTTTGATTTAATTGGCAGCAAATTATTAATTACTTCCTCGGCGGCCTTTCTTACGTCGGGTGGCGTGGAACTAATTTCAATTTCGTCCATTTTTCACGTTTTTTCGACAACTACTATACAAACATAGACAATAACTACCATTCGTAAATTCGAATATTTGTATTTGAATTTATTTGACAGGTATCACGCTACCAACTGCTGAACATAAAAATACTCTAGATTTAAGACGACAACCGTAATTTTCGAAATTTATGTAAAATTAATGTCGCAAAGTAGAAAAAATAGTATATAACACTCGTTTTATAAGACGTATTGGCGCACTCGTTCCATTTGGGCACTCCTCGCTACGCTCGTCGTGCCCAAAACTTCTCGTGCGCCAATTTTTGTCTTATAAAACTTGTATTATAATATACTATTATATTTGACATATAACCATGGCCACCCTTAACGCCCGCGTGGGCGTTAAGAACCAGTTTTTGCCCCCATATCTAAGCTGTAAAGTGTCACTTTATGATCATGTCGGACATAAAGTATATAAACAACTACACGTACCGGTCGCAGACAATGTTTTACGCTAAAATGGTCTCTTAAGGCGCAATTCCACTGAGGCAACTTTTAGGGCAACATGTAGCAAGCGACAATGACGCATGCTACACACGACTTTCCATTGAAGCAATACGTGGCGGCAAGAAACATGCCCCTTTCCCGCATGCTACATGTTGCTCGTTGTTGCCTGGCTGCTTGCGTCACCTCTCGACAGGTTCAACGTGTGGAACGATGTCGCCGTTAATCCAACACTCAGCGGATCGATGCGGCTTGTATCCTGCGTCATGGAGTGGAGTAATGAGAAAACCACAGCATTTATTGATGATTATCATAATTCGCCAGAATTATGGAATAACAAAATTAGTGAATATAAGAACAATAGAATTTTGTGCGGTTAACAGCGTAGTGTAAAACTCAAACTATTATTTATTATTATTATAAACGCCATGAACGTTTAGAGGTGTGTAAGATAATTAAACTAAACTCGATGTAGTTAACGTTATAATAGTAATAATATACAATAATAGTCTACAATCTAGATATGCAATAATACAATCAACACTTCACTATTCGAATTGCAATTTAATACCGATCCCCTGTTTCCCCGTTAAGCCCGCCACTGACGGTACTGCGCCGCAGTACGATTTTGTTGGATGCAACGAAATTGGAATGAATCGATCCAAATTTGACCGTGTGTGGGCCCGACCGGTCAAGTTGAGTCTGCTTGACGTGCAGTTAAAAAATTTTAACTTTGCAGTACGACAAGTACGACGCGGTCGCTCGCATGCCCATATCGGACCGTGTGTCTCTCTGCGACTAAATTGTACAGCGGCGCAGTATCAGCTGATTCTAGTACAATACATGGGTGGAGGGTTTGTGGTGTTCATATCAGTACAGAAATCCGTACTCCTAAACAAATGTGGCCAGTATTGCCAAATCAGTAGATTTTTCCTTAGATCTGGTGTATCGATTGGTTTAGTGAAAATCTAGTGTCATAAGTTATAACTCAGTAATGTTCTGTTCTATACAATCTTTAATATTTCTATAACAAATATTTATTCTATACTACGTAATATATTATACCGCATTATAATAGGTGATTATAATGTTGGTAGATTTAGTAGAATTTCTGTAGAGCTAGTTGAGAAAACTAGATTTTAGTCGCTAGTAGAATTGTTAACAGACAGTCGTGTCGATTGTTGTTTAATTTATTGGTTAAGATTATACAGGGTTAGTCAAAATTATCGGAACACCTAAATAATTCTCCAACCATAATAAAATTACAAAAATAATCATACCAAAGTTATTTGGGTTTAAACAATCTCTCGTTTAAATATACTTTTTAATATACAGGATGTTCATTTTTATTTTTATAGATTTTCTATTATAAGATTTTTTGTAGGAAAATATTCTTAATTTGAAGTTTAGGAGTTTTTATTAATTGATTATAACTCAAAAATGATGCTTTTAAAAAATGTTCTGTCTAAAAAATATTCTTTGAATTAATCTTACAATAAGAAAAAGAAAACATACACGGTGATCTATTAGAAAAACAAAATGTTACCAAGTTTCTATACTAAGATGATACATTGAATTTATACATAGAAAAACTTATTTGGACGAAAGCTTATTTAACACAAAAAAAAACTTTTGTTTAAACAAAATAGAATTTTTTTTTTCAACACACTATCTGTAGCTGCAGCAAGCAATAAATCTTTTTCGCTGCCCGACATCTTTACTACACGCTGTCATGGCAGAAACTGCCGGGTTGGATCGTGTGTGGCCGCTCAACGTATACTGCGAAGTTGTACAACGCCGCAGTACAATTTTGTCGTACTGCGGCGCAGTACCGTCAGTGGCGGGCTTTAGGTGCATTTTTGTCTCCACCGCTTCTTTGTCATCATTCGTCAGGTAGCCCGGTCGGTGAATCACGACTAGTCGGAAACTCGTTGCCTCTCATGTTTCTTACATTATTAAGATTTTTTTAACACAAAATGCAATTTTATTGCATTTAAAGAAAATAAAAATGTTTTTGAAGAACCATTTTAATGCAGTAATATTAGATACCTAATTTAATCTCGGGATTCAAGAAAAAAGTGAAGATTGACATATCAAAACGCCTAAAATATTAACTTGATTTTAAAACCTTTTCCTCTGAAGCTTGCGCAACGTGTTACCTTAAAAGTAGAAAACCGATATTGTTGGATTAAAACGTAAGAGGTGTAAGTTAAACTCAAAATTTAAACTCGTTCGGCTAATAACTTTTGCATATTAAATTTGCGCAAGAAATTACCATTTTATGAACGTCACGCCAGTAGATTAGTAAATCCCAGAATAAATAAACCTGTGCCGGTTAAATAAAGTTACATTTTTTATTAACTAAGAAGAACGTGTAAGCTGAATTAAAATGAGCAACTTATCAAAACAGTTTTGATATTATCTAAAAGGGACGGCGTGTAAAATCAAACGCATAATAAATTAGCTGCGTAGGTCATATACATAAGTGATGCGTAGCTATCATTTTTTTTTATAGTAGGTGGGATTTTCTCAAGCACGTCCTCAAAATCTTCTTTACTCATTCGTCTAAAATTCTCAAATAAAGTTGCATCATCAATTAAGTACTTCTATAACTTATGCTGAGTTTCTTGAGTTCCAACATATAATTCTCTTCTCCACCACGTTCTTCGTTTCTTTTTACTGTTCAAAGCCATTAACAAATAAATGGCTGCCGCGATTGTTTGTAAAGACATAATGCAGAAAATTGAAATTGCTTAAATGGAATCGTTTTAAGATGCATGCTACAAGCATAAACGACAAAGTGCATGCGACGCGACGTGGGAAGCTTCCGCATGCGACAATGTAGAATTTTGTGACGCATTGTCGCACACCCTATAATCAGGCAACACTCGGAAACAAGTATGGTGCCACATGTCGTTCAGTGTTGCCTCAGTTGAATTGCGCCTTAATACATTTTAAGCTATTTACTGATTATTCCAAAAACATAATTCAATCCTTTCTTCTTTGGAGTACATTGTTGTTGTTAAATACAATTTTCAAATGAGGGTTCGATATTTATTGCGTGTAGCGTTGGTGCCTGTACGGTAGTTTTGCAGGAGAAAAAGTAATCGTCTATTTCAAAATGGAACATCCGGCCGACTTGCTATGTTCCGGGTTCAAACAGATTCCCTGTATAACGGTTGGACAGATATAACCTTTTGGAACAGGGAAATGAATAAATTAAAAGCACTCTTTTTTATATCACAAAATTGTATTTGTATACCATGAAATAGAAAAAAATAGGAAACTGCAGTAGGCTTAAGAGGCCCATAGATTGTAACATTGGCGTCTTACTTACGATTCATATATCACAGAGAAAAAATATTTTTAATATTTTTATTTATTATTTTTGTTCTTTAAAGGCGGGTATTTTCACATACCTGTTAGTCGTAATAGCTATGTGATAGATGTGTTATATTTGTTTCCCTGTTATACTCTGTTAGGGTATACGAGACTCATTTCACTCATTTAACGGGATAAAATCTAAAATCTATCGAAACCTTTGTAGTTGTATGAAAATACCAGCCCTAAGTAAACAGATAATTATTACAGATGACTTATAATAGTCTCATCGAGATAATCTTCTCTAGTTCCTTGTGGTAAATGTTTATCTATGTCTAAAATAAAACCTGGATTAATATTTCCGTCCAAGTCAGGTTTTATTTTACTCTTAACTAAATTGTTCATTCGTTGCCCACCGCTAAAATGTTGCGAAATTTCGTGTAAAGTTTTGCCCTCAGTTTCAGGTAAACAGATATATAATAAGGCACAACCAATTAATCCTACAACGGAATTGAACCAAAAAGTGCCGGGTAATGTTAAACCATCAACAAAATATAAAAACGTTTTATTGGCTAGAAAACCAAATATATACCCGACAGCACTCGAAATTCCAGAACCAGCTGCTCTAGCTTCATTGGAATATAACTCACCAGTCAAAACCCATGGTAGGATTCGTATACCCATATGTGAAAGAAATGCTGATAATATTAAGAACACTAAAGGTATCCAACTATACTGCTCGTAGAATTTAGAATTCTCTAAAGTTGAATTTATCAAATTAATAGTTGCATTATTTTGTGGAGCTACCATAAGATACTGAACATCAATTAAATAAACATAAGTAGCAACTATTACAAAACATATTGAACATCCAATCATAGAAACAAAGTTTAACATCCTTTTCCCTAATTTATGGATTAGACCAACAGAAAATATACAGCCAGCTAGTTCCGCAATTCCTAGACAAACCGTAGCTACATATTTGTCAATAGGAGCTTTAACACTAGCGAAAATCTGTACCGAAAACGTTTGAAGAGTTGACATGCCAGAAAAGTGGCCCAGGAAAAAAGCCAGGCTAACTATAGAAAACGGCCATATGAACCTAGTTTGAAAATACATTTTAAATCTATCAATTTTCTTTGTAAGTTTTCCGTCGTTGATGAAACGTTTCAAGTCCTGGAATTCGTGTTCAATATTTGCAACTTCAGTCCAACCTCTTAGCCACGCTATACTTTTTTTTGCTTCATCATCTCTATTTTTAATTATTAACCAATGCGGACTTTCCGGCACAAAAAATAGCAAAATAAGGGATACAATTGGAAAGGCGCAATTTGTCATTGCTGCAGTTCTCCAAGAAAGAAATGTCCCAAGGAGAAATTCTAACAAGATTCCTCCTATAACAGCTAAAGTGCTTGTAGATGCTAGCATTCCTCGAAGTTTTGGTTGACATATTTCAGCTACGTAAGTGATTACTGGAGCTTCTAGAAGACCTCCAGCCAAGCCAGTGATACATAGAGCCGCCAATATCTGAGTGGTGTCAGTTGAAAACCTTAATAACAGCCAAGCGAAGAGAAATGGGACATTGACAAGCTGCATTGTCCTCTTCCTTCCATAGAGTTGGGTTATCATTCCAGAGACCGTACATCCGATTGGTACACATATTAAGTTGATTGAACCTGAAAAATATATATAATATTAGGTGTTAATTCTTTGACGACAAACAATGTAATATATTATTGCAGTCCATATTCCATGCACTGTACTGTCGTGTTAAGGAGCAATTATACCGCACTAATTGTGGGAGCTATTTGCAAAAATCTATTCGGAAACTTACCACGTGTATATTTATTTTATTCATTAACAGTTGAGTACAGAACAGAACAAACCTAGATCTACTATACTACGAATTCCAGGAATCAAGTGTAGTTAAAGTAATAATAACACAAAGTTGAATAATTAAGCAATAACGATTACGGTGTTAGCAGAATCGTTGCAATCTAATAATCATAAACTTAAAGTAATTTTACTTACAAAAATAGGCGTGTAAAACAGAAAATCAAGGCGCGGTGGGCAGGGAGGAACATGAATGCCAATCATATTAAGTAATACAGGAGAGTCGCATCTATCATCTTATGGTAGAACAAAATATTGCTGCAAAATCGACGGTGACGGATTGTCAAAGGCTTAACTTAACAAATTACAAGCATGTTCGTAATCAATGTAATGATGGTGAGATGTATAGCATAAATATCTTACGATTTTTTTACTTTATCGTACGCAGTATTATAAAGTATTGTAATCGTGCCAAATAAAAAATTGAGATTTTAGCGGAAATAGGTCTTTTTGGGTTCCCTGAACATTTTTAACCAAGGTACAAAAAAATGTCTCTGTGTGTGTGTGTGTACCCGTTTTTTGTGGAGACGATTCCGGAGAAACTACTGAAGATATCGGGCCGAAAGTTCATATTTAGAAGTTTCATGACTAAACAGAGCTGAAAAGCGTTTGGTTCAAAAGGGTCCAAAGGAAATGGGTATTTACTCTTAGCATTTTGCAAATGAGCCGCCATTTCTGTAATTTCGTAAAAATAGATAAATAATAAATTAAAGTAGAGGAAATTTTGGATAATTTATGCCTATTATATTTTTTTGTAAAATTAATAGTTTAGCTGCACGAGTAATTTCTATTTGATCGAAATCGTGTCTGCATTAATAGTAGGTAGCCAGGATATTTTGAACTTTTGACAGACGCACGTACGCTATGTGAAACAATATTGGAACATCTTGGTGTTCAAAAGTCAATGTGTATTTCAAGTGCGGATAGCAATGTTGGTATGTTTTCGCGAATAAATGCAAGAAAGATTGTAAGACGGTATGTTAACCTTAAAACTTATTTGGAATATTAAGCATAATTCTTTATGATCTTTTGTAGTTAGCACTGAACACGTGGTAATACCTGAAAATATAGTATGCTAGAGGCCAATATAATATAGCAATCACCAGAATCAACAACCTTTTTACTTTATCATACGTAGTATGACAAAGTATACTAAACGTGGCGAAATTTCTTTTTTAGATTTTAGCGGAGATATGTCCTATTGGGTCCCCTAAATATTTTTGAGCCGCTATTTCTGGAATTTCGTCGAAATAGTTAAATAATAAATTAATGTAGAGGAAATTCTGAATAATTTATGACTATGACAAATAAATAGTTTAGCCGCATGAGCAAATTCTATTTCATTAAGATCGCTCGTACTGCATTAAAACACTACTATAGTATTAAAACTAGTTAGCCAGGATTTGTCAAATATTGTGATTCTAATGACAGTACGTAGTGTCAAATGCTGATGCTTTGACATTACATACTGTAAATATAATCAAAATATCTGTCTAACAGCATTGCATTTGGAATAATTTAGTATTGTGACGATCTTAACAGCCGCGAAAACGCCAGATGTTCTAGGTTATTCTCGAAAGAACTCGTTCCGGAGTGTTCCATCGAGGCAGCGAAGCGCAAGTAGCGGCCGCTCTGGGCAAACGTAGAAAACTCGCGAAGCTTCCCGCACGATCGATACTGATATATAAGGAATGCGCTCGTCGCGAGAGGCCAGTATTATTCAGAGTGCAGTCGGAGCGCGGGCGCGATTATTGATCGACATAAATAGTTCGAAATAAATACAGTGAAGATAAATTTATAGTAGCTTTAAGTGACAGTTAGTTTTTAGTGTTCGTGTTTATAATTAGTTAATAAGACTGTAATAGTGTTAAATAAATTAAGTGACTATTTTAATATACCGAGTGTTTTAATTCACACCTTAACGAACGAAAAACGCTACATTGGTGTCAGGTGTCGGGTGTGAATTAGACATTAGTGAAAATAAAATTTAAGTGAAATAAATCGGACTAATTAGCGTGCGTGAAAATGGCGAAACTAGCGGACTTAAAAGTTAGTGAGCTGAAAAAGGAGCTGGAGGAAAGGGACTGCGATACGACGGGGAAGAAAGCGGACTTACAGGAGCGGCTTCGTAAAGCATTAATTGAAGAAGGCAATGACCCGGACAACTTTGTTTTTGCTAGTGCAAGTGATATCAGCCAAATGCTGCAGGGTTTGGAGGCCGACCTGGCTAAAGTGTTAAAAAATTCCGCCGACCTGGAGGCTAAATTGCTAGAAAATTCCGCCAACCTAGAGGCTAAATTGCTAGAAAATTCCGCCGACCTGGAGGTTAAAGTGTGCGAGCTTGGGGAAAAGCTAGAAGAGAATTCTGCCAAACTGGAAAAAAAGATGTTAGAAAACAAAGCCAACCTAAAAAGGGAATTACACGAAGAAATTTTAACAAAATCTTCTACACTGGAAGAGCGAATTCTTTTGATGGAAGGCAGGATCCAGGAAGTTCAGAACAAAATCACAACGTTGGACGTCAACACCTTCGAGGAGTTGCCCTATCAACCTTCAGCAATGGACAACAAGAGCAAAGTTAGTGGCAATCCGGAATCCGTTGGGCTGATGCGCCTCAAACCACCGCAATTTGATGGTTCAACGTCGTGGAATGTTTATCAGCGTCAGTTTGAAGCGGCTGCAAAAGCGAACGGTTGGTCATCCAGGGAGAAGGCGACCGCCCTTACGTTGGCCTTGAGAGGAGATGCTGCTGCTATCTTGCAAAGAATGTCCCCGGAAGAGCAAGAAGTCTACGACCACCTGGTGAGACACTTGGAGACGCGTTATGGCCAGTCACACCTGGAACATGTCTACCACACTCAATTGAAAAATCGGTGCCAGAAGTCAGGGGAGCCCCTACAGGAATTTGAGGCAGATATTGCACGTCTGGTTCGACTAGCATATCCAGATGCCCAGGAAAAGATCATGGAACGTTTGGCGGTTCAAGCATTCCTGGACGGACTCCGTGATGGTGAAATGAAGCAAGCCTTACTACTAGCACATCCACCTAAGCTAGTTGATGCACTAACACGGGCCCTTGAATTCGAAGCTGCCAAGAACACGAACAAAGGTCAAGCTCGTGTGCGACAAGTGATTCCAGGAGAGGACGATTTCGAAGAGTCAGTCAAACGGATCGTCAGGGAGATCAATAGAGAACGTAGCCGCCAGGACCGGAAGTTGGAGTGCTGGAAATGTGGCAAGGCAGGCCACATAAGAAGACGCTGTCCAGAAGGCGTCAGTCCCACTTCCGCCAATCCGGAAAACTAAAAAAGGTCGATGCGAGGGGGCAAACGTCGACCTGTATTCAGCAAGCCCCAGCAAATACCGCCCAGGTCTCCTCACTGCAACACCATGCCAACAGTGTTTTCGTCGACGCGTGCGTGGATGGAACCCTCCGCACTGTGCTGCTGGATACAGGTGCGACGAAGACAATCATAAGGCCCGACATAATAAAACCTGCAGCTAAGGTTCGGCAATCAAAATGGCGTCTACGCACAGCAACGGGAGATCAAGCAAAAGTGCATGGTGAAACAAACGTCATGTTTACCATCGGGAAAGCCACGTTTGACCATCCTGTGATAGTGGCTGAGATTGAGGATGAGGTGATCATCGGGACAGACATAATGGACACCAAGGGCTTCGAGTTAAGCTTTAGGCGGGGAGTTCTGCGGGTAGACGACGAGGAAGTTGTTTTACATCGAGAAAAGAATTTAAGTGTTCAGGTCCTACTCCCGGAGGAGACACTGATACCAGAACGGAGCGAGATTGTTTTGGACGGCTGCATTGATGGCAAGACCACAGATGGTGAGATAGTCATGTTCGAACCCGTAATGCATGACGAGGCTGTTGGTCGAGGAATAGCGGTCGGAAAGGCCCTTGTGCGGGCTGGCAGGAGTATTCCTGTGAGGATAATGAACGTCAATAACTATCCTGTTTATTAAAGGAGGGCACGGAGTTAGGACACTGCTCTGGAGTTTCAGCGATACTGCGACAGGTTACGGCCGTGGAATCCAGCCGGGAAGCCATTCCAAAGGAATTAGAAGTACTGGTATCGACGTCAGGCACCGGTCTAAGGCCAGACCAAAGAAGGAGGCTGAGACATTTGGTCCATAAGTATCGAGATATTTTTGATACTGGGAAGAAAGGGAGGACAAATATAATCCAGCATAAAATCAATACGGAAAATGCTCGTCCCATTCGGCAGACAGCTAGAAGGCTACCGCTGGCTAAGAGAGAGGAGGCTGACAAGATTATTGAGAGTATGGTCGAGGAAGGAATCATAGAACCATCCAGCAGTCCATGGTCTTCACCGGTGGTACTGGTAAAGAAGAAAGACGGCTCGACCAGATTCTGCGTTGACTACCGGCTGCTTAATAATGTGACCAAAAAGGACAGCTATCCTCTTCCTCGCATCGATGACACTTTGGACACCCTGGCCGGATCGAAGATCTTTTCCACGCTGGATTTGAAGAGCGGGTACTGGCAAGTTGAATTGGCCCCCGAAGATAGAGAAAAGACAGCTTTCACGGTGGGTGCTGGATTATGGCAATTTAACGTGATGCCATTTGGACTGTGCAATGCTCCTGCTACTTTCGAACGACTGATGGAAACGATTTTAAGAGGACTATCCTGGAAGACATGTCTGGTCTATCTTGACGACATTATTGTAGTAGGAAAATCGTTTGAAGACCACATGCGAAACCTAGAAGAAGTGTTCCTGAGGCTACGAGGTTCAGCACTGAAGTTGAGCCCAAAGAAATGTCATCTATTTCAAAGAGCTGTGCAGTACCTGGGTCACGTTGTTTCCAGTCAAGGAGTGGCGGTTGACAAGGCAAAGATCCAGACTGTCAAAGATTGGCCAGTTCCCAATGACAAACATGAGCTGCGCAGCTTCTTGGGATTATGCACATACTACCGACGCTATGTGAATGGATTTGCCAACATCGCAAAACCATTAACCAGGCTCACCGAAGGAGAACGAAAATTCCAGTGGTCCCAGGAATGTCAAGAAGCTTTCGATCACCTAAAAGGGGCTCTGATAAGCGCACCTATCTTGAGCTATCCCCTACCTGAAGGAAAATTTGTACTGGACACCGACGCTAGCAATGTGGGCATAGGAGCCGTGCTGTCCCAAATTCAGGATGGGCAAGAAGAAAAAGTCATAGGCTATTTTAGTAAGACGTTGTCCAAGCCAGAGCGTAACTACTGCGTCACCCGCCAAGAGTTGCTAGCTGTTGTGAAAGCGATGGAGCACTTTTACAAGTACCTCTACGGAAGGAAGTTCCTGCTACGAACAGACCATGCAGCTTTAAAATGGCTCCTTCAGTTTAAAAGTCCAGAGGGACAAGTGGCAAGATGGATAGAGAGGCTACAGGAGTTTGACTTCGACACCGAGCACCGAGCAGGGAGAATCCATGGAAATGCAGATGCCCTATCAAGAAGACCGTGTCCACGGGACTGCAAGCCTTGCCAGCGGGCAGAGGAAAAAGACGCTGACTTGTTACGAACCACCATAGTCGACGATACTTGGCAAAATAGAGATCTTATAAAAGACCAAGAGGAAGATCCCGATATCCAGATAGTCCTAAACTGGATGAAAGAGGAGAAGAAGCCAACCTGGGGAGAAGTTGCCAAGTATCCTCCTAACATCAAGTCGTATTGGGCACAATGGGACTCCCTAATTCTGGAAGATGGACTCCTGCGGCGGAAAATAATTGACCACGACGGCCAAGAGGAAAGAAGGCAAATTGTTGTGCCCAAATGTCGGATTGCGGAATTGCTAGAAGAACTCCATGCTGGTGTGTCAGGAGGACATCTCGGAGTGACAAAGACGCTGGGAAGGGTGAGGGAAAGATTTTACTGGGTCAATAGCAAGGAAGACGTAAGGGACTGGTGCAGAAAATGCGTTGTATGTGCGGCAAGTAATGGGCCGCAGAGAAAGCAGAAGGCTTTGATGCGCCAGTACAACGTGGGAAGTCCCTTTGAAAGGATTGCTATTGACGTAGCCGGCCCGTTTCCCGAATCCGAAGCAGGAAATAAGTACATCGTGGTCGTGATGGACTACTTCAGCAAATGGGTTGAGGCATACGCTCTACCAAACCAGGAAGCCTCAACAATTGCCAACGCCTTGGTGAAAGAATGGATTTGCCGATTTGGCGTACCTTTGGAGCTACATTCGGACCAAGGGCGAAATTTTGAATCCAGTTTGTTCCAGAACATCTGTAAGACGCTCGGAATCAAGAAAACAAGAACTACTGCGTTACACCCGCAGTCAGATGGAATGGTGGAGCGCATGAATAGAACCATTAATCGGTATTTGGCCAAAGTGGTCTCCGACCATCAAAGAGACTGGGATGGCTTTCTTCATTTGTTCCTCCTGGCTTATCGATCGGCCGTCCACGAAAGCACGGGAGAATCTCCGGCTCGGATAGTTATGGGAAGAGAACTCCGTCTCCCATGCGATCTGAAGTTTGGTTGCCCGCCAGGAACTGATGTCGCCGGGGAGGACTACGTCAGTGAACTGCGAAGTAGAATGGATGCCATTCATAGCCAAGTTCGCATTTCCATTCAAGATGCCAGTACCCGGATGAAGGACACATACGATGTCAATGCCAAGGACCACAGGTACAATGCCGGTGATATGGTTTGGCTCTACGACCCTAAGAGACGAAAGGGACTGTCACCAAAACTTCAAAGATCCTGGGATGGCCCATACAAAGTTCTGGAAGTTATCAACGACGTCCTTTACCGGATACAAAAGCCACCGCGGGGTAAAGCTCGAGTCATTCACTTCAACCGACTGGCTCCTTACTACGGAGACCACGAAGACGCGGAGCTGCGGCAAATCCAACCAGAGCCGGATTTGACATTCGACGAATTCATGACCCGTCATTCTAATGGTCAAAAGAGTCGGTTCGGTGTGACTTGTGAAGTGCAGCGGGACCTGTTTACTGCTCCAGCTGGGTACGCACTGGCACATTGTGTGGCTAAGGACTTGCAAATGTCTAGAGGGATAGCCAAGGTTTTCCGCGGGAAGTTTGGAAATATTCCAGAGCTGCGTCGGTCTAATCCCAGAGTCGGACAAGCACTCAAGGCAACCGACGAAAAGACCGGCAGAAAGATCTTCCACTTGGTTACCAAAGAGACGTCCGGTCAGAAGCCAACCTATAGGGATGTTTGGGACACTTTGTGTTCTCTAAAGGAAGAATTACTAGCCGAGGACTTGAGAAGCCTGGCAATCCCCAAGCTGGCATGCGGACTCGATGGCTTGGACTGGAGGATGATTCGCAGCATGTTGGAAGTACTCTTCAGGTTGACGGGCGTACAAATTCTGGTGTGCTGTTATAGCCCTCAACGTCGTCCCCTGGAGAGAACCGTGGACTGTTACTTCCACAAGAGGTCCTGTTGCAAGAAGGGAGCTTTCTGCCGATATCGACATCCACCATCTTTGGAATCATTTCGGGACGAAACGAGCTTAGGAGGGGTGCAGTGTGACGATCTTAACAGCCGCGAAAACGCCAGATGTTCTAGGTTATTCTCGAAAGAACTCGTTCCGGAGTGTTCCATCGAGGCAGCGAAGCGCAAGTAGCGGCCGCTCTGGGCAAACGTAGAAAACTCGCGAAGCTTCCCGCACGATCGATACTGATATATAAGGAATGCGCTCGTCGCGAGAGGCCAGTATTATTCAGAGTGCAGTCGGAGCTCGGGCGCGATTATTGATCGACATAAATAGTTCGAAATAAATACAGTGAAGATAAATTTATAGTAGCTTTAAGTGACAGTTAGTTTTTAGTGTTCGTGTTTATAATTAGTTAATAAGACTGTAATAGTGTTAAATAAATTAAGTGACTATTTTAATATACCGAGTGTTTTAATTCACACCTTAACGAACGAAAAACGCTACAGTATCATACCAGTAATTAATGTAAAACTGCTGCAGTCTGTCGAGATCGCCCTGAATCCTCCAGCAGTACAGAGGAGAGGATATGCGGAGAAATAATTTAAAATCATCTTCGTACATAAGATACAGGGCATGTTCAATTGTCCTAAAGATATTGTGACGATCTTAACAGCCGCGAAAACGCCAGAAGTTCTAGGTCATTCTCGAAAGAACTCATTCCGGAGTGTTCCATCGAGGCAGCGAAGCGCAAGTAGCGACCGCTCTGGGCGAACGTAGAAAACTCGGGAACATTCCCGAGTATCGATCGATAGGCATATATAACGAATGCGCTCGACCGCTAGAAGACAGAGTTATTCGGAGTGCAGTCGGAGCGTAGCCGCGATTATTGATCGACATAAATAGTTCGAAATAAATACAGTGAAGATAAATGTTTATAGTAGCCTTAAGTGACAGTTTGTGCTTAGTGTTCGTGTTTAATAATTAGTTAATAAGACTGTAATAGTTGTTAAATAAATTAGTTGACTATTTTAATATACCGAGTGTTTTAATTCACACCTTAACGAACGAAAAACGCTACATTGGTGTCAGGTGTGGGGTATGAATTGGACATTAGTGAAAATAAAATTGAACTGAATTAAATCGGACTAATTAGCGTGCGTGAAAATGGCGAAACTAACGGACTTAAAGGTTAGTGAGCTGAAGAAGGAGCTGGAGGAAAGGGACTGCGATACGACGGGGAAGAAAGCGGACTTGCAGGAGCGGTTTCGTAAAGCATTAATTGAAGAAGGCAATGACCCGGACAACTTTGTTTTTGCTAGTGCAAGTGATATCGGCCAAATGCTGCAATGTTTGGAGGCCAATCAGGCCAAGTTGCTAGAAAATTCCGCCGACCTGGAGGCCAAGTTGCTAGAAAATTCCGCCGACCTGGAGGCTAAATTGCTAGAAAATTCCGCCAACCTAGAGGCTAAATTGCTAGAAAATTCCGCCGACCTGGAGGCTAAATTGCTAGAAAATTCCGAACTTATTACCAGTTTAAAAAGCGAGCTTGGGGAAAAGCTAGAAGAGAATTCTGCCAAGTTGGAAGAAAAAATATCAAACGTAAAAAGGGAATTACACGAAGAAATTTTAACAAAATCTTCTACACTGGAAGAGCGAATTCTTTTGATTTTGGAAGGCAAGATCCAGGAAGTTCAGAACAAAATCACAACGTTGGACGTCAACACCTTCGAGGAGTTGCCCTATCAACCTTCAGCAATGGACAACAAGAGCAAAGTTAGTGGCAATCAGGAATCCGTTGGGCTGATGCGCCTCAAACCACCGCAATTTGATGGTTCAACGTCGTGGAATGTTTATCAGCGTCAGTTTGAAGCGGCTGCAAAAGCGAACGGTTGGTCATCCAGGGAGAAGGCGACCGCCCTTACGTTGGCCTTGAGAGGAGATGCTGCTGCTATCTTGCAAAGAATGTCCCCGGAAGAGCAAGAAGTCTACGACCACCTGGTGAGACACTTGGAGACGCGTTATGGCCAGTCACACCTGGAACATGTCTACCACACTCAGTTGAAAAGTCGGTGCCAGAAGTCAGGGGAGCCCTTACAGGAATTTCAGGCAGATATTGCACGTCTGGTTCGACTGGCATATCCAGATGCCCAGGAAAAGATCATGGAACGTTTGGCGGTTCAAGCATTCCTGGACGGACTCCGTGATGGTGAAATGAAGCAAGCCTTACCACTAGCACATCCACCTAAGCTAGTTGATGCACTAACCCGGGCCCTTGAATTCGAAGCTGCCAAGAACACGAACAAAGGTCAAGCTCGTGTCCGATAAGTGATTCCAGGAGAGGACGACTTCGAAGAGTCAGTCAAACGGATCGTCAGGGAGATCAATAGAGAACGTAGCCGCCAGGACCGGAAGTTGGAGTGCTGGAAATGTGGTAAGGCAGGCCACATAAGAAGACGCTGTCCAGAAGGCGTCAGTCCCACTTCCGCCAATCCGGAAAACTAAAAAAGGTCCATGCGATGGTGTTTTCGTCGTTTTCAGTGTTTTCGTCGACGCGTGTGTGGATGGAACCCTCCGCACTGTGCTGCTGGATACAGGTGCAACGAAGACAATCATAAGGTCCGACATAATAAAACCTGCAGCTAAGGTTCGGCAATCAAAATGGCGTCTACGAACAGCAACGGCAGATCAAGCAAAAGTGCATGGTGAAACAAACGTCATGTTTACCATCGGGAAAGCCACGTTTGACGATCCTGTGATAGTAGCTGAGATTGAGGATGAGGTGATCATCGGGACGGACACAATGGACACCAAGGGCTTCGAGTTAAGCTTTAGGCAGGGAGTTCTGCGGGTAGATGACGAGGAAGTTGTTTTACATCGGGAAAAGAATTTAAGCGTTCAGGTCCTACTCCCGGAGGAGACACTGATACCAGAACGGAGCGAGATTGTTTTGGATGGATGCATTGATGGCAAGACCACAGATGGTGAGATAGTCATGTTCGAACCCGTAATGCATGACGAGGCTGTTGGCCGAGGAATAGCGGTCGGAAAGGCCCTTGTGCGGGCTGGCAGGAGTATTCCTGTGAGGATAATGAACGTCAATCATTATCCTGTGTTATTAAAGGAGGGCACGGAGTTAGGACACTGCTCTGGAGTTTCAGCGATACTGCGACAGGTTGCGGCCGTGGAAACCAGCCGGGAAGCCATTCCAGAAGAATTAGAAGTGCTGGTATCGTCGTCAGGCACCGGTCTAAGACCAGACCAAAAAAGGAGGCTGAGACATTTGGTCTATAAGTATCGAGATGTTTTTGATACTGGGAAGAAGGGAAGGACCAATATAATCCAGCATAAAATTAATACGGAAAATGCTCGTCCCATTCGGCAGACAGCTAGAAGATTACCGCTGGCTAAGAGAGAGGAGGCTGACAAAATTGTTGAGAGTATGGTCGAGGAAGGAATCATAGAACCATCCAGCAGTCCATGGTCTTCACCGGTGGTACTGGTAAAGAAGAAAGACGGCTCGACCAGATTCTGCGTTGACTACCGGCTGCTTAATACTGTGACCAAAAAGGACAGCTATCCACTTCCTCGCATCGATGACACTTTGGACACCCTGGCCGGATCGAAGATATTTTCCACGCTGGATTTGAAGAGCGGGTACTGGCAAGTTGAATTGGCCCCCGAAGATCGGGAAAAGACAGCTTTCACGGTGGGTGCTGGATTATGGCAATTTAACGTGATGCCATTTGGACTGTGCAATGCTCCTGCTACTTTCGAACGACTGATGGAAACGATTTTAAGAGGACTGTCCTGGAAGACATGTCTGGTCTATCTTGACGACATTATTGTAGTAGGAAAATCGTTTGAAGACCACCTGCGAAACCTAGAAGAAGTGTTCCTGAGGCTACGAGGTTCAGCACTGAAGTTGAGCCCAAAGAAATGTCATCTATTTCAGAGAGCTGTGCAGTACCTGGGTCACGTTGTTTCCAGTCAAGGAGTGGCGGTTGACAAGGCAAAGATCCAGACTCTCAAAGATTGGCCAGTTCCCAATGACAAGCATGAGCTGCGCAGCTTCTTGGGATTATCCACATACTACCGACGCTATGTGAAGGGATTTGCCAACATCGCAAAACCATTAACCAGGCTCACCGAAGGAGAACGAAAATTCCAGTGGTCCCAGGAATGTCAAGAAGCTTTCGATCACCTAAAAGAGGCTCTGACAAACGCACCTATCTTGAGCTATCCCCTACCTGAAGGAAAATTTATACTAGACACAGACGCTAGCAACGTGGGCATAGGAGCCGTGCTGTCCCAAATTCAGGATGGACAAGAAGAAAAAGTCATTGGCTATTTTAGTAAAACGTTGTCCAGGCCAGAGCGTAACTACTGCGTCACCCGCCGAGAGTTGCTAGCTGTTGTGAAAGCGATGGAGCACTTTTACAAGTACCTCTACGGAAGGAAGTTCCTGCTACGAACAGACCATGCAGCTTTAAAATGGCTCCTTCAGTTTAAAAATCCAGAGGGACAAGTGGCAAGATGGATAGAGAGGCTACAGGAGTTTGACTTCGACACCGAACACCGAGCAGGGAGAATCCATGGAAATGCAGATGCCCTATCAAGAAGACCCTGTCCACAGGAGTGCAAGCATTGCCAGCGGGCAGAGAAAACAGATGTTGATTTGTTACGAACTATCATAATCGACGATACTTGGCAAAATAGAGATCTTATAAAAGACCAAGAGGAAGATCCCGATATCCAGATAGTCCTAAACTGGATGAAAGAAGAGATGAAAGAAGCCAACCTGGGGAGAAGTTGCCAAGTATGCTCCTAACATCAAGTCGTATTGGGCACAATGGGACTCCCTAATTCTGGAAGATGGACTCCTGCGGCGGAAAATAATTGACCACGACGGCAAAGAGGAAAGAAGGCAAATTGTTGTGCCCAAATGTAGAATTGCGGAATTGCTAAAAGAACTCCATGCCGGTGTGTCAGGAGGACATCTCGGAGTGACAAAGACACTGGGAAAGGTGAGGGAAAGATTTTACTGGGTCAATAGCAAGGAAGACGTAAGGGACTGGTGCAGAAAATGCGTTGTATGTGCGGCAAGTAATGGGCCGCAGAGAAAGCAGAAGGCTTTGATGCGCCAGTAAAACGTGGGAAGTCCCTTTGAAAGGATTGCTATTGACGTAGCCGGCCCGTTTCCCGAATCCGAAGCAGGAAATAAGTACATCGTGGTCGTGATGGACTACTTCAGCAAATGGGTTGAGGCATACGCTCTACCAAACCAGGAAGCCTCAACAATTGCCGACGCCTTGGTGAAAGAATGGATTTGCCGATTTGGCGTACCTTTGGAGCTACATTCGGACCAAGGGCGAAATTTTGAATCCAGTTTGTTCCAGAACATCTGTAAGACGGTCGGGATCAAGAAAACAAGAACTACTGCGTTACACCCGCAGTCAGATGGAATGGTGGAGCGCATGAATAGAACCATTAATCGGTATTTGGCCAAAGTGGTCTCCGACCATCAAAGAGACTGGGATGGCTTTCTTCATTTGTTCCTCCTGGCTTATCGATCGGCCGTCCACGAAAGCACAGGAGAGTCTCCGGCTCGGATAATTATGGGAAGAGAACTCCGTCTCCCATGCGATCTGAAGTTTGGTTGCCCGCCAGGAACTGATGTCGCCGGGGAGGACTACGTCAGTGAACTGCGAAGAAGAATGGATGCCATTCATAGCCAAGTTCGCATTTCCATTCAAGATGCCAGTACTCGGATGAAGGACACATACGATGTCAATGCCAAGGACCACAGGTACAATGCCGGTGATATGGTTTGGCTCTACGACCCTAAGACACGAAAGGGACTGTCACCAAAACTTCAAATATCCTGGGATGGCCCATACAAAGTTCTGGAAGTTATCAACGACGTCCTTTGCCGGATACAAAAGCCACCGCGGGGTAAAGCTCGAGTCATTCACTTCAACCGACTGGCTCCTTACTACGGAGACCACGAAGATGCGGAGCTGCGGCAAATCCAACCAGAGCCGGATTTGACATTCGACGAATTCATGGTCCGTCATTCTAATGGTCAAACGAGTCGGTTCGGTGTGACCTGTGAAGTGCAGCGGGACCTGCTTACTGCTCCAGCTGGCTACGCACTGGCACATTGTGTGGCTAAGGACTTGCAAATGTCTAGAGGGATAGCCAAGGTTTTCCGCGGGAAGTTTGGAAATATTCCAGAGCTGCGTCGGTCCAATCCCAGAGTCGGACAAGCACTCAAGGCAACCGACGAAAAGACCGGCAGAAAGATGTTCCACTTGGTTACCAAAGAGACGTCCGATCAGAAGCCAACCTATAGAGAAGTTTGGGACACTTTGTGTTCTCTAAAAGAACAATTGCTAGCCGAGGACCTGAGAAGCCTGGCGATTCCCAAGCTGGCATGCGGACTCGATGGCTTGGACTGGAGGATGATTCGCAGCATGTTGGAAGCACTCTTCAGGTTGACGGGCGTACAAATTCTGGTGTGCTGTTATAGCCCTCAACGTCGTTCCCTGGAGAGAACCGTGGACTGTTACTTCCACAAGAGATCCTGCTGCAAGAAGGGAGCTTTTTGCCGATATAGACATCCACCATCTTTGGAATCATTTCGGGACGAAACGAGCTTAGGAGGGGGGCAGTGTGACGATCTTAACAGCCGCGAAAACGCCAGAAGTTCTAGGTCATTCTCGAAAGAACTCATTCCGGAGTGTTCCATCGAGGCAGCGAAGCGCAAGGAACGACCGCTCTGGGCGAACGTAGAAAACTCGGGAACATTCCCGAGTATCGATCGATAGGCATATATAACGGGTGCGCTCGACCGCTAGAAGACAGAGTTATTCGGAGTGCAGTCGGAGCGTAGGCGCGATTATTGATCGACATAAATAGTTGGAAATAAATACAGTGAAGATAAATGTTTATAGTAGCCTTAAGTGACAGTTTGTGCTTAGTGTTCGTGTTTAATAATTAGTTAATAAGACTAAGAGTCATAGTGTTAAATAAAGTAGTTGACTATTTTAATATACCGAGTGTTTTAATTCACATCTTAACGAACGAAAAACGCTACAATATTGTAGATGTATACACTGGGGCCAAAAAAAACGGTATACATTTTTAATCACTCGTATTTCAAATAATATTTAGTCAATTCAAATATTTCTTTAAAAAACGAATTGCGTGTAGAGTGAAGATTGAAACCATACCATATTCGCAATAACAGACCGTTTCAATCCAAAATTATGTTGCTTTATGTTTGGCTGTGCAACATTTCTGATAATATCGGGTCAATTAAATCTGACAAAAGGTGTATTAAAACCAATTTGCCTTGTTAAAATATAGCACTAGAGATCTTATAGCATCCTATACAGAATGATTTTTTTATTCTACAGGGTGATATATTTAAACAATGTTTTTTTATTGTTTTTAGTAAAAACCAGTGGAATATATCGTTTGTAACAAAAACATTGCAACGGCAAGAGAAATCTAAGTGTGTAAGTCTTCTTTTTTATTTTTATGTCATGTTTAAATAAAGAGTACTTCCAACATCAGCCTGAAGCCAGCCTGAATACATTGTGTTGTTCCTTTTTTAGATATTTTTTATTTGAAGATGTAGTTTTTACGTAACAGCAAAAACCTGACCGTCAGACAAGTGACAGCAAACTGCCATAATTTTAGTTCAATAAACAACGATGTTGATTTTAGTTCCATATCACTGCAAAAGCAAAATTTTATGTTTTTGTTGCAAAAACATAAAAATTTGCAAAAAATATAAGGTCCAATAATTGTATGGAAAACACGTAAAAATGCTTAAAAAATTTCAAAATCAATCATGCCGCCCGTAAGAAACCTAAACGTTGGCCATAGTTTCTCCAACATCATGAAAGATAACTCAAGTTCGGAATGCGATCCTAAAAAATCTCTACTGTTCCTTTTCAAAAGAGAACAGATGTCATTACCTACTAATTTCATTACACCTTTCATTTCACATTAAATTGGCCCGATATTATCAGAAATGTTACATAGCCATACATATAGCAACTTTAGATTGTATTAAAACATTCAATTATTGCAAATTTGGTATGTTTTCAAACTTCACAATATAAGCAATTAGTTTATTAAAGATATGCTTGAATTTACTTAATATCTTTGGAAATATACGCAATTAAAATGTATACCGTTTTTTTTTCCACAGTGTATATTATAGTAAGGGCTAAGGTGGCTTTCCTGTGGAACACCCAAGGGGGTATGTGTTACGGCTGTGTAGCATCTATTAATTGACACAACCTGTGTTTTCCAACGCAAGTAGCACACAGCGACTGAAGCAGATTACCATAAATACCAAATCGATATAATGTACAAAGCATTATGTCATCATCTACCCTATGGAATGCTTTACTGAAGTTATTGCAGCAACTTGATGATGTTGTGATAATGATAATGTTGTGTGTAGTCGGTATACTCTAATGATAGCTCCACACTCAGCCCGAATATATCGGCGAAACGTTCGACGAGGCTGGCCGAGACAGCGAAAAAAGAAGGCCATCCACATTCTCGGGGTTCGGCTGGCGGATTCAGTGTTCATCTGCGGGTGAGTGAGAACTGGCGTGGCTGAAGTAGCTGCTGCCGCAGCGTATGTGTATGTGCAGCGTGTGTATTCATACTTTCATTGAAATTGTGGTTAATATTAATTAAAATTTAAAACAATAACATAAATAAAAATTTAATTTAATATTTGATAAATTTATAATTGGTATTGATTTATTATTCTGATCAGATACCATATACTAATATATGACATAGTAATACGATGTTCCAGAGACAAAAAATAAATATTTGCATAATTATTATTTTATTATTTTGTATAATGTATTGCGGTATAAATCAAATATTATAGTGCATATCCATACAGAGTTAGTCAAAATTACAACTAAATAATTCTCCAACCGTAAACAAATAAACCAATTTGGTTTTAAACAAATTATCTAAATTTCCTTTTTCAAATAGCACACACTGCATATTTTTAAATTTTTTAATTCTATGATTATTTTTACAAATTTACTGTACGAAACATTTTTTATAAAAGGCGTAATTTTTAGTTATCAGCAATTAATTAAAACCCCTTAACTTTGAAACTGTATATTTTCCCACACACATACACATTTGGCATTTAATTTAATTCTATTTAATTGTCTGTTATTTTTTATCCGTTTAGGTAAAATAAAAGTTTATGAGTTTTGATTAATTGCATATAACTCAAAAACGTGCATTGTATAGAAAATTATCCATACAAAAAAAAATTTTATCTTAGAATTAAAAAATGTCAAAATATTTGTTCTATTAGAAAAAGGAAAGGTTGCCAATTTCCATAATAAAATAAGCACTTTAGACGATTGCTAAAAAATCAAACTACCATTGCTTGATTTTTTTGTAATGTTTACGATTGGACAATTATTAAAGTGCTCCGTTTATTTTGACCGACCCGGTATACTGGTATGTAACAACGATATGATCAATCTATGTAATCTATGCAATCTATGTAGATTGCAGTCGTAATTTGCGATTGTCGAGAAAGATAAACCAAGAATGACTGTTGAATGTCTGTCGACAGTGAATATATATTTCTTTTCGCCAATGTACAAAAAGCACCTATGCGACATTCCCGATTAATGAGGGTAAAATAATGCCTACTTATGTAACAAATGGTATTGCACCTCCTGTATATGTTGCCGAACTGCAAATTGATATTTCTGCAACTATGCAGAAATACCCTCATTTTTAACAACGCCATTATATGAAATTCTTCGATGTTAACACACCGTCAAGTTTAGAGCTATAATTGTTGGGTGTGTGTGCACACAGATATAACATGATGTAAGTATTATTCAATTGTTAATTAGTTTTAAGGATTATTTTATGTAATATAGTATTTGAACCAAAATATGCGTTATTTGTCAAATACCCTAGACTACCGACTTATTTATAATTTCTTTACTTTCTTTTTATACCGGCTCCGCACAGTGATGTGTAACCAAAATCAGGGAAATAAATGGTAAAAAAATGCAACACGTACATGTTAATCGACTTAAGAAATTTAATGGAGAGACGCCAAATGAGGAAGAACACTTCAACGCAAACAACAAAAAATATCAAGAGTCCAAGGAGGCACCTATATTAAGGGGGGAAAAGGGTCGGAAAATCGATTTTTTTTTTATTTTTTTTTCGGATACTATAACTTATAAGAAATACTATCAGAAAATTTGAAGTCATTAGGAGCAAAACTCTTCGAGTTATAGCCAATTGAGTCTCCGGGCGCTCGGTTCCATTGACCGTCGCTTCGACACTCCGGACACTCGGCGCGTTAACAGGAGCGCCCAGCTCCTGTTGTCGCTCCTTGTCGGGTAGGATACGGGGAGAGTGACGCACTGCATAATAGGCGGACTAACGTCGTACGGCGTTACTCTGCATATAAGAGAGAGACCGCCCACCCAGGCTGTCTGAGCATTGCTCTCCCCATACCCTATCCTGCCAAACCAAACGATTCTCTCTTTTTAATTGCTATGATGCTATATTTCTAAGAAATCCATGCCGGATTTCTTAGAAATATACCTGAGACTAAAAGGGTCCAAACCGACTTAGTCTGGCTTCGTTCGTGTTGCTGTATCTACGGACATTCATTGGACCTATAAGTTTATTTTATTATTTATAAAATGGGTAAAGTTAGAAGAGAAGATCAAAAGAAAGGTATTCGGGGTGATAGACGAAAAAAAAGAAAACAGCATTTTAATCCAAAGCTAAACGAAAATGTAGAAAAATCTTTCACCAGCTCGTCAGCAAAAAAAATTAAAATTGATGACGAAATCAATGTACCAGAGAGTGCTATTCAATATAAAATAATAGACTTCATGTTAGTGTTTAGTGCAATTTCTAATTTAGTGACGTGCTCTAAAATTATTGACAATAAGATTTGTAACGGCAAAGTGAATTTTAGTGCATGCAATAAACAAGGACTTGGTTTCAAAATTGAACTGAACTGTGAAAAGTGTAATCCAACGTACATTGACTCAGGCAAGAAAATAGGACAATCGTATGAAATAAATCGACGATTTATTTTTGTAATGCGTTTATTAGGCTTAGGTCTCGCAGGCTGCAATAAATTTTGTGGTCTAATGGACTTATCGTGCAGTTTCCTGACTCAAACAGTCTACGATTCTTACATCAACAAAATTCTTGAATGTGTGCGTACGGTTACAGATAAACTTCTTTCTTTTGCTGTCAACGCCGAAAAAAATGAAATGTGTGCTGAAACCGGTATTGATTCATCAGATTTGACTGTCTCAGGTGACGGTACGTGGAAAAAACGTGGATTTACTTCCTTGTTTGGCGTAACTTCTGTCATAGGATACTACTCTGGCAAAGTCTTGGACGTTTTTTGCAAAAGTTCTTACTGTAATCAATGCGAGTTTTGGAAAAAAAAATTTACCACAGCAGAATTTGAAGAGTGGCATAACGAACATGTTGAGAGTAATGAATGCACCGCAAATCACGAAGGACCATCTGGCAATATGGAAGTGCAAGCAATACTCAAGTTGTTTGAACGCTCGCATGATAAAAATGGAGTAAAATATCGTAATTATATAGGAGACGGTGACGCTAAAGTTTATAAAAAAGTTATTGAAGCGCAACCATATGGCCAACATTATCAGATAAATAAAAAGGAGTGTGTCGGTCATGTCCAAAAAAGAATGGGCGCACGTTTGCGTGAATTAGTCAGAAATACTGTTGAAGACAAGAAAATAAAAAACAAAACAATAAAAAAAAAAATTCTTTCCGGTAAAGGTCGGCTAACGGCAAAACTTATTGACAAGTTGACCGTTTATTACGGACTAGCCATTAGGAGAAATTCAAATTCCGTAGAAAAAATGAAGGACGCAATTTGGGCCACTTTTCTGCATTACAGCTCCTCCGACAATAATCCCCAACATGAAAAGTGCCCAAGTGGCAAAGACTCGTGGTGTGCTTGGCAACGAGCTGCGGCCGCTGACGAACTCGAAACTTTCCAGCATGATTATAATCCCCTACCAGCAGACGTTTTGGAAGCCATGAGACCTGTATACAAAGATTTAAGTAACGATGTTCTTTTGGAGCGTTGTGTTGGCGGATTTACCCAAAACAACAACGAAAGTTACAACCAACTCGTTTGGAAAATAGCGCCAAAATCCCTTCATGCTGGTGCTAAAGTAGTGGAAGTAGCAGCAAATGTTGCTGCTGGCATTTTTAATGAAGGGAATTTGTCTGTGTTGCTGTTTTTAAATAGCTTTGATGTGAAACCTGGCCAAATAGCCCATGAGTATGCGCGGAGGGAGGACGAGAACCGCATATCGAAAGCAGATCGCAAAACTCAGGCTGCTACTCAAGAAGAGAGAATTCGGCGTAGGATGGAGCAAAAGGATGCTTTGGATGTAGCAGCAGCTGCAGGCGAGTTACTTTATGGAGCTGGAATCGACGACTCTATGTAAGTTATCAAATTTTAATAAATCCCTATTTTATTTATGTCTCAAACTTTACCCGCGTTTTTCAGAAAACTTTTTTTTTAACTCGGTAGTCAAAATTTCTCGAAAATCTTTGAACCGATTTCGCCTAAACTTTGCACACTTCCTTTACATACTAAATACTCGATTCTGAACGAAGGATTTTAGTTTTTTTCAATTACAACTTTTTTTTTTTTCAATCAAGAAGGGAAATTTTTGCAAAAATCAGAGTTTTTTTGGTTGCACTTTTACCAAAAACCCAAAAATTAATATTTTGTCAATTCCTTCGTTCAAATCCAAGATACACTTATGTACTAAAGAAATCTCTTTGTTTTTTTAATTTCAGATAAAGCAATCATGAGTTATCCTGCCTACCGCATAGAAAGTTCTTTTTGAGGTGACTTGGTTCTCACCACTACCACTCGTTAAATTTTCTATATTTTTTAATGAAAATTTGGCACAATATTTAAAAAATAATGCTTAATAATGTGCAAAAATGATAAACATATTAATAAATAAAGTACTCTGAAAAAAAAATCACAAAAATATGCTTTTTTTTTGATATCCCAGACCCTTTTCCCCCCTTAAAACATAGTTGGAACTGGCAAGATGAAATTATACTTCTTCCAGCACGCCATAACAAAAGTAATCTCAATGGCCACATACCACAGCCAGATGAACAGCCGGGGAACAGATTGGGGCAGAACTGCCACAGTCTCCAAATAGGGACGAAACCCATGAGATAGAGAATGAACTTAAACCTACCGAAATTACTCACAGAACTAGAAGTAAGGGTAGAGTATCAGATCACCCATGGGTTCTTCCAAAGGGGCAACTATAAGTATTTTAAACATGAAATAATAATTGGGTAAATTAAATTTTCTAGGAAATAGTATAGATTAAAAAAATAAGGGACATATTACAATATTTATAGGTTGGAACACTTAAATTATTTCTTTTGTTATAGGAAATTCTATAGTGTAATTATACCTACTCTTGCGACTGTGAACTCACTTATAGTGTATGACAGCAATGGACCGACAACCAATATTACGGCCATATGGATGAGGGATGTAGCACTGTGCCTACTGCCAGACGTCAATTACGTAGTGGAGAACAGGACGGTAGAAGTCATCCAGAAAAATGAGTACATTGCTGTGGAAGTATGGACCTGCCTTATACAAGTAACCAGGCATATGCAACCTGTGGCATGCATAGCCATACCAGTGAAGTCCACCAGGGCCTACTCAGTTACATCAAGTAAGTTGGTGCTACTGAATGCAGGGATATTCACCGAAGTGGCTCTTATCATGGATTTCAAGGACAGATGATTGGGGAAATCAAACCAAGCGGCACCAGTACGAGTTCTCTTACACTGGCAGGGAAGATCACAATGGATGGGCGATGTGATGGAACTACTTACAGCGAAGAAGGACTAACATGGGCAGATGTCGTGGTAAGCGCAAGTGTCACCATCAAGATCCATTCATACTGGACCAGTGCGAGACTAGAGACTGGAGAAATTAGCCTGACTAGCGGAGTCTCGTGTCCATTTTTGGAAGGCCACTGTGTGGATCCGGACATTGGAGAGACTACATGGGCAACAACCAATAACAACGAATGTGTAGGGCTAAGTATCATATACCAGGGTAAGGCGCCAGTCATCCATATTAATAACACTAAAACAACACAAAAATATCTTGTTGTGGAGGAAGGTGAAAGGGTATTGGCTTTAAATATGCTTAAAAAGGGATTTTTTTGCAATCGGGTGTGCTGGGTTACCGAATATCCAAGCTTAATTGTAAGGGAATAAGTTAACAGGGAATAAGTAGGGATAACTAATTATTATTAGTTGGGTTGGAATAGTATCATTTCAAATTTCTTTAGTAGATGTAATTAATTGGATAGTTAGAGGAAATAGTCAAATTTTCATTTCGTAATTTTGTGAGGTTATCAGATATTTTTGTTAACTTGAGAATGTATGATCTAGTTTCCTTTAGCGTTAATGAAAAAAAATACAATATTCACACCTTGCGAAAAGAGGAATAATGCCAAGAAAGGAACGTTGTGAGACCAGAGTGAAACAACAGCAACAACAGAAGAAAAAACGAATAACGAATAATATACCTGACTCTGGCAGTACGAAAACCAAGGAAAGGGTGATAGCAAATGAAAAAAAAAAAAAAGAAAAGACCAACACCAATAACTGAAAATGGGAATACCACCAGCGCAAGTGACGACACAACAACTGTACGCACTTCAACCTGACAGAAAAAATGAATATTGCGATCAAAACTTACTCATTACCTCGCTGTATCATACGTGTTAATTGACCCCAGGAGGAGAACAAACCTGCAACAGTAACTGGGGCCAAACCAATAGCTGTACATGGGCTATGGGAGAAACACTGTAATGTCCACATCGAAAACCTAGGCAAGAAGACTAAACCAATAGAGTGAATATTGTGTTGAATAGGGTGTTGAAATAGGGCGAATATTGTGTTGAAATCAATTTAGTCGTTTGTTGCGACCATACTGTACCTTGCTCTTTTGGAAAAGCTATTACTTTCAAAGTAATACTTTCTTTTAAAGGGGGTGCATTGTAACAATTGGTATTGGCACCTCCTGTATATTATGCTGAACTGCAAATTGGTATTTCTGCAACTATGCAGAAATACCGTCATTATTAACAACGCCATTATAAGAAAACAATCGATGTTAAGACACCGTCAAGTTTAGAGCTATAGTTGGGTGTAGTGGTGGGCGATGTTTATCGATGTTTTAGAAACATCGATGTTATGGTTCGATGGTCGATGTTTTTGCCATCGATGTTTTTATTTTTAAACATCGATGCTCACATCGATGTTTTGCAAACATCGCGCAGCAACAACAGCAAAAATGAGATATATGATCCGGGCGTTTAGGTCGCGCCAACATGAGTTGCTGCTGTTTGTGTTTACTTAAGACTAGTGATTTTTTTTAATTTACTCTGCAAAATTAAAAATAAATTAGTTGTGCCAGGGATACCGTTGTGTAAGGGTGAAAATTTAGGTGCTACAATTATCTTGTTGAAAAATTCATTGTTACGTAGATACTAAGCACGGTGATTTATCCTTGATGTAAGTAAAAAGAGAACTAAACACTAAATGTAAACATTTTATAGAGATTAGTTAGACTAATTAGATTAATTAGACCGCTTTAATGTTTGAATATATTTTATGTTGAATAATAAAATGGAAAGTATGAAAAAAAAAAAGAAATCTAGGCGTGTTTTAGGTTTTTCCTAGTCCTTCTCATTTTGTGTTTACAATAAAGCAAAGCTAAATTAAAATAAGCTCAATAAGCAGAAGTTATTATGATGTATTATTATAGAAAATTATAGACAAAAACGCTGTCCGCTGAAAACATCGATGTTTTCAAACATCGATGTTTTATAGCCGATGTTTTTATACCATCGATAGTTGGTATCGATGGTAACATCGATGGTCAACATCGATACTTTGCATCGATGTCCCATCACTAGTTGGGTGTGTACAATCATCTTATGATGACGTAAGTATTATTCAATTGTTAATTAGTTTTAAGGATTATTTTATGTAATATAGTATTTGAACCAGAATATGCGTTATTTGTGAAATACCCTAGCTAGACTACCGACTTATTTATAATTTCTTTACTTTCTTTTTATACCGGCTCCGCACAGTCATGTGTGGAGTGGGCGGTAACAGTTACCAGGTAGTCAGCCGACCCAAGTAGTCAAAGAACTGCACCAAAACGATACAATCCATTCAGACAGAATAGAAAAATAAGACTAATAACTTGGAACTGATAAGACTTGTTTGAAAGAGATAAATAAATAATTCTTTAGTTCTAATTAATCAAATATTGATTTAATATTGCTATTAATTTTAATTTTAATTAGCAATCATTTAATACGGAGAGTTAATTTATTGATTTGCATTTGCATTTCGTCAATAATACAGAAATAAATATCATTATCTGGTATATTTGCCATATTAACTTTGCGTATGTGATTCTTTTCCTGACAAATTGTAATCATGGGGACGTCACAAATAGACCCCAAGGACCCCAAGCAACACCCACCTCAAAAGTGGGCGATAATTGCGGGAAACCGTAAATTTGTGGAACGCTGAACCTACTTTTTAACTTCTGCGATTTCTTTTTTTATTGATAGAATAATTATTTATTTCTACTGGTTATTTTTTTTAACCAGTAGTAATAATTCCGTCCATATGTTACCGGGAAAACCCGTTTTCAGGTAGAACCAGTATACCGTAGGTTACACTAGTTCTGCCGAACCGCGTTAGGTCGAACTAGTTTAACCTATACCAACCTAGTTTAACCTGGTTTGTAAACGCATACTTTAGGTCAAACTGGTATGGACTAGGCCAAACTGATTTCGATTAACGGTATTGAAATGCACTGTTATACCGGATGATCCACGCTGTTATTTGTGGAACCAGAGGAATGAAATTTGGATAACTACAATAGACTAAAAATTTTAATTTTTAGGATATACTTGATGTTAGTATGATTAGTCTTTTTTCCGGAATGGACGTTATCTTTGAAATTGCAGTATGAACACTACACTTTCCATGCAGTAATTTCAATAATAATATTCTAAAAACGAAACACATCGTAATCGAAAAACATAATCGAAACATAATCGAAAAACAAAAACATTGCTAATGCTATGTTTTCTTCTTCCGGAAATGACGTCATGTTTTACATTGTAAACCGCAGGTTATACTATGTCCGCGGTATTTTTAATCGTGATTTTCTGAACCCAAAATGTAATGATTAGTAATGATTAGACCGACAGGCGCCAGATGAATAATTCCACAAATAATAAATTCTACTTGTGTACTGATTGGCTGGTGTTCGATCTGCGATATTTACTCGTAACTTATGGTGATTTAGAAAGCCCAAACATCGTCTGGCTCCATAAATGCAAAAACGTAAACAATAGTTGACGGAGTGAGTCGCATTTTTAGTAAATGAAAGTAGGTATGAAACTCACATGCAAATAACAAATAAAATTTACAATGCAAACTATAGCTTCCTTAAACTGAGTAGTTACTAGGGGCCTTATACAAAATAATTTTGTAAACTGAACAGAACTTTATTATAAATTTATTAAAAAATAGAAATAATACAAATAAACATAAAACTATCCATGCAGTTAACAGTAAACAACAAATACAGGATCATGCTAAGCAAGTTACAATATGTTTTCACCTATATGTGTTTTTCCTAGCCCCTTATATTACAAGTAAAAAACTGTCCATTCCGTAAAAATGACAACGTCATACTAACATCAAGTACCTATATCCCAAACATTTAAATTGTTAGTCTATTATAGCTATCTCAATTTCATTCGTCTGGTTCCACACATAACAGTGTGGATCACCCGGTATAATAGTACATTTCAATACCGTTAATCGAAATCAGTTTGGCCTAGTCCATACCAGTGTGCCCTAAAGTATGCGTTTACAAACCAAGTTAAACTAGTTTGGCCTAGGTTAAATCAGTTCGACCTAACGCGCTTCGGTAGAACTATTTTTACCTAGGTTAAACTGGTTCTACCTGAAAACGGGGTTTACCGGTAACACATAGACCCTTTCCCATGCCCACTTTACCTATAGCTAATTTCAAGATAAGGACTCGAAAATCAAAATTTTCGAAATGACAACCTAAATGAAAGTGAGCGACGCTACCTTCTTATATGATAATACTTGCGAATAAAGGTGATGATATGTTTAGGCTTATATTGCATGTTTTATCAATACATTAGTTTTTCTTCATTCGACACGAGCGAATCACATCGAACATTAACTATAATATTGATGTCGAAAGCCATACAAATTCAAGAACTTACCAATCAAACAGTGGTGTACCGTCGTCAATGCTAACTGCTGCGCCCTACATTGGCACATCCGAGGTTGTGATGTGTGAGGTAACCACATGCCAGCTTGGCATTAGCAAGATGATACAAAAGAGGTGGTAAAGAATATCATTTTATGATAGCAACTGTACAATTAATTACGGACATGTTCTATGGTTCTATGGCTATTCTACTCTAAAAAAAAACCATTACCGAAATGATGTAATGAACATTTAATCTTGTGATATTTGTACATAATATTTTATACCTTCACGTGCAAGAGTAAACGTGTTTGGCCGAACTTTGCCTTCACTTTTGATATAAAAGATTCCTATTTTTTTTATCACAGCATAGCATGGATTTAAACTAAAATAAACAAACTATTAGAGTATATATAGGTACTGCAGGCTGCAGTTCTAGTTCTAAAGTGCGAATCTGCAACATAGTAGAAAAGAAGAACGCGTGTGTATTTCCCTTACATGCAAATACATAGATAGGAATTACATTTCTTTAATCATTATTTGCAGCATTTACCATTGCCATGTATTTTAGTATAAACTAAATAATAATACATATGTCAATTGAAACAAAAAAATATTAACGAAGATATCAATGAATAACTTGTTTATTCTTTAGTCACGAACAGCAGTATTCTACAAGTCGGATATCGAAAATATAAAAATACAATATTGTAATTCATTTCCTCTGCGTGCTGGGAACCAAAACGAAACGCAACACACTACGCTTTGTTTTATGAGCCTAGCATGTTGGCGGTGACCGAAAATATCCGGTATCCGCCTGTACGCCATGACCGCGTACATATATTCATTTCTTTGTTGACCCACATCACCTAATCTCTACTGTTTGTCCATGACAAAATATTGTGCCGGGTCTTCGCGTAGTTATTTTTTTTCATAATTTCAATCTGATTTCCGTTAACCATATGACATCCCATTTGATGTTATTCAATCCCTGTCACAATTCATCTGCTCTACTTTCAATGTTCATCAACATAGGAACATTCAGGGTGCAGATATATTTAATACATGTTGTTAAGCTTAATGGTCAAGGTCTACCGCGGTGATCAATCATGTTGAAAGGTTATCATCTTAAAGTAGCAAATAAAACACAAAGTGCTTTCCAATGTTCATTATGGGGGCTAATGACTATTACTTTCGAATTAAATTCGTCATCCGGCCATGCTAAAACAAAAAGCATGCGCCAATAAACGAAGGCGTAGAAAACGCCGAAGTAGGTGGGTGCATCCAATAGTACAATCAAGAGACCAGTATGGAATATTTCATACTTTGTATCCTCAGCTGGAAAAGATGACAAAAAGTTTTTTTAATTACTTCCGGGTGTCGATGGCGTCGTTTGACGAATTGACTAATATTTTACGGGATAAAATACAGCGGACAGACACCGTTATAAGAAGAAGCATTTCCCCTGAAGAAAGGATCGCAGTAACGTTAAGGTAGGCAAACAGCACGTTTTTATATAATGTTTTATTTAACGCAATACATGAAATTACTAACTGAAAATACTATGTACCGATGACCGCAATGATTCAGAATCAGGAGACAATAAGTCAATTTGTATAGTTTCTGTGACCTTTTGTTGGGGCTCATTTGTACGCTGAACGTATGTAGAAAAGTCCAGGTTGATTGGTACGCTGAACATATGTAGAAGTAGAGGGTCCAGTGCTGTACCCTCTATTGAAATCATCAAAGTTGAGCTGCGAGTAGGATGATGATTGATGGTTCACCTGTAAGTAGGATGGCTGGATGGGCTGGCTGGGATATTGAACATTGGTAGAGGACAATACTTTGTATTTTTTATAACATTCAGCATGTGAGCCTTAGCGTCAAATTTGTAATCATCAGCAATTTTCTTAAAATCGCCATTAAAGCCAAATGAAATAATTTGTCATTATCGGCTTCATAGATTGAAGCATTTTCCTTGTATTTCTTGTTTAGATTTGCTGACAATTGTTCAGTTAAATTATCTTTTTTTTTGTGCGCTGGTTCGATTACGACTACGTTGAAATGTTTGCGTTTCTGCTTTCTCTTTCGCCAATGGTAGTAAGAATGACATCTAATGATAGTATACATATTGACGTGTTTTTACATACCGGTTAAAACCGTCTCTCAAAACTTTCCATTCTTTCTGTAGAGGTTTTGCAGAAACAATCAAAAACACATTATGTAAATCGGGGTAACAGGGGCTACTTTTGCGGAATTAGAATTTAACTATACAATTTCCGCGTCGCCAATAGGCGAAGTAGTCATAGATGTATGTCAAAATATTTGGACCTATATGAAAGATATTTGCTATGTAGAATTGACCGAAGAAAACTGGCAAAACATAAAAACATGTTTTCAGGACACGTGGTAACTTAAACCGGTCTCCATTTGAGTGTTTTTTCCATTGAGTGCCCATCTTGCTCCTTGGCTACACCGTACTGATGAGGACTGATAGAAACACGTGTCTACGGTTGCTTCTTCCTATGACGGAATTGCCCGACAAATTACCTTTCTCCTTGAATATATTACCGTCGATAAACCAGTTTTCCATCTATACCTCCATGGGCTGTGGTGGGCCTGGGGTGTCCGGCACCTCCGGCGCGACGTCACTTCTTGTTTTCGAATCCTGAAGATGTTGTGACTGAAGCGCCAAATTGGCGACATTGGGCACCCCCTTATGGTCTCCATTTGAGTGTTTTTTCCATTGAGTGTCCATCTTGCTCCTTGGCTACACCGTACTGATGAGGACTGATAGTCCGAAACACGTGTCTACGGTTGCTTCTTCGTATGACGGAATTGCCCGACAAATTACCTTTCTCCTTGAATATATTACCGTCGATAAACCAGTTTTCCATCTATACCTCATGGGCTGTGGTGGGCCTGGGGTGTCCGGCACCTCCGGCGCGACGTCACTTCTTGTTTTCGAATCCTGAAGATGTTGTGACTGAAGCGCCAAATTGGCGACATTGGGCACCCCCTTATGGTCTCCATTTGAGTGTTTTTTCCATTGAGTGTCCATCTTGCTCCTTAGCTATACCGTACTGATGAGGACTTATAGTCCGAAACACGTGTCTACAGTTGTTTCTTCGTATGACGGAATTGCCCGACAAATTACCTTTCTCCTTGAATATCTTACCGTCGATAAACCAGTTTTCCATCTATACCTCCATGGGCTGTGGTGGGCCTGGGGTGTCCGTCACCTCCGGCGCGGCGTCACATCTTGTTTTCGAATCCTGAAGATGTTGTGACTGATGCGCCAAATTGGCGACATTGGGCACCCACCTTATGGTCTCCATTTGAGTGTTTTTTCCATTGAGTGTCCATCTTGCTCCTTGGCTATACCGTACTGATGAGGACTGATAGTCCGAAACACGTGTTTACTGAAGCTTCTTCGTATGAAGGGCCAGCACTGTACTCTATTCGTGTAAAATTTGCTAACTACTTTGTAAGCGAAGAAGGAGAAGTAGATTGGCAGTGGAAATTAATTTAATTGGTATTGAAGTAAACGGTACTAATTGTGCATACCATAACCACCGAACTAGCAATTTTATAATTTGCAATACTTAGTTGCAAAAACGTTTTCGACAACAAAATTATAAAACAACATTACTTTAAGGAATATTTTCAATGTGTAAAAATAACATAACAATAAAACAAAACAGTTGCAGAACCATCAAATTATCAAATAACTTTGTTGGTTGGGCAATATTGTTGTAATTGTAACTACATAATATATACTTACCTAATAAACAAGCATTGTGTGAACTTACCAATTTGGTTTTTTCTTGTACTGTTTTCGTATCAAAATCTGGAACAAATTTCTGACCATCAGCTGCCCAAGCGCTATCTTTCTTTATTCTATCGCTGTATATCTAACTTTTGTAATTCCAGATGCACTCGTTTGTTTTAACTTCGTTGATAAACAAATCTTCATCAACATTTTCAATATTCGCCATTTTGGACGACAAAACAACCGAAATAAACAAGCAAGGCGATTGTCTCAAGTGATGTGAGTAGTATGTGGGGCACGGAGTGAGGAATCGGCGAGCAATCGGATCGAGTGCTTGAAGCGGTCCGTCTCTGACGGGCTGGGCAGCTCTTTGCTGCCGGCAGCACGGCGAAACTCGACTGCACACCCGCCGGCTACATTTTTGGCTTCGACCGCAACCGAACTGCTTGAGGGGTCCGTGTCAACGAGAATTTTGTATTGAAAATGCAGATCGCCCAACTGCGACAGCTTAAAGATTGCATAAAGCTGTCGGCTGTCGGTCCCGACTGTTTCAAGCTGCGCGTCTATGCAGGCCCTAAGTCACTCTATGACGCGCTGCTAATCGGCCAAGTGGGGAGTGCATATGTATTGCGCGACAGAAGCATGGAGTAAGGATTAACATGGTGAGAGCAAAACTTTGCCCCTTCCTCTCAAATTAAGTCGAACTTGACGACGTACCAACACGAAAACGTAAAATATTATTGCCTCCTTCGTTGGAATGTCTAACATGAATAAATTAAAGGGGGGGTCGATGGGGTATAGGATAGAGCGGCTGCTATCTACGCTGGAGGCCCGGGATCGAATCCCGGCTGGGGCTAAAATCGACTGTCCTGGTATTTTAGGCAGGGAACAAATACCTTTGCATGCCGCCTTCCATCGGATGAGGAAGTAAAGCCGGTGGCCCCGTGTGCTGTCATGATGCGACGTGCACGTTAAAGAACTCTTACTGGAGGTTGGAATTCCTTCAGTAGGACACAATTCCTGGGTGTGTGTAGCCTGCCCTCAGCGTCGGTGATTGGCCTAAGTTGCGGAACTAGACCGACGTAAAATAAATAAGTAAAAAAAATGAATAAATTAACAGTTTAGTTTGTGTTTGTTCATAGGATGATGTAATTATAGATAATGTGCTTAAAACTTGCTTAAAACTCACATTCCATACGTAATTTTCAGGGCTCAGAATACCAACCCAAAAAGTAAAATTCTGTACTTGAAAACACGCAGTAAACACGTGCGCTGTTTATCGAAACCAATTCAAATCTAGAGTGCCTACAGTCTGGTGTGTGCCATAATTTCGTATATCGAGTGGATATTCTTGCTTTGTGTTCACCAAGAGAGAGCCCCCTTACTTTACACTTTAGGTTATTAGTTTATTTTTAAGTATTATAAATATGGTTTTATTTTATTTTAAAGTCCATAATTTAGTTTTAGATTTTTGTTTAGATTTGGTAGGTTATTATAATAACAAGTTTATTTTACGAACATTATTTACAATGTATATATGCAATGTAAGTGGTTGCCAAAACAATGCAAACAATTTAGTAGAGAATGTGTCCTTACACCAGTTCCCGAAAAACCCAATAGTGCGAGAAGCCTGGCTACGTAACATTGGACACAGCGATTTACTTCGGAAGTGTGGTAAGTTACGCTGACGTGTATTACAATGTATTATTGCTATAATATTTAATTTAAACTGTATTTCAGTAATGTCCGGGTCACATTAACGCCTAACGTTTAATGCCTAACGCGTAATGTCAAAATTAATGCGTTAAAATAGAGTGTGACCACGATTTGACACATTAACTGGCCAATCAGAAAGGCGGCAAAATGATGACGCGTTAGTTAACGCATAAAGGCGTTAGTGTGGCCCGGGCTTAATAATTACTATACGTATTTTATTATATTATATTTTTACAGCACGAGTATGTTCAGTGCATTTTTCGGAACAATGTTTTCAACAACCACGGAGAAAAAACAATACACAAAGTGGAAGTGTGGGTAAATTACGAAGACTTGTTCCGCTTGCTGTACCGACGTTGCTGTTGCATGCTATACGTTACGTACCTTTTTTAATTCGGCGAGAGTTTCCATTGCTCATTGCCAAACCAGGCAACAGCAAAACTGGAAACGTAATTACCAATCCAACAACGCCTCACAATGCCCCGGCATCCAGCGGAATCAGCAGATATTCAGCGATCAGTCAGCTCGATATTATCGATTACAAATTTTTACACGACAACCCGGAACTATAAATTTAACTTATTTTCTAAATAGTTTCTTATTTCAATAACGTGAAATGTTCCAGCAAATCATTGTTTGGCATATTCAAAATTTGTAAAAAGTTTTAAGCTCTATACCATGATATATGTATACGAAATTACCTTATGTCATATTTATAATGTTTTAAGTTTTGACATAGAAATATTACACTTTGATAAAACGACATACAAAACAATAACAAAATAAAAAATAAAAAACAAAACGTTACTAAAGTGTGTATTTGTTAAAAGCATACACATTTAACAGTACCTATAGTGTGCAGAAAATTGGATATTGTTCGTTTTCAACGTAAGTATATATGTTATATGTTCAAGTAAGTATATATATTATATGTTCATATTTCAGATAAATGTATAGCAATCCTAGAATTATGTTTTGTTTAAAAAATTGTGGGTGTTAAAATACGTAGTAAAACGTCTCAGCAATCTTTGCACCCTGGAATTGTACATACTAAAGTTGGGATGCCAAATTTTTTTATACGTTCAAGTAGTTCATATATTTGTACTCCGCATGCATCTTTTGAACAGATATTCTTTTGAAACCCAGCAGGATAATTGTGCACAAAGGACTGCGTTGCTTTTACAAATTAGAGCATGAATTATTTATCCACCAACGGGTACAGCAAATTTTCTTGTGACTATTGTCAATTGGTTTAACATCTACGAATAAAATCATTTTAATTAAATGTATACCTAATGTGAATTTTTGTCAAATACGTACATAGGGCCAGCGTTTGCGCAACATCGTCACAACGTTTTGCATTTTCAACGTGCTTACGCAAGAAAACACGACAATGCCAAACAATGCTTGGAAACAGTCGAAACCAATATGGTTGCATATTGGACTGTAGATTGCATTCGAAATGCATTTGCATAAATCACAAGAAAATTTGACCTTTTGGGGTTGGTATTCTGATCCCTGAAAATTAAGTATGGAGTGTGAGTTTTAAGCAAGTTTTAAGCACATTATCTATAATTACATCATCCTATGAACAAACACAAACTAAACTGTTAGGTAATTTATTCATGTTAGACATTCCAACGATGGGGGCAATAATATTTTACGTTTTCGTGTTGGTAGGTCGTCAAATTCGAGTCAATTTTATGCATATTTGACGGGGTGGGGCAATGTTTTGTGCTCACCAAGTTAATCCTTACTCCATGGACAGAAGGTAGATAACACCTGTGCGCGACTGTAGCTCCTGGAGTGGCGTATCGTGCCACAACCGGGCAGCATACGGAATCAATGCGATATCTTTCTTTAAAACGAAGCATACGCTCATTGAAAGGATGTGTCTGCAATCTCCTAATTGTGACACTAGCGCTACCAACAATAAAATCAGTAACGCCTTTTTCCTTCCCCTATCTATAGGAACAGTTGTGCGCCTTTGTTTCTGCCGGAGGCGTACTTTTAGAGATAATGTAATGTTAAAACTAAAATTGCTCAGCCTGTATAATACAAGTTTTGCCTGAAAACCTACATATTTTGTACAACAAATTCATTATTTAATCTTACCTATCCATGATACCAAAGACACGTCGGTATCAAACTCCCTCAATCCTGGTATTAATATGGTAGGATATCCCAATGTCATTCCAAAACTGAGCAGAAGCGTATTTTTGATACATACTGCTATTATTTGTGATATATTGCTTCGTCTAGGATATACGTCTTCCTTATGATGATTCCTGGAAATTCAAATTAAACTATATACAGGCAGCATCCAAAAATGGAACAAGCCATAACGTGGTTATTAGTTATCAGACTGGCTTGAACCAAAAAGTAAATGTAATGGATCAATTTATACTACAACTATTTTTCTTATTTGTGCGAAAAAAATTCTGGCGCCTATCGGAAAAATTCAGTTGCCAATCCAGCACAATTAAAATTCTAATTCTAGTAATCATAAAAATAGGTGTTTTTTAAATCAACATGAGATGTCACAAAATAACGTAAAACCTCCTTAAAACTTTTTATGAGTTTTTATTCCATGGAGTAGTTTTAAATTTCGAGTTTTGCTGTTTAAAAAAGCACGGCTGTGCTAGAAAAAATAACCATCAAAAGTTTGGCAAAAAAGTTATTTAGAACTTCAGTGTCACAGATTATTAATTTTTTTTTTAAATGAAGAATACCACGTTGCCACCTTGTGATATCACAATATCTACATATAATTAAGAAAATGTTTGTGTGGCATTGTCAGGTAGTATTTTAACTCCCATTATAGTTATTAATGTCTTTGGCAAGATTATTGGCTTATTTATATGCTTAGTATAGCTACTACACATGATGGAATTAATATAATAGTAGCTAGCCGAAATTTCACATAAAAACTAGAATTATTTATTAATTTTATTAGAATAGAAACTTTAAACTAGGGTCATTCCGCGAATTTTTAATTTATGTTACTAAAACCAAGAGATCGTTGTGCTCGTAACGAGCATCACGGTTATTTAAAAATGTTTTTGGTAAAACTTATCAGTTAGAATATGTATCTACAACAATTGTCGTCTTTTTGTTATAATGTTGCATCAAAATTATGATAAAAGCCCCTATTGCTTACGTATAGTTGTTAAACGGGGGTGACGGGTATGACCCGTTACTGCGGAGTAACCCACCGCCCACAACTACGAGTTAGGCATTTTTGAAAAATCGTCTATGTACTTTAATCCATGGAGATATACCGTATATTTCTCTGGTAGTTTGTTATTTTTATTTGACTGTGTAATCGCCTTGTGAACTGAAATAATTGCCATAACTTGCAACTAACTTGTTTATCTTTTCTGGTCCATTTACGTCATTTTTAAATTTGGAAAATTGCTCTTAGCCCAGGCGCCACCTGTGTTTTTCCGTACAGCGAATTTTTATCCACCGATATGAAACACACGGTTTGTAAATAACTGCACTCGTACACGTGGTGCAAATTTTTATCCGCGGCGATAAAAAGATCCTTACTGGGCGCCTAGGCTTAGCAACTGAAACAGGCAAAGTCAGTACAACTCTGAATTTGGGAAAATCATTATTGTTTAATTATCATCATTGAATTTTAATATAAATACATTTCTCACTTATTTTAAAGATCTCTTGCACTGGGGTTTTTAATGCCGATTTGGTATATTTGAACTCAGTTTATGGTTTAAACTGGCATTGAAAAATCTTACCTTTAGCGCCCTTTTATTACGGCACCTGTGTGCCCCGCACACTTCGCACACGCGTCCCGCCGGTCCTGACTACGACTTCTGTTCAGCGTACAGAAATCTATCGAAAACGCCTGTGTTCTTTCTATTTATTTATATTTTTATAGTTTACTTTTATATAGTAACCAGTAGTAACCTTTATAGGTTACTCTCCTACATCTGCCGAACACGAGACAGAGACTCGTTTGTTCAGCCGGCAGTTCCTATAGAATCAGGGAGGCATGGAAGGTGTAAAAATTTACCGAGTTCAACGTCTTAGAGACACATCTGCCACTTGGATGTTTTAAAATACTTAATTTTAGATTTAACAAAAGCTGATAGATTTAAGAAAAGCTGAATATTGAAAAAAAAAAAAACAAGGCCTCTTGGTTTCAATACCAGATAGGAACTTTAGCATAAAGTGTTTATGTAAACTTTTCCGGGTATTACTTTTTAAAAGTAATTATCTGTTTCCCTTTAGTTTGTTTGATTGTAAAACTTGGTCCATTGAAAAATGTTAAGTTCTGGATACTAAACCTGCGCCATCTATTGGGAAATAGGACGGTTCAGTTAATAGGAATTCGTTCTGGCTTTGCCGTCGTCGGGTAAAAGAAACTGCTGAACATTTATGTGAATCCCCAAACATTGTATCTTAACTCGTAAGACTCCATTTAGTTCTATCCTTGACAAGTTGTTGTTAGATAGTAAGTCAGTGAGCGTTCAAACATTTTGTGGTTTACTAATAAATAAATCTGCCAAATTAGACATAGAACAGGTAAGTTTTAGGAATGTTTTTGATGGAGTTTAAAAGCTCAGCGTGCGAACTGTTATCGCCTGCGAAAAGATTCAGAGACCGAGGCCGCAATTGGAGTTAAGCTACTGGAGCAAAAAAGACATTCCAAACTCAAACCCTACGTCTATCGTAGGATTGAAAAATAAAATCTAAATTGAAGAATTAAATCTAAATTACAGGAAAGAGAAACTCATAAATACCTTACACAAGAACTATTTTAATTCTCTACCGCGTGCTGTCCGCCCATTTACCCTTACATATTCAAATAACTCAGTCTTCCAAGCACCAACCATAAATATATCTATATATAAATGAAAAACGAAAAACAAACGCATCGAATACAACCACAAAACCGAGAGAGAACGAATGGAAACTTGCTAGACTTGTCGCAGGTGGAAATTTTAAACTGGTTTACAATATTTTTTAATCTTATTTTGGTTTAATTTAGATATTTAAGTATTCTCTAGAATTAATTTATAACATTTTGACAAATTAATATCTGATCTATCATTGCGACATTGGTCACCATTTGACATGGTTTCCATTTGAGTGTTTTTTCCATTGAGTGCCCATCTTACTCCTTGGCTATACCGTACTGATGAGGACTAATAGTCCGAAACACGTGTCTACGGTTGTTTCTTCATATGACGGAATTATCCGACAAACTACCTTTCTAATTGTATTTATAATGAAAATAGTTATTCTCTGTAAACGACCTAATTTAATTTTTAGCCTCAATCATATGTTTTACATAAATATTTATTATTACGTATTTCATTATCACTTCACTGGTAATTTTTACTTTTGTTGGTACAATAGTTAATTTATAATAAATTATGTCTATAATTTAATACAGGTTTCTCTATTTATTTGTTGTGCCAGTTATCTTATCAAATTAACTAAATAGTAATGGAAACAGTTATTTTAAATACAAATCTTATTATACATGTATTGTAAAACAATCTGTAGATTCTGCAATATATCTACACTGTTATTAATCCAATCTGAAAACCAATATAAGTAGTGCCCAACCCAGCAGTAGGGTGTATAAAACAAACTCTTTGAAAAATCAAAATATAAAGTTAATGTAAGTTCTCTTAATGAACCCACATAGGGTAAAGTATACAGTCATTGGCACCATCAAGCTTGCGGTGGTACCCAGCTTCGCCAATGCTAATAAAATATGAATGACAACCAGTATCCCCGAGCCAATCACAATTGCCTTTACCCTATAACATCAACAAGGCTGGCCCAATAAAAAAAGTCTCCCTCAAGAGGCGAAAGTTTATAATTTTCTCAATAAATATGTTGACGCAACATTTAGTTATCCCACATTTGGTATAATATTGAGTAATTTTAACAGATAAAGCTTATTTTGGTAGTCCATGTAAATTAAACTCGATGGTGCTGGGAACAGGGTCTAATAACTGTTTTTTAAGTGACAAACATCTATAAACATCTGCGAAAAACTTGGCGGGAAAAGAAAATCGGTCAACAACCTCCACCGAGAATCCCGGGCAGTCTACTAGACAAGCAATTCCGACATATTCCAAAGCCTTGAGACCGGCTAGAAATGTGGTGAAAATTGGGACAGGTCAGATCATTTCGACCAAGCCTCTGGCAGATGCTTCAAAACCTGTGCAAAAGCACCATATTCATGTGTGCCGATTAACGGTAGAAACAACCGAGATTGATGTTAAGATGGGGTTCGAAATAGTAAATAGGCATAATGATAAATATTAGGCAACCAACTATACGGCATGCAGAGCCTCT
>OZ030393.1:35168628-35183628 GCA_964023965.1 Melinopterus prodromus | reverse complement strand
TTGCAAATTGAAACGCAATATTGCCATATATCTCTTTTGAAACAGTGATTTGTTACATAAATTTAACATATCTTTAATTTAAAATGTACTGTAGCTTTTTGCAACTTTACTTTGTACGTATGCCCAGATTAATTCAATTGCAATGGACTACAAGTACAATAATTTTACTTAATTGGTTCCGATATAATTTATATAATTCCGATAAAATCTAATAGTAGTACCTTCTCTTGATGGTGATTTTTTGACAGATACAACAGCTGTGCTGTAGTTATTTGAGAAAGAAATTTCTGACAATGGTAATTAATTGTATTACTTCCTTGGAATAATACATGCTCAATACTTGCAAAACACGTACGCTTGTGACGCAGTTACTCAAAAAATTTTATTCAATGAATATTTATGTATTTATGTAATATGTTATCTTAATTTTACCCAAAATCATATTATTGGGGCCTGACAAAAAATATTTGGTTTTGTTATTTTATTTGTTTATGCTGATAAATACTGATAACATTTATTTGCTGCTATTGATTCAAAAGACCTTAAAACAAAAAAAACATGCTTACAGCTCTTCGCTGTACACTTGCTATCTATTATTTCATTAAACAAAGAGCCCACCATTTCTAACATTCAATTTCAATGCTGGTTACATCAATTTAATATATACGATGTTTGTTGTAATTCTAAGTACGGGCCTGGTGACTTGGCCTCGACTTCCCAATCCGTTGACGACTGCGTTGAACGCCATGACGTACTTACGCGCTGTACCAAAATTATATTGCATATTTATGTCGCTTTATAAAATTAATGAACATCTGAAATGTGTTTCTATTTCAATAGTCTAATTAAACAAAATTTTGCGATTGTTTTCGTTCCTGTCTTGTTATCGAGCTAATACTCGTTGCTGAGATATCCGCATTCATGAAAATCTTGTTTATAATCTTTATTGCAAGGAAAATTAGTAAAATACGAAAGCCAATCGGTAGACAAGATCTTGAATTATACTCTGTGTAAATTTGATTTTTTTGGGCATGCGGTTTAGTAGAAAAAAAATTGGAAAGACGAGAGTTTAAAAAAGTGCAATTTCTTTCTTCAGCCGACATACACAATTACATGAAAGTACCTGGGTTATATTGCACACTGCTCTTTTTACAACCACCTGCACATCTAAATTAGGCTTTGTTACAATACTTATTTGTAAATATGTATTCAAATATGTTATCCAATGTATCAATACAACGCTCGGACAAGGAACGGAAAGTAGCTGAACTAATCAACGTGTTACCCGTACTGTTCAACAGATGGCCGCCCGGAAACAAGCGCTTTTATTTTCTTAAGAATCTCAATTTCTGGGCACTAATTTCAATCACACATGAAATCGGAATAGAATCAATCCGTCTCGGTCTATTGAACGATACAACCATCTCGTCTCCATTCGCAAGAGAAGCGACGTAATACGCTGTTAAAAATAGTTGAAATTATCGGATTTTAATAATCATTTACAACTGACTATGAAGGTATCTTGATTCAAAATAGACTTGATCCGTATATTTGAAGCTTTCTCTACAATAAAAAAATACCCAACTTAGTTCTGTCCAGTCTAAGGACGGATTCTAATGAATATTGGCGACTATGTTTTAGTCGTTTTGCGATCAATTTAAACCCCACCTTAAGAACTACATTCAGGACATCCTACCGGACGCTGAGGTACTGTGCGAAAAACTGAACGCCAAGGGTCCATCCTACTCGTCGTTTAAGTTGGAAGCCAGCCCGGCTGTGGCGATTAGACTGCTAGATCCGGACTTCTGGCCGTTGGGTGTTGGTGTGCGAAGGTTCTTCGTTAATAGAGGTTTTTTACGGGAGCGACAACAAATGCAGCTCACGCCGGAGTAGACTCACAGGACCGAAGTGCGGCACAGAATCTAGTAATTTTGTTAAATGTTCAAAGTGTGACTTCTAAGATCAGAGATATCGAGATTTTCGCGACAAAGTGTAATTCTCATTTAATTTGTCTTACTGAAACATGGTTGAGCGCTGACTGCGAAGAATGTAAATTTGGTAAATTACAATTGCGTTTCTGCATATGGCAGACTATTGTCTCGGGGCGGAGGGTGTGCAATCTGGGCGCGAAATGACTTGGAGATGAGAAACCTCGATGTAAGTGGCTAATGTTTGGAAAAAAAATTTAAGGCAAGTGCAGCTAGCTGGAAACACAATGGTGAGACAGTTATCGTCATAACCGTATATAGATCGCCTACAGGAGACTAACACATTTTTAATCAATTTCAGTTAACTATTAGATGCGTTGTTTAAACCTACTGTTTCACTATTTATCTCGGGAGATTTTGATGTAAATTTTTTAAAGGAGTCTAAGCAATACACAGATTTATGCAATATGCGATCCTATCGCATCAGAGCTCTGGTAAAGGACTTTACTATAATAGGGATGCATTCTGGATCCGTAGTAGATAACTTGCTAACAAATATTAACCGCGATCTTGTATGTGATGTTCATGATGTACACTTTTCGGACCATCGACTCATTTGTCTGAGAGATGTAAATAGCGTTCATAATATTACCACCGCTGTTCATGAGTGGAAACGATCAATTACCGAATGTAATAAGTCGGCGTTTAAACAAAATCTACTGCAGGAAAACTGGCATTCGGTCTTTGGGGCGGTAGCCTCAACGATGTATTTCAGAATTTTATTGGCACGATACAATATCCTGTCCGGAATACGTTAGAAGCAAAACCACGAAAAGCTTGGGTAAACTCAACCGTCTTAGAATCCAGCCGTGATCTCAAAGATCTCTATATCTTGAAAAAACGATATCCTGTTTAGAAAACTATTATAACATAAAGAAAAATCTGCATAAATCAATCACAAAAAATGCAAAACCGGAACATTACAATAAGATAATCAATAATTCTAATAATAAAATAAAGGCTACTTGGAACGTTATTAACAGTCTGCAAAACAAAATAAAGTAAATCGTAGTAATATTGTATTAACGGTTGACCATGAACCAGTGAGTATCACGAATGTAAGAAATACTATAATTTCGTATTCTACCACCGCCATTAGCCACCATTACCTACCAATCGGAACGCACCTTTAAACTTGACGTTTCGTCAAAGTGGTACCAACCTAGCATTTACTATTCAGACATCATTTATTTTTTTTTTAAATACGTATTTCTTAAAAAGCAACACAATAAACGTTGATGTCGCTCTTGCCAAAAACTAGATAGCCGACTCGCTCATATGCGACGGCGACACTCCGCCTTCGGTGACGCGCCGCATCACCGCTCGTCGCGCTATTCCGTACTTTCGGCATTTGTAACATAAATAACTATTATTCTAATGACGTAGTGTAGGTAGTGTCAAATGCTGATGCTTTGACAATACCTATGATTTATCTCAATAGAATAGATTCTCATGCAGCTAAACTATTAATTTTATATATTGTATGATAAAGTCATGTGCCTGGCCACATCAGATTTTTTATATTAATCGGGGTATACGTTTCCTTTTTACTTTATCATACGCAGTATTATAAAGTATTGTAATCATGCCGAAAAAAAAAATTGAGATTTTAGCGGAAATAGGTCTTTTTGGGTACCCTGAACATTTTTGACCAAGGTACAAAAAAATGTCTGTGTGTGTGTCTGTGTGTGTGTGTGTGTGTGTGTGCGTGTGTGTGTGTAAACGATTTTTGTGGAGACGATTCCGGAGAAACTACTGAAGGTATCGGGACGAAAGTTCATATTTAGAAGTTTCATGACCTAACTTAGAGCTGAAAAGCTTTTGGTTCACAAGGGTCCAAAAGAATTGGTAGTTTATTCTAAGCCTTTTTCAAGGATTTTGCAAATGAGCCGCCATTTCTGTAATTTCGTCAAAATAGTTAAATAATAAATTAAACTAGAGGAAATTTTGAATAATTTATGTTTATGACATTTTTTGGTAAAATTCATAGTTTGGCTGCAAGAGCAAATTCTATTTGATCGACATCGGTCGCATCTGCATTAATAGGAAACTACATAGTAGCCAGGATTTTGACAAATATTTTTTGTGTTGTCACATTCGAAAACAGCTGATCTCATCAGAGGTTGGGGAACCACTATGGAACGTTGCCGCTCTAGTGCGGCAAATTATAAAATACAAATTTCAAATAAAATAAGATCACCAATTTGATTGTTTGTTGATAAGAAATATCAACCCGTCTTTATATCTAATTCTAAAAACGATAAATTGAGAAAATTATAAATAAAGTATAGCGATGAGTGTAGTTTTATTTTAGTATGTTGGTAGGGATGTGTCATGAACAAATATAAATCTGTTAGAATTTGAATTACCTTTTTAAGGTGCGTTTTCATTAGTGATAATGGCAGTGGTAGCAGACGCCATTATAGTATTTCGAATAGAAAATTGCTAGTGACTCATGTTTATGTACATGCAAACTAATATGTGTCATTATCACGAATGTAAGAAATACTATAATTTCGTATTCTACCACCGCCATTAGCTACCATTACGTACCAATCGGAACGCACCTTTAAACTTGACGTTTCGTCAATGTGGTACCAACCTAGCATTTACTATACAGAAATTTTTTATTTATTTTTTTAATATGTATTTCTTAAAAAGAAATACAATAAACGTTGATGTCGCTCCTGCCAAAAACTAGATAGCGCGACTCGCTCACATGCAACGGCGACACTCCGCCTTCGGTGACGCGAAGCATCACCGCTCGTCGCGCTATTCCGTACTTTCGGCATTTGCGACATAAATAACTATTCTAATGACGTAGTGTAGGTAGTGTCAAATTCTGATGCTTTGACAATACCTACGATTTATCTCAATAGAATAGATTCTCATGCTGCTAAACTATTAATTTTATATATTGTATGATAAAGTCATGTGCCTGGCCACATCAGATTTTTTTGTGTTTCGTTCATTTGTAATTCTATCGTTACGTTTGGATATATTTTTGATTGACATGTCTCATACTATAATGTAAATTGGAGATCAATAAATATTATTATTAATAAGTACTATTAAAAAAATGACAAATCAAATATTTTTTTCAGTAAAGCGGTGTCAGAGTAGCTGTTGGAACTACCACAATCCATTATAAAAAAAATAAAATAATGTTAAATTTGACAAAAACGCGATTTACGTTATACGGTTAAGGTCAATTAAAGACCCAATCTAGGTCTTCCACAAGGGGTCTATTTCTTATTTTTTATCATTTTTATTTTTATTTATTTATTTGATCATGTTGGTCACTTGAAAAAATAAACAGTTGTTAAAGTCCAAACTAGGTCTTCCACAAGGGGTCTATTTCTTATTTTTTACATTTTTATTTAGATCATGTTGGTCACTTGAAAAAATAAACAATTGTTAGATTTGTCGTCTTAATTTGCATGGATTATGAGAATTTAACTTATTCTTATTTAAGAGGTAATCTAAACAAGAGACATCGTACTAAACAGCACTTACACTTTCTTCATACATGTAAACAACATGGAAAAATCCCAAAATTCTGTAGAATTCGCATCCCAAAGAATCTTCTAAATGTACAACGACACATCCAATCAAAGATACAGATTCAAGTACAGAACCGAAAGCTCATCGATGTAGAGACCAAACTAAAATTCCTCCATCGTTATTTGAACCAGAAACTCCATCACATCGAATATCAGCTTATCATAGAAAAGCTTGAAACGGAAGTCATACATCAAAATCTCGAGGATGACGAAAAACGACGAATAAAACTAAGAAAATTGATTCACGATCAAAATAACCGGAACGCGATTGATACTGCCAATACTCCCGTAAAGTTTCCAGAAAGATACACCAACTTATCAGATTACCAACTCACAGACGAAGAGGAGAAATTATTACAGTTTGGACACAAGTATGCACCACCACATGATGTAGACAACACGAAGGTCATTGTAGAATTGGAAGCATCGATACACCGACACCGCCAGAAAACTACCATAAGGAGAGAAATTTGTAATAACTTGAAGCATTTCACTGTAAGTGCGTCAAACATTACTATTAATAAAAACAACCACCTTCGAATTGCAAAACAAATTAAAGAGAAAGTCAATAAAAACAATTTAACGATAACCAAGGGCAATAAAAACGCAGGACTAGTCGTATTAAATAAAACCGATTATATTGAAAAAACAGAAGAGTTCTTTGCTGAAAACAACATAGCTCGTCTTCCACACAACCCAATGACTAAATACTTAACTGAATCTAAAAGCACTTGGAAGACATGTCAAAATACCTTGCTAAAATTTAACATTGAAAATCACAAAGTTACTGAAATGAATCCGACAATACCAAAACTTTACAGTCTGATAAAATTACATAAGGCAAATAAACCAATTAGACCAATAGTAACATCATGTAGTACTATAGCACATAGACTTGCTGGAAATCTTAATAACATAATTACCAAGAGATTAGAGTTCAAACCAAAATATGAAATAACAAATTCCATCGATTTCATAAACAAAACAAGGAATATAAAAATAACAAATACTTCCTTCATGGTATCATTTGATATAATCAACCTATACACAAACGTCCCCACCAAAGAAGCAATCAAGGTTCTACATGGCTTTATTTTACAACCCAAATATGTACAATCTCACAACTTAGATAATAGCAACATTGAAGATATTGCTGATCTGTTCAATATAGTTTTAAAGCAGAATTTCTTTCAGTTTAACGGCAACATTTATCGACAAAACGATGGCCTAGCCATGGGTAGTCCGATCAGCGGTTTGCTCGCCAATTTGTTCGTTGACCACGTAGAACAAAAAATATTTCAATTACCAATCAGTAAAAACATCAAATACTGGGGTCGTTATGTCGACGATATATTTTGCGTGTGGGATGCGGATCCTATATTAATTAATGATTTTCTCAGACAGATTAACGACTTATCAAAGATTAAATTTACTTGCGAAAAAGAAACAGATAAACATATTAACTTTTTGGACTTGTCAATAAATAGAAATTCGGATCATTTACAATATAATATATTTCGAAAACCAACGAGTACAGATACTTTAATTCCAAATTCATCTCAGCATTCTCACAATATTAAATCTGCAGCATTCAACTTTTTATTTCATAGACTTTTATCAGTACCTTTGACAGACGATCATTACAGGCAAGAATACAATACTATCATGCAAATAGCTCAGAACAACGGATACAAAAAAGAAAATATTGCCAGCATATACAATTCAATCAAGCGGAAGCATACATTACAAAAGATTTATCCACATATATCAACAAAACCGAGATATGTATCAATTCCTTACCACCCCACAACACATAAGCAAATGAAACATATTATATACAAATTTAACATCGCAACTTCAACCAACACAAGGAACACAATAGCAGATTTACTTATAAATAATATGGATAAAATTGACTATCTAGAGAAAAGTGGTATCTACAAGCTTAAGTGCTCAGACTGTGATGCTGAATATATTGGGCAAACGGTCGTAATCTGAAAATAAGATTTAATGAACACAACACCAGGAAATCATCTACATTCAACAAACATCTGATAGAACATCAACACAAAACAAAAATTGAAAACATTTCACTCTTGCACAACTTGAAAAATCTACTAAGATGGACTATTACGAAATGTTTGAAATTAAAAAACACTTAAAGGATAATTCCAACATAATAAACGAAGTGACAGATTTTAACGATCAATACCTGTTCGAATATTTTATTTAGATACTGTTTGTCCCACTCCCCTATGGTGTCTTTTCAATATTCTGAAACCAGTTCAAGTACAAAGTCCAGTGCAAAGACACCTTGCAAAAAGAATTATATTTATATTTTACCCCGTGACAGTAAGTGTTTGACGTACATGTGTTGACTATTGTATTATAATAATTGTGAAATTACCTTTTAGATTAGCCTGATGATGTCTTAATGACGAAATCGATCGCTCTGCTGTTCAAAATCCAATACTCGTTACGACGTTCTGCGTTTTCCTTAATTATTATTCTTATTTGTTAAAATTGCTCAATTTTATGCAATTTAAGTACATTGCATTCGAATAATAGTTTTTATACTTTAGGAAAATAAATTGCTTCAGGGTTTAGCCGTATGTCAAGAATCATAAATGCTGACGTGTTGCGCACCATGTTGCTCGCTTCTTCAGAGCTAACTGAATACTGAATATATACTTGAAAATTTGATTTAACAAAAAAGTGTATCGATTCTTGCGATTTACCGCTTCACCGATCTACCCAATCGGTTCACTAGTTATGTTTATTTGTTATCATTAAACGTTGAAAATAATTTGATACTATGTGATTTATTTGTATTTTATACGTCGTCAGATTGAATTTGCAAATTTGGATTGTTACTGACATAAGTGTTGAAAGTAGAGAGCTGCATAATTATGTTACAGGATATAGGAAGGAAAAAATTGCAAGTTATGGCTGCCAGATTGCATTGGGTGGCATTTTGAATTATAAACATCTAACATCCGATCTTTCTATTTTCTTCCAAATCCAACAGTTAATTATATGTTTTGTCGCTATATTAGATCCGCCATTCTGAATTCTAAAAATACGGTATCACATTTGGAATCAGAGACCCCAAAACCCATTACGAGAATGCTGAACGTCTTCTTAAGACTCATGATGTATGAAGATACCTAGTTTACACTATTTTGTAGCCCAAGGCCAATGACGCTAGAGAATAAAAAACCTATAAAACATAAACGGAATAATGAAATATAAAAATCCTACACACAGAGAAAGGAATGCTCAATTCAAATAAAATTGCTTTGCATCAAAACAACGGTTGATTTCCATATCCACGAAATAACTATCCACTTCAACCGAGACAATATTTTCTCAGTACAAATGTGTTAAGTGCTTCGTTCGAGATAAAATTAGTTGCAACGAGTAAACTATTGACTTGCACCAAATAGTCATCAACTCGAAAGGACTATAATGTTGTTTTGAATGAAACTTTGTAGTATTATTTCAAATATTTCAACATTTGGACCAAACTAATATTGTTTTAATGCAACCATATGATGTCTTAAAGAGAGTAATAGACCTATCGGAATAAGTAATAGGTTATTTTGCTTGGAAGAACCAATGTTTCAGAGAAACATTTGTAATTTTGGTTCAACACCTTTAGTGTTCTGAAATTCAAAGCAAGTAATAGTAATTTACATTCAACATAATATATTGATTTGAAGTGAATGTTTTTGTTGTTTTGTTAAAACTATCTACCGCTGCTGCAAAGGTTACATAAAAAATAAGTCTATCAAAACAAATGCAGAAAGAACTACACGATTATAATAGCACATTACTTTCTTAATCATATTTACTAGCAAGAATAATTCTTCTGGCTGACAAATCTAATCAAAACATAATATGTGGTATTACATCAAAGTTCTTTAAGCAATTATTTTGTAAGACATATATTTTTTTAGTCATGTAGCAAAGACAATGGGTAAAAAAAGTTCATATATACCAATACATTAATTTATTATAAAAATAAAAATACATTTCAAACAAGTAGGTGTCATACTGATATAAACCCAATAACTTGTTATACAAGAAAAAAAATACATTTAAAATACAATCAAAAATACAAAAAAATGTCATCCTGATACAGTAATTAGTACAGTTAAGAGCTAAGCAGTCAACAAGACTTGATGGGCCTTTCTGCAACTGGCCATTATAATACGGTTTCTCACCTTAGATGTTTCTAAATCTCCTCTTAGCTTCACCGCTTCCCGGAAAACAATCCGATCTCCAATAGCCGGAATAAGTTCTTTTATCTCTTCTTCTGTAAGTTTTGTTATGTTTTGCACAGTTATTGTATGGTCTGCAAACATAGAATGCATATAGTGTATTAATATTCGCATAAAAAGTAGATATACGCATATACTTACTGTCAAATATCGTTTTAAGATGATCTGATGAAATTGAAAAATCATCCACGCTGTCCATTATCACATGTAAAGCTGCAGATACAATCAAGCGTATCAAAGCGACACTGCTTACCACTATAACCAATATATTTGCATGGAGTTAACGTTGTGAGGGTTGTGAGTGAGACTGGAGAATGTAGTCCTCATATACTGCGTATCTAAAAACTGTCGTCGTTCTACGTCGCGTCAGTCTGGTGCCACAAACCGCGCAAACTCTTAAGTTTTCCGCACAATGAAACCACCCGATATTTTAAACTAAGCATTTGGTTACTTGGTTCACACAAAACGTCTCTTGCATCAACCAACTAGTTTTACTTGTTTTGAACACCATATTTTACATATATGATCTTGTTTCAATGCAATAGTTGTTTTCATTGGAATATATTGAATTGTTCAATGCAACACACTATATTCTTAAAAGAACTCATAAGAACTTTTAAAATTATCCAATGTAGTTTTACTTGGAAACAAAATGTCGCTTCAAAGGAGAAATTTGTGAGTTTTGATTCAAAAAGCTCATCTAAATTGAAAACTTTATTGATTTGTTCGGAGTAAATTTCGGCAAGACAACGAATGTCTTAAACATTTCTCTGTGTGTACTAAAAATCTTGCACCTAATATCGAAGTTGTTCCAAAAATATTGGAGTCAGCGTTCTGCCTAATATGCGCGAAGTTATAGACTTTTAAACTTTGCAAAAGTTTGAAACATAGCGCAAAAGTTTACTGTTTGCATCAGGAAAATACATTATTTTTGTTTTCAATTTCTCTTTATGGTAATCGGCTTAAAATGTTGGAATACCTTTGCCATTACTTATTCTATCTAAAATCACTCATAACTCAATTTCGGTCAACTGGTCCCTTTTAAATAATAAGGATTGATAGGACCTCGCGCACCTGCGCAAAGGTAACCGCAAATCACCGGCAGCTCGCGTTGCTAAAGTAGAGGCCGACCAAACCTCACACGAATTTTGAAAACCATGACACCTCAATAATAAACAAATTAAAAAATGAGAAAATCCAACCGCGCAAACCGCGAACCTATTATGTGTTCGTCATAGTCAAACTCAGTAAAAGGTTTTCAACCGAACAGTACGTTCAAGATTATCATAATTTTTTTTGTGGTAGAGTTAGATGTATCTTGCAATCTGATTTCCTTTTATTTCACTATGCAATAATATTTTCTGGTCATCGTTTCCATCACAAATGGCTCCAACGCGAAATGAAACAAGGCAGACTAACAAAACCCCCGATGGGTATTGATTAAGTCAAACTTTTTATGACCTTCTGAATTTGACATGATTTTAGGCCATTTTTTCGACAATTTGTAAGTCAATAAAATGGATCAATGTATGAATGAAACCAGTGGAATTAAAGTTTTTATTTATTTTGTTTGTATTTTTATTTAATTTCTTTTATATTTATTATTTTTTAATTTTATTTATTTTTATTATTGATTCTTGTACTTTCTTATATTTTCCCAATGAATTTAATGAATATTCACATATAACACACAAAGAAGAGATTCAACTATATTGTTATCGAGCTGTTTTCGATGCTGGTTGGACGAACTGGGAAATCTTCAATGTCATCATCAGAGTCCGCGTCTAAATTAACCAGACATTAAGTTTCTCTTTCTGAGATTCGTCCACCTCCTCTTTCTTCTGCATTATCTGCACACACGTTCTTGCTCCACTAACCAAATTCTGCAACAACTGCTGTACGGCTTGTTCCCGTAGTATCTGTTAACTGTTTCATATTGATTTCATTAAAATAAGTATTTAAACAAAAAAAGGTCATGTTTCAAATTTCACACAACCGGTGGTTTCCAAATATTTTAGCCATTTCAACGCCTGGAAGAAGACATTTTTAGTGTCACATTTTAATGTGCTGAATCTGGTTTCCCGTTTTACTGTACAAAAAATAACATGTTTCATTTTATCAGTTTTTCAATTTTTTCAATTCGTTCTCGTCGAGGCGAGAGAAAGTTTAACAACATAAATATTTTGCCTCTTAGTCTCAGTTTTCAAGACATTTTTCACTATGCCAAGTTTTACATCACGTGGAGGCAATAAAACTTTATCTTGTGGCACGAAAGGTTCTTGAATTACGTTCACAGTTACGAGGTTATTCGATTCTCTGCTGTTCTTATGGGTATGGTTTTGTATGCTGGTGGCGTTTACACGTAGCCTAGAAGTATTTTTTTAATGCATTGTACCTTTTTTTCGTTTCAATGCCGTGGGCCAGCGCTACTCAGAGTGGAGGTACAGATCATACAGGTGCAAAACTCGTTCATGAGAGGGCACATAGCATACTCCAATCCAGTAAAATGTTGAGCATTTTAATTGTATTCGACGTGGTCTTTTCTAAGCTTTGTGCCGTTATTGTGGAATTGAATAAGTGTTTCTATGGATGAATGTTCGCTGATGCTCCTAGCAAGATTATTCGCCGCCACTACACCGCTGCCGAACGCTCAATTGCCTACGAATCAACGGCGAAAGTTAGATACCGAGATTAAATCAAGCGAGAGACGAAAGAAGAGTGACCCGACATTGACACCAGCCCCGATAGTGACCCAGACAAAGAATTTTGTCGGTTTTATACATGTACACGATTTTAAAATTTAGACGTTGCCTACCTGATGATGGCTTTTAGCCGAAACATGTAGCAGAAAATAAACTGAAATTACAAGAAGGAACAGATTGTCTTATTCTACCTATTTACTTTATTGTTATTTCTTTTTGTATGTTCGGATTAGCAAACGTTGGGATTACCGAGGTACGGATTATTGACGCTCTACTTTATTATTATTGATGTCATTGCTTTTAAGCCAAACCCTTCTACTTAGCACAAACATTATTTCGTGTGACAAAATTATTGTCTAAAGGTAAAAAAACAAAATTAGTTATTAGTTATTTGTATGATTTTATTGTACATACTTTGTTTTACCTTAACAGCGATGATATTATTTAAATCATATTGAATAAGTTGATGGCTTATTAATGTACTTCTTTTTCTTTCAGACATTTTGGCACGTACGTGTCATGACCACAAGAAATTTATACTTATGAAATAAGGAAATGGTAACCAAACATGCACGAAACACAAATTAATTGTACCCAAGGGCTTATTATAATTGCATAACGTATACGAGGATACAATCAATAAGTGATCTAAGTTCTCTAAAATCCATTAAATCTCTGAAAAAATATGATTATAGTTTAGTATTTTTTTTAAGTTAGTATAACTTTGATATTCTTACTTATTTGAGATGTTGGTTGTAACTTTTAACATAAACTCGTCATCATATTCTGATTCTTACTTCTCCTTAAAATAAATTAGCATGTACATATTTACACTGAAGTGATTGGTTACCTTGGTGCTCTGAAATCCTTTGAAATAAAAATACAAAAAACTAATATTTGCATTTATATGGTATATTATTTTATTATTATTATTACTGAAATTAATCGCAATGTAGCGTTTATAATGGGTTTGTGGCAATTGTTATATATCAAATTAAAAGGGAACTTATTTTTAGGTGGACATTTTATTTCTCTTCAATAATAATAATCTGCTATAACTTTTTTGGATATCAACATTTATAAAATGTATGGATTTACATATATCAATAAAACATTTTATGAAATTTTTACTTTATCATACGCAGTATGATGAAGTATTGTAATCGTGCCGAAAAAAAAAATTGAGATTTTAGCGGAAATAGGTCTTTATGAGTCCCCTGAACATTTTTGACCAAGGTACAAAAAAATGTCTGTGTGTGTGTGTGTATGTATGTCTGTGCGTGTGTAAACGATTTTTGTGGCGACGATTCCGGAGAAACTACTAAAGGTATCGGGACGAAAGTTCATATTTAGAAGTTTTATGACCAAACTTAGAGCTGAAAAGCTTTTGGTTCAAAAGGGTCCAAAGGAACTGGTAGTTTATTCTAAGCCTTTTTGAAGGATTTTGCAAATGAGCCGCCAGTTCTGTAATTTCGACAAAATAGTTAAATAATAAATTAAAGTACAGGACATTTTGAATAATTTATGCCTATGACATTTTTTGCTAAAATTACTAGTTTAGCTTCAAGAGCAAATTCTATTTGATCGAGATCGGTCGCATCTGCGTTGATATGAAATTGTATAGTAGCCAGGATTTTTCAAATTTTCGGTCTAATGACAGTACCGGTATTGTCAAATGCTGATGTTTTGACAATAATTACTGTCAATCTACTGTCAATAGTAAAAAGATTTCATATTGTGATACCGTGTACGGTCCTTGCCTGACGGCGTCGGATAGGCAGCGTGTTCAGCGTGTCCAAACTGCATGTGTTCTGTTTGTTTTTGGTTTGAGGAAGTATGATCATGTATCGAATGGACTGGGCAACTTGGAATGTTTAAACATGGATACCACTAGGGTGTTTCATGCAGCAATATTATATCATAAGTTGCTATCCGAGAGGATCCCACAATACCTCATGCGGAAGATACGCTGTAGAACGGATATCCATAACCATAATTTAAGATTCAGGAGTTTGTTTGCTCCACCTGCCCATCGCGCTGAGCTGTATAAACGGTCATTCTCTTACCAGGTCAGTCACTAGTCTCAGGGAAGATATGAAAAAATTATCGTTAACCAGTTTTGGGGGAAAGGCGAAGTGTTATCTGTTTGCTCAACAGGGGGGACTTTAGGCATTGAGCGCACATCGGAGGCTGCTTTAGTTTTTATTTTTTATGGGCATGTGCGATGTTTTGTTGAGTTGGATTTGCTGCAATTACGTGTAATTAGACTCTAGAGTAATTTTTTTATTTGTTTTTCTTTAGACAAGTTCTCGGAATTATTGTTATATTATTGATACAACTATGTCTTAGTTCTAGTTTGCGTAAGGGGTTGAGTGGAAGAGCAAGGCAATTTGGAAACAAGTGTGCTGATCTCCCCCCTAAAATAAATATTTTGTTGCATTTAATATTGTTTTGTTAATAAAGG